>CAWUFW010003103.1:1347500-1932539 GCA_963921515.1 Calotriton arnoldi | reverse complement strand
ATGGGAACTTAATACCCACGTGGTTCCTGTCGTTCAGACCAATCTGGCAAGATTGCATCTTACCTGTTCTACGATGCCTGCTATGCGGTGAAGAATGCGTGTTGGACACCTGTCTAACATTTCCATCAATCAATCAATCAATCAATCACAGAATTTGTAGAGCGCACTACTTACCCGCGAGGGTCTCAAGGCGCTGGGGAGAGGGAAGGGGGGGGGTGCTGCTACTGGTCGAACAGCCAGGTCTTGAGTAGCCTCCTGAAGGTCAGCAGGTCTTGGGTCTGCCATAGGCTTAGTGGAAGGGTGTTCCAGGTCTTGGCGGCGAGGTGTGAGAAGGATCTGCCGCCGGTGGTTGTTCTTCGAATGCGAGGGACGCTGGCGAGGGAGAGGTCGGCGGAGCGGAGCTGGCGGTTGGGGACGTAGAAGAAGAGTCGTCTGTTGAGGTAGGCTGGGCCAGTTTTGTGGAGTGCCTTGTGTGCGTGGATGAGGAGTTTGAAGGTGATCCTCCTGTCGAAGGGGAGCCAGTGCAGGTTCCTCAAGTGGGGGGTGATGTGGCTGTGGCGTGGTACGTCGAGGATCAGGCGTGCGGAGGCGTTTTGTATGCGTTGCAGTCGCTTGATGAGCTTGGCCGGGGCTCCCGCGTAGAGGGCGTTCCCATAGTCAAGTCTGCTACTGACGAGGGCCTGGGTGACTGTTCTTCTTGTGTCTGTCGGGATCCACCTGTAGATCTTGCGAAGCATGCGGAGGGTGTTGAAGCAGGAGGAGGAGACTGCGTTGACTTGCTTGGCCATGGAGAGCGTTGAGTCGAGGATGACTCCCAGGTTGTGTGCGTGGTCGGTGGGTGTCGGGGGTGCTCCCAGCGTCGTTGGCCACCAGGAGTCGTCCCAGGCTGAGGGGTTGGAGCCGAGGATGAGGACCTCCGTTTTGTCCGTGTTCAGCTTTAGTCGGCTGATCTTCATCCAATCGGCGACGGCCTTCATTCCTTCATGGAGATTGGCTTTGGCGGCGAGGGGTCCTTGGTGAGGGAGAGGATCAGTTGAGTGTCGTCGGCGTAGGAGATAATGTTGAGGTCGTGCTGTCTGGCGATGCGTGCGAGCGGGGCCATGTAGATGTTGAACAGTGTTGGGCTGAGGGACGATCCCTGGGGTACGCCGCAGATGATCTCGGAGGCTTCAGATCGGAAAGGTGGGAGGCGGACTCTCTGGGTTCTGCCGTCGAGGAAGGAGGTGGTCCAATCCAGGGCCTTGTCTCGGATCCCTGCGTCGTGGAGGCGTGCGCGTAGAGTGCGGTGGCAGACAGTGTCGAAGGCGGCGGAGAGGTCCAGCAGGATGAGGGCTGCGGTCTCACCATTGTCCAGCAGGATCCTGATGTCGTCGGTGGCGGCGATGAGGGCAGTCTCAGTGCTGTGGTTGCTGCGGAACCCTGATTGGGATGGGTCCAGGATGCTGTTTTCTTCGAGGTATCGGGTTAGCTGTTTGTTGACGATCTTCTCGATGACCTTGGCTGGGAACGGAAGCAGAGAGATGGGCCGGAAGTTCTTGAGGTCTCTCGGGTCCGCCTTGGGTTTTTGAGTAGGGCGTTGATCTCTGCGTGTTTCCAGCTCTCTGGGAAGGTCGCGGTCTCGAAGGAGAGATTGATGATGTTGCACAGGTGGGGTGCGATGGAGCTGCTGGCTTTGTTGAAGATGTGGTGCGGGAAAGGGTCTGACGGGGAGCCGGAGTGTATTGTGCTCATGGTCTTGATGGTGTCCTCGATGTTCACGCTGGCCCAGGCTGGCAGGGGGTCGTGGTCGATGGTGTGTGGCGGGTCTGGTGCATCCATCTTAGTTGGGGCTGTCTGGGTGTTGAAGCTGTCGTGGATGTCGGCGATCTTGCGGTGAAAGAAGGTGGCGGGGGAATCGCACAGGGGTTGCGACGGCGGGATGTCGTTGGTGTTGGAGCTGGGATTGGAGAGTTCCTTCACGATGTTGAAAAGCTCCTTGCTGTTGTGTGCGTTGTTGTCGAGGCGGTCTTTGAAGGAGATTCTCTTGGCGGACCTGATGAGGTGGTGGTGGTTACGGATGGCGTCTTTGTGGGCTGTGTGGCTGTCCGGTGTCTGTCGATACTCTGCTGGACCCGATAACGGCCCATGCTCTGTGTTGTCCCCAGAGGCTACCAATCCTGATGACGGCATTCATTGAGATCTCACAGACACTTCCGGCTGCTGCTGAGGTACGAGATGGATCTACAGGCACACAGGTAACAACGGTCGCGAACATTGCTGCGGCATCCTATGCTGAAAGCGATGCCTCACATCTCTGTGCAATTAATCTACTACACGAGGTGTTCCGAATGTCACCACCTACAGTGGACGATATTTTGTCTACAGAAATAGATGATCTCATGTTTACACCAGACCCTTACACTGACTCTGATTCAGCCCACAGTGTTCCAGAGATGCAATAAAAATTTGGCCTTCATATTTCAAAAACTTGGAACTCTTCCCATATTGAACTTTTTTTCAGTTTTTTCAAATTAAATGACAAATCAATCTGCTTGAAGTAGAACTATTCTTTTAGTACGGACTTCGCGGTACTTCCTCAGACACTTTGTCATCTTGTTTGTCTAAAAAGTTCACTAATTTCCATGACATGAAAAAACTTTGATTTTGAACAAACTTATCGATCATTTTTCTGTCACATGTAAATATTACTGCTTATTTCATTCAAATTGCATTTTTATTTTCAAATATATGCCTGAAATGAAAAGCAATGCTTACAATGTACAGTACCTTTTGCTTTTTAAAATACTTTTTAAATGCTTTTAAGACATATCTTTAGCAATATGCGGTACTCCATTTTATGTTTAGCATTTTAAATGTGTAGCATATATATTATTATCGTACACATGAAAGTGGAGTGGGTGTTGTATTCCTCTTAGGGTGTCCGTATATAGGTTTTCCTGTATCATGTCCTTATATAGGCACAATTCGCCATGCCCTTATATAGGCATAAAATCCCAGTCCTTATTTAGGCACGTGCGCTCCAAATACAGGCATGGTCTCCGATATCCGTCCACCCTAACGTCACAACGAGTTCTTGAAGAACAGACCCTTAGGCTTCGGTAGTTTCCCTAGCACAGGACTATTGATTTCTTCAAGGACTCATCTATTATGCATGAACCGTTATACCTTAGGGGTTCATTCATGACGTCTTCCGCTGTCCGATTCACGTCAATGCTAACATTCTGAGGTACCTCTCAGGTATAAATATACCTTCCCTAGCCCTTGTAAATCAGAGGAGACCTCGACTTCAGAGGAGCCCGTTTCCCGGCCTGACGCACTGAGAAGACGCTGTCATCCCTGCACGCAGAGAGTCCAGCTTCCAGTGATCTGACTTCCCTTGCGGGGTGTTGGAGTTCGAGTCTGGCAAGAGATTCCTACCTCTCTCATTCTTAAGGTATGGAGCTGACTAGAACCTAGAGGGACTCTTGGCATACTAGGCGTAACATACTCTTAGTATACCATAGTAAGGAAAACTCCACCTACTTCATACCTCTCCCTACACCTAGGTTGGGTTAGGTACATTGGGGTAGAACTAGCTTAGAAACGCACCGTATGAGTACTCGCATTTTTAGTCTGTGTTATTTATGTAAATGAATATCTACTAAAGATCATGCTAGCGCAGTATTATTTATTTCTACTGCTTACGCTGTACATTATTTATCTTGCATACTGTCTTGTGATCGTAACAGCACATATTACTTACACGAAAAACAAGACTGTTCAATAAATCTTTTATTGAAACGCCCGTCTATTCTTTCTGTGTAACTTTGAGGAAAACTAAGCATGCACGATTGAGCTGAGTGAAACGGTTATCTATTGTTTCCACGACTCTGGGACACGTTCTGATTCTAAAGGGAAACAAAGTGGTCATGTTTTGCAGCTGCCAGAAACTACTCCCTTCTTGTTATCCAAGGAGTTTCTAGTGGCCTCTGAGCTAGCTGGCACAAGTAATTACGTTTAATATACTCGATAGGGACATACCGATCTCAGTCCTATGTCAAGCCTATAGGGTATATTATTCCAATGCGCAGAGCCTATTAGGGAAATAGGAGCTACACTACAACAGAGGCCACTTACAATCCACTGCATCACACTGCCAACATCACCGGGCACAGCGCTGGCCCAGTCTGTGGACACATGCAGCCACTCACAACCAAAGTCACCCTTCCCAGAATACTCACCCCCAGCTTGCTGCTGATGCTCCTTCAAACGTGCATCCAGCTCAGGCTGTGTCACAGCTAAGATGCGGGCCATCAGTGGTGTCATGCTCCTGCGCGCCAACCTGCCAGTCCGAGGGATCAGCCCCAGCGTCATCTCCGCCACGTTCTTGCTCAGCCGGCAGATGTCATCCCACCTCTTGTGACAGTGCATGCGCCGTCGGTTGGAGACACCCAGAGCCCGCACCTTGCATGCAATGGCCCTCCACACGGCCTTACTCTGGTGGACTTTGAGCTGCAGGCATGGGAGACAAGAGGTTGAAAAAATCATTGCCACTGTGTCATGTAACACTATCTCACAGTACAGGAGCATAATATTAACTCATCCCAACTTCACAGATATGTCTTGCAGAGACGATAATGCATCTCACATGGTACATTAGCATGGGAGACTCATACGCAAATGCATGCAGGTATGAGGGTGGACACAGTACCTGCCCATCTCATACACATGCAGGATGCCAACACAGACAGCTATGTGTAGGCTGCCCACATCTACAGTCCATTTTGAGGGTGAGCAAGACATACATGACATTGCAATATATGTTCCGGGGAAGACTCACTGTGTCCAACACTGCGCAGCCCTCAATGTCCTTGCCCTGTGAATGGCTCACTGTGTCATGGAGGTCACATTGAGGGACCTGATCCTAAAAACCCACACTCTTCTCACAAGGACTGTTGTGTGCAATCTACCGGGCTGAGATGGCTCTTTGATGGAGAGTCCAGGAAAAACAAATACACATGTGACACTCTGTACATTCAGTGATGTGTTCTTGCCTGCTTGGTCAGTGACTGTGCATGCCATGTGGGATCACACTGAGGTCCAACGTGGGGCATCAGAAATGTCACATGAAGGGACAATTTGATAGCGTAAACAGTGCCTACACATGCCGGTCTGTACACATGCTGGTGGAAATGGAAGGGGCTGTGCACAGTAGTACGACAATCTGCTGTGTCATAGCTGAATGACCACCAAGAGTGTCACCCTCGGGTACTGACGTCCTGAGCATAGTGCTGTACTATAGATGATGCCATTTTTGAGTCAGACACAATTCCGTCACTACCCTCTTGACGCAAAGCCTTGCTAAGGCCACAGATGATCCTGTGAAGGACATCAGGGACCCACACAGCCATTCACACAAGCAATTACTGTCCTGACTCCTGCATTACCAACTTGCTGCGTTACTGTATGGCTGACAAGACAATACATGTCCCTCCAATTCTGATGTTAAGGCAGGGAAACGTGTGAAATAGGCTACACACCCCATTCACCTGGTGACAGCATGCTAGGCAGTGCATGACACAAATCCACACTCATTAGCACATACTGCACCACATCAACGTCAGGTGTGCACCCCCTGCACTCTCACTTCCACTCTGAAACACTTACCACGACATTTGGAGCACCATATAGCCTCCCATACTGTGTGAGCACCTCGTCCACCAGACCTCCAGCTCCTCGGTGGTGAAGGGACTGGCACGGATCTTCTCTGTCCTCGCCATCACTGTGTCCAGGAGACAGGAGCAGCAGCAGTTGGTGGTGAGGGGTGGCAGGCAGCAGGCTCTGGAGACAGGAGCAGCAGCAGTTGGTGGTGAGGGGTGGCAGGCAGCAGGCTCTGGAGACAGGAGCAGCAGCAGTTGGTGGTGAGGGGTGGCAGGAAGCTGTGGAAATGTGAGGCTCTCGCCCACATATATATAGCCCCCTGTGGTAGTTTCAGTGGTTCTAAGCAGCTGCAATTGGTGTTTCAGGTCAGCCTTATTCAAATGCATCCAATGACTGCCTCCGCGGTGGCGGAGCATGCCTACCGCGATTATGTGTGCCATGCATTTGAGACAGTGACCGTGATTTGTGTGTCAGATCACCTTGACAGCACTTATGGACACGTCATGCAGTGTGAATGGCCAAAGGCAAGTCCCCCACAGTAGACACATGACACAAGATTGTGCACTCAATGCCAATTTGACCTTCACCACACTGCTGACTGCACATGCCATGTTGTTGTACATTATTAGAAACATTGGCATGTACTCACTCACATGTCACTTGTGATTTTATGGCCATGTACACAGAACAGTATTACATAACATAACGTGTATTTGTAAAGCGCACGTTCACCCAGAGGTCTCTTGGCGCTGAATAACAGATGTTCATTTGTTACCCAACTCAATGGTACTCATTTTATCGACCTCAGATGGATGAAAGGCTGAGTGGACCCGCCGGGATTTGAACCTGTGACCATGAGGTCGAACACAGGCCCCTGCAATGGACGCATTAGTCCACTGAGCCACCAGACCCGGTATTGTGATGGACTCTCCAATGGGTACACATGTCAATGTGTGAGAGGGCTGAGCAACATACAGTGATGAATGTCTCACTACAGAATGTGCAGATTTGCCTGTCTACTTTTCCTGGCTCATGCATATACTTGTCAATAAACGCACAGTGTTGGGTCATTGTGTGGTTGGTGTGTGCCCTGTGTGACTTACGCAAGAAGGTGTGGCAGTTACAGCAGCTACGTAGGAGACAGTAGTGTTGCAGTTTCACACATATGCTTTTGGTACTACTCTCTGGGCTGCCCATGCAAGATGTGGCCATGTCCCTTTGTGCATTCACATAGTCGGATATTGTTTGTGAGATGCTAGCTGTGTGAAAAGTGGACAGGTGTACGGATGGTGTATCTGAAGGTCTCCCTTCAAGTAAGTTGTTTTGTAATGTGTACTGTGATGCTAGTCATTGTTTCCGTTGTGTCACTCAAAACGTAAGATGTCAGACACATCTCCTGGTGTTTTGCGTTGACATGTGTCCTCTTTCATCTCACCTAGGAGGAGACCAAATCTGCATCGTCCCTTCACAGTGCTGGCAGACATGGAGGATGAGGAGGTCATACGGAAATTCCGGCTGGATCGAGACACCCTCCAAGAGCTATGTGCTATGTTGGAGCCCCACCTGCAGCCTCGCAGGACATATCCGGGTGCTTTCACGGCAACGTCTAAGGTGATGGCGGCCCTGCATTTTTTTGCTTCTGGATCTTTCCAGTACACGGTGTCCAGCGCAGGTGGGATGTCACAACCTATGTTCAGTATTGTGCTACAGGATGTCCTTTCCGCTATGATGATCTACAAAGACAGATATATCCGTTTCCCCAGGAGGCGTGAATTGGCGGCTGTGAAGGGAGATTTTTATGCACTTGGGCACATCCCCAATGTTGTTGGTGCCATTGACTGCACACATGTTGGACTGGTTCCACCACAGGCACGGGAGCACATCTACAGGAATAGGAAACATTTCCATTCCGTCAATGTGCAGGTGGTGTTCCAGGCCGATATGATCATCTCACACGTATGTGCAAAATTTCCGAGCTCCGTCCATGACTCCTACATCATGCGTAACAGCATTCTGCCACAGCTGATGGATAATCTGCTTCCGGAGCGTGCATGGATTGTGGGTGAGTACGCAGTGTCAAGTAGCGTGCTGTGTGTGTGACATGCTGTCCTCTGCCACAGTTGTATTACAAAGTTGGGCTCTGTGTTTCCCACCTAGGTGATTCTGCATATCCCAACCGTCCTTGGTTGCTGAGCCCACTGCAAAATCCCAGGACCCCAAGTGAAGTCCGCTACAATGATGCCCATGTGAGGACACGTCGTGTGGTGGAACATACTTTTGGTCTCCTGAAGTCACGGTTTCGCTGCCTGGACAGGACCGGAGGTGCATTGATGTACTCGCCCAAGAAGGTGTGTCAGATTGTAGTTGCATGCTGCATGCTCCACAACCTGGCCTTGCGCAAGGAGATCCCCCTGCTCCTGGACGCTGATGAGCAGCCGAGGCCCCCGCCCGCAAACCAACCCATGTCCAGTGACGAGGATAGTGGCGAGGAGGAAGGTGTCGACCTGCGTCAACAGCTCATCAACCGCTACTTCACTTGAAGGTGAGTGACAATGTACAACAGACCCATTGTCTGCTGATGTCGTTGTTGGTGAAAAGGTCTCTGTGAACTTTGTGACTGCAGCCTGTTGTTGACTCAGGGCTGGCTTCCAACGTTTCTTGGACAGGGTAGCTTGGCACAGTTCCAGGTTGTCTATGTCGGTACTGTTGCTCATTGTGATGTGTGCATATTGGTGTACCTTGATGACAGGTGCTGTGTGATGGCTGTGATGCCACCGCCTGACTAGTGAATATTGTTATGTTGTGTTTTTCCAGGTTCCATCGGCCTCTCCTTGCCTACAAACAATCAGTGCTCCTGGTACATTGTACTCATGGTGACCATTGCACATCCTGTGATTAAAACACGGAGCAGACACAACAACATTGGTGTGTCAGGAGTGTTTATTTACAATGGGTACATGTGACAGTGGAGTGAATATTTACAAAAAGGTGAATGGTGAAGCAATGAGTTGTCAGTGATGGAAGATGAGACAATCAAGTAGTCACCACATAGATGTGGTGACCCAGTCCAACAGACGGATGCCATTCACATGGCAGTGTGGGGAAGGACAGTCTACAAAGTCTTTGGCAGGGTGAGGAGGGGTGCCATCATGGCTGGCTCCTTGTCTGGCGTTTGGCAGGTGCTTTGCCACGGGATACTCCCAGGGATTTCTTAGGACGGCCCCTTGATCGTTTGGCAGGGGGGGCCTCTGCTGCAGGGCCAGTGGGGTCTGAGGAGTACCCCCTCTCCGTGGCTGCAGGGGAGGATGTGGAACTGTCATCCTGCGGGCCACCGAAGGGAGGTGGAGGTGTTGTTTGTGCCGCAGGCCTGGCCCTCAGTGCCGCCATTAGCTGGCCCAAGAGGTCCACGATTTGGCCCATGCGGGTGTCTATGGACCTCAGCAGCAGGCGGAGCTTGCGGGAATCTTCCTGAGCCTGGCCCGTTTGTCCCTGGGCCCGTTCATAGGCCCCAATGACTCTGGTGATGTTGTCCAGGGCTTCGGTCCCAGTGTCCGTTTGGCTTAGACTCCTCCTTGCCCTCCCATCTGCCCTGCTGTGACGGACCTGTTGCCTCACCACTGCACGCACCCGCATACTCTCCCTGCACTCCTCTGTTGTTGGGGTGGGGTGGTCATCCTCTGGGGCAGGGCGAGTGTTGCAGGCAGCACTGGTGGTGGTGGTGGTGGTGGAGGAGGCCGCACAGGTCATTCCAGCAGGGGTCAGCGTGGTTGTTGTTGTTACTGATGTGGTGTTGGGGGGGAGAGTGGGGTCCTGGGACCTGTTGCGCCCTGCCATGCCAGATGGGCCGGCTTCAACCTCCGCATCCTCAAAATCCAGGGAGTCATCATCAGTGAGTCCATGTTCCGGGGGTGGAGGCTGGCTTTGCAGGTTGGTGTTGTCATCCCCTGCAGTCAGTTGTTGGTCACCTGTGGGACAAAGAGGAAATGGTCATTGACGGGCACCCCTCAGGCTTGTTGTTCAATGTATCTTTTTTACAGGTCATGCAACACACAGTTTACTAGTTTGCACATTGCATGTCTGCACAGTGAGCTGCATCTTGACATGATGTGGAGGTACATACATTAATATTCAACGGTGTGACATGTCAATGGATACCATGCCACACGTGCATATTTTGAGGTTACGAGGACATGTTGTCATCTGTCAACTGGCGGCTATACGACTTGATGTGCGGCATCTTTGCTGATTACAAGGCCTGGCATGCGTTACATCTGCGCATGAACTAGCCATTGTCATCTCATGCATACCTGTGTCATGTCCTGTGCTTTGATTTATTTGTTCTACAGACCATGCTTGCTTTGTTTTCATATGGTCCTTCAAGCTCAGCCAACATGGATCTTACAGGTAGCATTCAGTGCTGTACATGTCTGGGCCCTGATTCACTTCAACATGGTATTTGGTGAGTATAACTTTTGTTTCTGTGACAGTTACATACGCTTAGCTGTCTGCACACTGTAATTTGATATTGTATCTGTGTCAGTTTTTTGGGATGTGAGGGCTGGTGTTGTCATATGGCTCCATGCTTTTGGGAAGGAATGGTGGTGTGCATGCACTGTCTACTTACCTGTTCTGTTGTCACATTGGGGTGGACTTTCTAACACATCTCTCTGGCTGTGTGTTTAAGTGCTACTTCCTGCTGAGGTGTTTGACAGGGGGGCCTTGTGGGAGTTGTGGTGCAGGCCTCCAAGCCCCAAACACCCCTTCCTGTGAAGATGGCTACCTAACTGTAAGTTTGGTTGTTGTTATACGATGGCTGCCACATGCTTCTGGGTGTGGGGGGAGTGCTCCATCCTGCTCAGGGGTGGGACAGGGGTGCCTGGTGGGAGTTGTAGTGCAGGCCTCCCAGCCCCAAACAGCCCTCCCTGGGAAGATGGCTACCGACCTGTTTGGTCAAGGTGAACAATGCAATGGCTGCCACATGCTTCTGGGTGTGGGGGGAGTGCTCCATCTTGCTCAGGGATGGGACAGGGGTGCCTGGTGGGAGTTGTAGTGCAGGCCTCCCACCCCCAAACAGCCCTCCCTGGGAAGATGGCTACCTACCTGTTTGGTCAAGGTGAACAATGCAATGGCTGCCACATGCTTCTGGGTGTGGGGGGAGTGCTCCATCCTGCTCAGGGGTGGGACAGGGGTGGCTGGTGGGAGTTGTAGTGCAGGCCTCCCAGCCCCAAACAGCCCTCCCTGGGAAGATGGCTACCTACCTGTTAGATGAAGGTGAACATTACAATGGATGCCACATGCTTCTGGGTGTGGGGGGAGTGCTCCATCCTGCTCAGGGGTGGGACAGGGGTGCCTGGTGGGAGTTGTAGTGCAGGCCTCCCAGCCCCAAACAGCCCTCCCTGGGAAGATGGCTACCTACCTGTTAGATGAATGTGAACATTACAATGGCTGACACATGCTTCTAGGGGGGGAGTGCTACATCCTGCTCAGGGGTGGGTAAGGGAGACCTGGTGGGAGTTGTTGTGCTGGTTGCCTGATCACATACAACCCTGTAAATGTTGACTGCCTTTGGGGTGATTCAGATGGAGTGCATGTTACATCTGTGAGACCTGTGTTGGGCATTGTGGTGCGGATGAATGCATTTGTGCCTGGGAGGTGTCGCTCTGTAGTTGTGCAAGACAGTACATTGCAGTGTAATGAGAGACATTTGTTGGTACTTACCAGCCTCCACTCCCCCGGCTATTCCTGTGAGACTCTCTGGATGCAGTATGGCAAGCACCTTCTCCTCCCATGCAGTAAATGTTTTTGGTGTAATGGAGGGCCACCGCCAGTCCTCTGTGCCAGCTGATGGTTCTTGTTCCTCTTCTTTTTGACAACACTCTTCAGGTCATGCCACCGCTTCATGATTTCCTGTTTATTGCGTGGGGTGGTCCCTACTGCATTGATCTTGTCAACTATCCTTGCACACATTTGCGTTCTGGTGGCTAATGGTGTCTGTTGGACCAGGTTACCAAACAATTGTGGTTCAACTCGGATTATCTCATCTACCATGACTGTCAACTCACTGTCTGTGAATCTGGGCATTTTCTGTGGTGACATGGTGTGTGTTGTGCAAAGGGGTTAGAGGTGCAGGTGTGTGAGTGGTGGTGGTGGTGGTGGTGATGTGTATGGTGTGTGATGTGCAAAGGGGTTAGAGGTGCAGGTGTGGAAGTGGTGGTGGTGATGTGTGTGGTGTGTGTGTGTAGTGATGGTGTGTTGATTTGCCTCTCCTTTCAGCTGTGGTGTTTGGCCCTTCACTTCTGGAGTATTGCTAAGGATTGTGGTCAGGGAAGGGGCTGGTTTTATACTCAGCTATGTGGGTGTGTCAGAATGGGGTATTGCTGTCAGGTGTGTTGTGTGGGTTGTCCTGGGATTTGTAGTTTTGAAGTTGCCATGGGGGTGTGTCATTGGGGTGTGTTTGGTGTTTTTGGGTGCAGGGCTAGTTTGCTGTGTGCACTTGTTGGCCTTGTTGTGGGTTTTTACTGTCGACCGCCATTTTTGTCATGGAGCGTCCGCAGCAGTGGCTATGCTATAGCCCTTCCGCCGGCTCTCCTATTCATCACTGTTTGCGACCGCGGCGGTCGGATACTGCGGAACGTACCGGTGTCACATCGGGGCAATCCTAATTTCATGGCCGGTTACTCTGCGTGCCTGGCGGCGGTTTTGGGTGTTTCCACTGCGAATCCGACCGTCGCAGATGTTTTTTCACCGGCTCCGCCCGCTGCGGGCGGGCTTTCGTTGCCTCTTTCCGCCGCGATCGTTTTTTTTGGGCGGTTGATCCTAATCTGACCGCCGGTGTTTCCGCGGTACCGGCGGGCGGTTGATTTCCGCTACCATGGCGGTCGGGGTGGTTTTCCGACCGCCATCCTAATAGACCCCATATTTATTACATTTTATTTATGTATGTTTAATTTATTTTTAAATTACATTTATTACTTATAATTGTTAAAATTTACAAATAAATCTAAATATTTTTTTAAGTAAAATGTATTATTTAATTTATTTTACATTATTTATAATACATATTTAAAAACGATATTTTGTACTTCGATATTTTTAACAACAATATTTTTTTTCTCGATATTTTTGTACTTTATGAAGATAGGAGGTCGATATTTTTGACAACGATATTTATGTCCCGATACTTCTGTAGGTCGATATTAGTGTTGTCGATATTCTGTCAGTGATCCAGTAAGAAGACCATAGACAAGCATGGGGGGACCTAGTAGAGCAGGCAAGTAAGATCACTAGAAACGCCAGATTTCAACTAGTTAATTTTTTTTTTTTTTTTTTTTAAACATTTTTTTATTGTAAACAACAACTTAAATGCTTTCCATTCCATTTGTCAATTATTCAGCAGTGGATCAGCAGTTCCGATTACAAGAAGTGAATCATAATGTACATTCCCTTAGGCCCCCTTATATCCCCCCAACCAGCCCCGGATCCCACCCTAGATTAATAGATGTTCCCTTCAATCTGACAATAAATCCCCCCTATACGCCATCCAGGCTCCCCAGATCTTTTCCCATTTCCGCGGGCAACCTCTGCTTTGATACACCACACATTCGGCCCATTGGCACCAATCGAGATCTCTTTTCCATCCTCCCACCGAAGGAACCTCTCTCGCTCCCCAAAGTCTGGCTATATTTCGTTTCGCCACTATACCCGCTAGTGCGAGCCAAGTTGTCTCCCACTTGGGCCAAACCACCTCCCCCGTCACTCCCAGGACAAACCACCTGGCATCCAACGGGACCGTGGACCCCACCACCTCAGACATAACCTGGGCCACTCTTGTCCAATAGCTCTGTACCAAGGGGCAGACCCACAGAATATGAAAAAACTTCCCAGTCTCATTACACCCCCGCATACACTTATCAGATTCACAGTAGCCAATACGGTGTTGTACAGTCCTGGGTACATATGAGCGGTGCAGGATGCGGGCCCTGATCGCTATCTCTCTCGGGCTTTGTAGGGCCTCTAGCCAGTCATCGTCCTCAAGCAGGCCCACGTCTGACTCCCAGGCTTCCCGCAATGGTCCCAGGGGATCTGGCGTGTTGTTTATAAGTTTTTTGTAGGTAAGTGAGATAGCCTTGTCGGTCATGGGATCAAGTAGCAGTCTATCCTCTAACGGGGCATATTCGGCCAGTCTCTCCCCTTCCTTCAGATGGCGTTGTAAAGCATGCCTGACCTGGAGGTATCGAAAGTACTCCCCCTCTCCCATCTGGTATTCCGCCTGCATGGTGGCGAAGTCAATCATCCCGCCATTTTTTCAGATATCACCCAGGAGATCTATGCCAATATTGCTCCAGCCTTGAAGACCTCGCAAATTCGCGACCTCCGAGAGAAAATCCCCATGCCATAGCGGTGTCTGTTCAGTGCGTCTCGCCTCCCACCCCATCATCCTAGTCGCCTTCCGCCATATGTCTATCAGTGTCTCTGTCTGAGGCGGGCGAGTAGACTCACCTCTCCGCCTTGAATAGAGGGCTGCAAGATAGCTGCCTTTCCCCAGCGCCATCCGATCCACCCGATACGCCGGTTCCTCAGTGGGGGAGAAAACCCACCCATTAATATTTACAAGTTGTGAGGCCCAGTAGTACTTCCTCAGGTCTGGCACGGCCAGTCCCCCCTCATATACCCCCAGTTGTAACTTCCTCAGGGCAATTCTGGGGCTCCCACCTCCCCACAACAATGTACGCTGTTCTGCCTCTATAGAACGAAAGAACCTCTCCGGTACCAGGAAGGGAGTATTCTGTAGTGCATACAAGAGGCGCGGGAGGGCCATCATTTTAAACAGTACAGCACGCCCCATGAGCGAAACCGGCAGCCCGCGCCAGTGTAGGACGTCTTCCTTCAACCTGTCCAGTTGTGAGAGGACATTAAGACGCATAAAGGCGGCCTCAGATTTCGTGATCCATATACCCAAATATTTGAATTCCGTTTTACACGTCAGATCCCTACATTCCGACGTCGGCATCGGGGGATCACCAGCTAGCACGAACACCAGGGACTTACCCCAATTAATACGATAGCCCGAGTAGTCTCCAAATGATCTCAGAATGTGCAGGAGCCTATGGAAAGTCTGCTGGGGCGATGTGCATATAACAAGACGTCATTGGCATAGAGGGAGATACGCTCCTCCCATCCTCCCCCCAGATCAATGCCCCGTACCACCGGATCTCCCCTCACCCATGACGCCAGCGGCTCCAATGCAAGCGCAAAGAGGATCGGGGAAAGAGGACAGCCCTGTCGCGTGCCCCTGTGCAGCCCAAAAATCCTGGAAACAGACCCGTTCACTCTTACTCGCGCCCTCGGTCTCATGTAAAGAGCCAAACCCATGCCCGGAATTTCGGCCCGAAGCCAAACTTATCCATAACCGCAAATAGATAGTCCCATTCTAGACTATCGAAGGCCATGTGAGCGTCAAGGGACAGGAGGGCAGCCTGCGTATCAGGGCGCTGCGATACCATATACATGACACCATAAAGGCGTCGAAGATTGAGCCGAGTGCTCCTATTGGGCATAAAACCGGATTGGTCCGGGTGTATTAAAGACTGGAGATTCGGTCCCAGCCGATTGGCCAGTATCTTTGCCAGCACTTTGGTCTCAAAGTTAATCAGGGATATCGGCCTATATGAGCTACATAAGTCCCGCGGCTTGCCCTCTTTAGGGATCACGACAATTGTTGCTGTTCTGAGATCCTCAGGCAGTTGGCCAGCCCCCAGCGCCTCATTAAACATCTTCAGCATGTGCGGAGCGACCTTTCCAGCCACGCACTTAAAGCTCTCCGCTGGAAATCCATTAGGGCCCGCCGCTTTCCCGGCCTGCAAATCCCGCATGGCACCCTCAACTTCCTCCACCGTCAAGTCTAGGTCCGCTGCGTCTCGCTCACTTTGGCCAAGGACTGGTACCTTTATATCTCTGAGAAACTCCCGGCACTCCTCCTCCCTTCGTTCGGTCTGTGACTGATATATCTCTTCATAGTATTGCGCAAAGGCCTCCACAATCTCCTCCCCAGCCAACTTTACTGTGCCCTCTCTAGGTTGAATGCCTGCGACCCAGTTTCTACACTTGTCCCTCTTCTCAAGCCACGCAATAACCTTGTTAGCTTTGTCCCCCAGATCGTACACACGCCTCTGTGTCGCTATGGCGTATGCGCGTGCAGCGTTCTCACTAGCATCCCCGAGCTCCCGCTGTTTGAGCAGAAGTGCATGGCTGCGACCCGCCCCCCCTCCAGATCCTGGGTCCACTCCCATCTCTAACTGAGTTATCTCTCGCTCTAGGTCATCACATTGTGCCCTTCTCTCCTTTCGTCTGATCCCCACCTCAGCCTGCACGAAGTCCCTTGCCACCGTCTTGTACGCCTCCCATAATACACAGTGAGATCTCACCGTCCCCACGTTTTCTTCAAAATATTGTTTCGTCCTTTCCTGATATCGGCCCTGAAAGTCATGATCCCTAAATAAATAGGGGTCCAAGCGCGGAGGCACCGTCCATTCTTTCTCCGGGCCCCAGAGCCACACCTCCACAGGAGAATGGTCTGATATACCCCTGGCCCTATGACTGCTCGCTCTAAATAGTCCAGCTGACTTCGTGTGTGTGAAAATATAGTCTAGGCGTGCACCGCTGCCATGTGCCGCCGAGATATGGGTATAGTGTTGAGTGTCTGGGTTATGCGCCCTCCACAGGTCCACCAACCCTATCGCATTCACAAAGGCTGTCAGCGGGCGCGCCCCCTGAGTTCTATGCGCTGGCGAGTCCCGGTCAAGGTCGTGTGACATAATCTCATTCATATCGCCCCCCATAATCAAGGTCCCATTGGGCATATCCAATAGTAGTTCACTAAGATCGGGAAAAGTCGCCCCATGCATCCTTGGTGGTATATATACCGAGCAAACATTCAAGGTGAGACCCTCCCACACCCCCGTGAGTGCAACATAGCGGCCTAACGGGTAGCACCATGTGCGGTTGGACACCAATGGCAGGGAGTTCCTAGCCAGGATCGCTGTTCCCCTGGATCTTGAAGTAAACCCCGCGTGGGCCAACAGGGTATAGCCAAACCGATTCAGGGCCAGGTAGTTGTTCCCTTTCAAATGTGTCTCTTGGAGGAGAACTATGTCCGGGGTGTGTCTATGTAGATATTGAAGTACCATGGTTCTCTTAATCCTATCCCCGAGGCCATTCACATTCCAAGATAATATCTTAAGGCGTTTAGCCTGCTGTGCAGCCATCAGGGAAATGCACCTTGCCTCTCCTCCCTCCCTTTATCCTCCCAGACCACCCCCCACCGCCTCTCCCATCCTTGCAAATATTGGAAAGCATTGATAACATTATGAACCCCCAACTAAACCCACAGACTATCCCTCCCCCCTGTCCTACCCAACAAGACAATCCTACCCCCCTCCCTGCTACCCTGCTTCGTGGGCCTAAAACCACCCACATCCCCAACTAGCAGAGCGCCTGTCGCGCACAGAAACAAAAAACTAGGAGTTGGGGGTGTGTAGCCTAGCCCATCAATAGCTCCGTAAGGCCACTTTTAGCCACAAATTCTAAACTAAGCAGCTGAAAAAAGTCAATAAGTCCATGAAAACAGAGTTCTCTAGCCGTGCAGCATGCTCCGGCCCCCCCCTGTAATAAACATTGCACAAATTTATGATATACCATACTCATGCAGGATCCTCGATACGTTCAACCACCAGGGCCCTCAGATGACGCCGGGCTCCGTGATCTGGATCGTCGGGGGCGTCGAGCACTCCCGCTCCCTCCTTCATGCCCACTGGTGGAGGCCGGAGACCGGTCCCGGGTGTCTCTCCATCCCCCCTCCGCTCTTGCAGTGGCTGACTGTGACCGTGGCCCATCCAGCCACGACTGGACATCCGCCGGAGACGTAAAGAACCAGGATTTGCCCCCTGCGATGATTTTGAGTTTTGCCGGGAAGAACATCATATATTTGATGCCCCTGTCTCTCAGTGTTCGCTTCACCCCGTCGAATGTCCTCTCCTGCTGCACCTTCAGCGTGAAATCTGGGAAGAACCGCACCATCACATTCTCATATTGAAGGTCTCCCTGCTGCCGGGCAGCCTGCAGGATGGCGTCGCGGTCCCGATAATTGAGTATCCGGGCGATGATCATTCTAGGGGGCGCCCCCGGCTTCGGCGGAGGGACTGGCGCTCTGTGCGCCCTTTCCACCGTGAACAGAGCGGAGAGTCGTTTAGGCTTCAGGTGTTGTAGTATGAGCTCTTCAAGGAACAGGTCCATACTGGGCTCCTTCCGGGACCCCCACTACCCGAATGTTGTTCCGGCGGGCCCTTCCTTCCTGATCCTCCATCTTCAGAGCCATCTGCTGATGTTGCTTAATCAGCTGCTGGACCTCCTCCTCTAAGCTCCTGGTAGAGGACTGCAGATCAACAATGTGCGTTTCAGCGGCCTTAACCTTCTCGGACGTTTTATTCATATCTGCTCGAAGGAGGTTCATCTCAATGGAGACCTTATCTATCTTGGTCTCCAGTGTCGTACCCAGCGTCTGTATTGCCGCCATGATGGAGCTTAAGGATGGTTCTGAGGCCGGGGCCTGTCCTCCCTCACTTTCGTCTTCCGCCGCCGGTGGCTTCGAGACCGCATACCAATCCAATTTATTTGCCTGGACCGGCGCACCCCCCTTCGGCTTCATTGTGGGGGTCGAAAGTTGGCACTCAATGATCTTCCAACGCTCTCCTTCCCCTCAGCGCCGGCCGTCCGGCAGCGCGGCAGTACTGCGTTTAGAGACGAATCACCGAGGCATGTCCACCAGAGAGCAGCCCTTCACCTGTCGTGCCCCTACTCTCCTTCACCGGGGGCTGCCCAGGATATTAGACCCTCTCAATGTCAGGGTCTGGAGGGAGCACCTCCACCCCAGGATTAATCAAAGCGCGGCTCCCCGGTCAAACAGCTTCCTATAGTTGGGCTTCAAAATCTCCCACACTGCGTGGCTGTCGAGGTATGCGATTACTATCCGGTCCCCCAAACACCAACTCACCCTTGGGGGACCCCGAGAGCTCCCGATGCCGGAAGTGTCAGTCCAGTGCGCCGCCCAGCCTCCTCCAGGTCGCAGCACCCCCTTCTGCGTGCCACACAAGCCTGGCGCAATATATCACAAAGCTTCCTCTATGCGCCGGGGCCTCTGAATACCACAAACAGTCCTGGCGCTAACCCGCCTCTTAGCAGGGCACACTCACAGCTTCCAATAGTGGGCTCCGGAATCCCCCACACTGCGTGTCTATCCCGGCAGGTAGATCTGCTCCGGTCCCCCCAATGCTGGCTCACCCCTGGGGGAACCCGACTATTCCGAATGCCGGGGGCTGCAATCCAGTGCACTGCCCAGCCTCCTCTGCCTCGCAGCACCCCCTTCTTCACGCCACTCGGGCCTGGCGCCCCAACTCACCGAGCCACCGCCTTGTGCCGGGGTCTCTGAAGGCCACAGATAGTCCTTGTGGTGATCCGCCGCTTAGCGGGGTGCACGCGTCCCTCCGGCCCCCTCCGGGGCGTCCGGCACACTTCTGGCAGCCCCTTCTTCACTCGGCCCTGCCTGGGACGTCACTGCCTGCCCCCACGATAGGCGCACCTTCATTTATCCTCGCTCCGCCAGTCTCGCGGCGCCGATCGGCGTTCTCCTCCGCCTTCCGGCCCGGATTCGTTCACCTCCGCCGGTCCACAGCCACGTTCTTCACCACGGGCCCCGAGCTCTCTCACCTCGGGCGCCCGTCAGGATGTCATCCGCTCCCTTCCGCACGGCGCCACTGGCTCCTCCGCTCCGCCCAGTCGCCCGGGAGCCCCGGTGCTGGCGCAGGCCTCACACTTCTCCTGCTCGGCGATCGGCGACCGCGGGTCGTTCCTTCTCTCCGGATCCCGCAATTAACGGCCGCTCGCCTGCCGCACCGCTGCACAGCCTCTCCACTTGTCCGCTGCCGGATATAGGACGGATTTCCCAGGCTTACTTCCCGGCCTCAGCGGAGCTCACAGCTCACACCGCCATCTTGGCCGCTGCCAGGCCACGCCCCCCTCAACTAGTTAATTTGTATGTCCTTCATAGAGCATACCTCACGCCAGGACGCATCAATAGATACTTCAGCACAAGAACAGCGGCCTGCCCCCGTTGTGGTGAGGGAGGGGCGGAGTTTATCCATATGTTTTGGAGCTGCCCGGAATAGGGAACTTCTGGAGTGCAGTGACCACAATACTGTCACTGGTCACTGGTGACAGAGAAAGACGTGGTCGCAGCACCGGGGTACTGCCTCTTCCACCAGTTCCCCCACACCTCCAAAAATAAAATAACAAGTAAATTCCAAGATCTGGGTCTTCTACTGGTAAAAAGGGACATTACCAGCCAGACATTACCAGCCACTGGAAGGAGCGGGGAGGCCCCAACGCAGACAGATGGAAGAGGGAGTTCATACGATGGGCAGAGTATGAAGGGGCAGTAAGGTTACGAGCGGCCAGAAGAAATGGCAGTGAGAAATCACTAGAATCAGCCAGGGCGTGGGAAGCATTGGTGACAATACTTAAGCAGCCAGTAGATGCCCTAGAGAAGGACCATCAGGGATCCTCGCAGGAGACCGAGACTGGAAACAGCTAGCTGTAGCCGCATATGGGTGGAGAAATAGGGACATTGGGTTTGTGAAGGTTGCCCAAACACCATGACTTAGGACCGAGAATAGGGAACAGTGCCACTTGAATTAATCTACATGCAATGATCCCTAAGCGGTAACTGGAGAACACAGCATAAGACACGCCTGGTGGGAGGTGGGAGAGGAGTAGGGGGAGGGGGGAGTTGTTGACCGTTGGCATGAAGCAGGCAATTGCATACTGTAAATTACAGTTTGTTCCCTTTGAAAGTTAATAACAACGAGCGGATCCAGGCAAAGCAGTTGATAATACCAAGAACGCACTCCTACACAATATGAAGCTGCTCACTACGGAGCTGGCGGGGAGAAGAGATCAGGGGACTGGAACGAACTGCAACGATAACTCTGTAACCAATGTATTTGTACCGCTGATTGTATATTGCTAGGCATAATTGGTTAATAAAATCTGTTTTAAAACAAAAAAAAGGAGGGGGTGGGAAAAAGACATCCCCCTCCTAATTGCAAGTCACAGTGAAATATAGCCGAGCTTTGCGATCACAATTGTCCCCTTGGGACAGCTTCTTCCATTTGGGAATCATGTCAGGGGGCGTGATGGGTTTGAAGTGAGCAGACAGTGGATCCCTGCATGTCAATTTGTTTTTAAAAGCATCACCTGTCTCTTTCCCAAAGGCTGACCTGCAGCAAATATGAACGCAGGAATGAAGGTCTGCTCTCCCTGGTGTTTATGGTCATTTGTAGAGACTGGCAAAATGGAACCTGTTTCATTAATATTCAGGGAGCAGAGTTTTTGTGACTCTTTATGGATATGCTTTTTGCCATGTGACTGACTAGCACATCAGTTGCATCACAAAATACTCAAGTAGTCACTAAACACTTGGGTGCAGATTTATGGGTATTTGGCGTCGGGCAGCGCAGCAAGTCATCCTTGCTGCACAGCCCTACGTCAAAGTGAAAGGGCAGGAATGCATCATATTTATTTAATATGGTGCATTTCTGTCCTTTCCCCCTGCGCTGGCACCGTTTCGGCAGCCTAGCGCTAACGCAGACACCCTTGCACCATGGCAAAAAGGTGTCTGTCTTGTCGGCAGGATTGTTTTTGTACAAGAAGGAGTACCTTCCTGCACAAAAACAATCCTTGGAGGCTTTTTCACTTGCTATGTGTGCTCCAGAATGCAGCACACAAGGAAAGAGGAAAAAACGAGGAGAAATAAAGTTATTTCTTCTCGTTGCGCCTCCCCTGGGGAGGCATGCGGTTTTGCCGCATCCCCAGGTTTACATTGTCTTGTAAATCTGGGAAAGCGTCAAAATCCATGGGTGTTGCATGGCAACACCCATCGCAACACCCATGGAACGCCTCCCTTGCGCAGAGTAAGGCAACACAACGATTTGCGCTGCCTTGCCTTACTCCATATCTATGAGGCCTTTCAAAGCAACACAATGTGGCATTGCGTGACCTCTAGGTATGATTTTGTGGTTTGCCCGCCGGAGCAGCACAAAAAGTAATGCTACGGTGGTACAAGGGGCTCCTAAATCTGCACCTTCACGGGCAATTTCACATACTGGTTTGTGATCACTTTTATAACTCCAAAACTTCAATATTTTTGTGAAGAATTTCTAGGAGTTGGTATTTAAGTCAGATGATATTATTCTAATAATGATATTCTGGTACCTTGTCACTCGCTTCTGGTAAGTTCAAAACTACATA
This sequence comes from Calotriton arnoldi, assembly GCA_963921515.1. Taxonomy (NCBI): domain Eukaryota; kingdom Metazoa; phylum Chordata; class Amphibia; order Caudata; family Salamandridae; genus Calotriton; species Calotriton arnoldi. Next base: position 1,910,540 of record CAWUFW010003103.1, on the reverse strand, counting down.
TGTATAGTTTATGCTTGAGAGCTGCTGACATTATGCACATGTAGATCTCACTTGCAGGCATTAATTTACATTCATTTCACCCTTTCAATTAAGTGCAGGTGTAAGTAATGACATTTTGCAGCAAAGAATCACTTAATCCTTGGCTATTGCTTTGTCAATTTGTCCCTTGCCCTTTACACATATTATGACATAAGATCCACTGTTAATAAAAAGTAAAATCAGAAAACAGTCAACTTTTTAGTTTCAATTAATAAGTAATGATTTTTGCAGCAAAGAATCACTTAATCCTTGGCTATTGCTTTGTCAACTTGTCCCTTGCCCTTTACACATATTATGACGTAAGATCCACTGTTAATAAAAAGTAAAATCAGAAAACAGTCAACTTTTTAGTTTAAGAGTTGGCGTCCCTGGAACTTGATGGGATTTTGTTTCCGCTGTAACTCCAGACACAGGTACGATGCAAATTTTATGAGTATGTAAGCTCTAAATTCCCTCAGGTGGTGTCACCAGGTAGTTTTAGCCTTGGGAAGTCTAGCCACCCGGGCCAGGCATGCCTTTACTCTGCTTTTTAAAAAGTAGTATTTACTCTTGTTCTGTAATGCCCTTGAGATCTGCAACTAAGGACCAGATGTACAAAGTCCTTTTGCCATCACAAACCTCATGTTTCACAAAATTGCAGCGGTTGCAACCACAAAAGTTTTTTTTCTATGTACAAAAACTATTTTGTGAGTTGGAACAACCTTTCTGACTCGCGAAATAGAATTTGCAATCCAGTTTGAATTCCAATTAAAAGGGGCATGAAAGGGCCAACCCCTCCTAACTGCGAGTCGCAATGGTAGGAATCAATGGGTTTCGATCGCTCACCATTGACATAGCTTCCCTTTTATGAATTGTGTTGTTAGCCTCAGAGGCAGTAGGCATTGTTCCGGAGACTACAACCTACTAATCCAAATGTTTTCCCAGATAAGAAAGCAGAACCAGTTCTTTTAAAGAGCATGAGCTTCTTTTATGAAAAAAAAATACTGTTTGGCAGTGCAAGCACCGGGATGGTGGTCTACTGTTCCTTGAATACCATCATCACTGTGTTTGTAGTAACCCTGGGCGGAGCAGGCATAGTGCCTCTACGCAAAGTTCCACGGAGTTGGACAACAACTCTGTGTAACTTCGCTCCGCGCCCTCCCAAAGTAATTAAAAATAATTAAAAAGGCACTTACCTGCCCCATGGCTGCTTCCTCCTCGCCATGGCCACTCTCCTGCCTCCTCCTCGCCGTCCTTCTTCACTGATCACCCCTACGTTGTACGTCTTGAGCGTGCGCATGCGCATTCGCAAGACTTACAACTTAGGGGTTATCACTGAAGAAGGACGGCGAGGAGGAGGCAGGAGAGCGGCCATGGCGAGGAGGAGGCAGCCACAGCAGGTAAGTGCCTTTTTAATTACTTTGGGAGGGTAGAGGGGCCGGCTAACTACGCTCCGCCATGGAGTCGTAGTTTTGCCTGAACTCCGCGTTCGTAATGGAACGCGGAGTAGGCAAAACTATGTAAACTACGCTGGCGGAGCGTAGTTACCCGCCCGGGCTAAGTTTGTAGCCAATCAGAGGGGGTCGCAAATAGCAACCTCCCTAATTAATATTCATTAGGCAGGTTGTTCTGCAACCCCCTTCGATTGGAGAATTTGCGATACAACCTGTTAGTACTTGGGTCATATTGGAAAATCATAGATAGGTCACAAAAAGTCTATGCACAATTGGCTTGTACGTTTTGTGACATGTTTCTTAGTACATTAGGCCCATACATAGACCACAGAGTAAACATGGGTCTTCACCTATTTTATTAGTTTATAGATGCTTCATATAGCTTGGACCCTGATAAATAGGGCAGTGGAGTACTTCACAGAGAACATCTTTATTTCAACAGGATCCTCTTGAACATTAGGGGGCCTATTCACAGAATGTATTTTGTAGTACAGTTTGTAATACTATATTAGTACTAGAAATAAACTACAAAATGTTATCACAAACCTACGTGTGGAGTTAAAGCCTCTGTCGCGCCTGTCTTTTTCTGTAAAGAGATCTCCATCCCAACTGCAGAGTCTCCGCGCAGGTAAGTAATCGCTTTAGTGGTAAATGTAGGATGGACGGGGGAGGTGAATGGAATATGGGGAATATTTATTACTATAGGCAAGGGGAATAGGGAGGGTTATGGAGGGGTTTAGGGAGGGACATGTACCAACTCACAAAAAAGTAATCCTGTTGCTATTCACAAACTGCGGTTCGCAAGTTACTGTAGCCAGCAGGGATCCAATGTGGTAGTAAATTACTCCAGCTTAGAGCTGGAGTAAGTTCATCGCCACACATGGCTAACCATGGGCAGTGCAAAGCCCTTCCATAGAAAATAACGGAGTTAGGGACTTAAAATAAAACCTCATTGGAAATAATGTTAAATTAAAATACATTATTTAAAATTGTTAAAAATATAAATAAATATAATTTTATGTTAAAAAATGTATACAAAAAGACATAATTTTTATTCATTTTAAAATATGTTTGTAACCTTTTGAGTTAAAAAACTAAATGAATGTATTTCATTAACTATATTTAAAATACTTTTACTTAATTCTATAAATCACTTTAATAATTATTAATGCATAATAAAAATATTTGTTTTGTGATTTAGGAGGGAATTTATTTTTTAATTTAAACTTTTGAAAAATAAGTGTAATCTAATGTAATATATGCATGATAATTAAAGATGTATTTTAAAATGTATTTAACAGTGCTGCACCTTTTTTCTATAGCTCTACATTTAATATATATATATATATATACACGCACATATTAATATTTAACAAAAAATATTTTTACAGACTATTTCAAGTTTAATAAACTTTTTTTTGCCTCTTCTTTACCAAAGGGAAAGTCCACAGTCAGTGCAGAGGTCTCTGTATGGTAAAGTATAGGGAAAAATAAAAATGTTCACTAAATTAAAAGTCTGTAAAAATACTTTTATGTTAAATAAAAATGCACATTTTTAAAATATTTATATTAGATGTAGAACTAAAGAAATAAAATGATATGACACTACTAACTTAATTTTGAATAAAAAATTAAAATATTTAAAATATATTGAATTAAAATATTTCTCAAGTTTAAATTAAAAAATAAGTTCTCACCTAAACTAAAAAACATTATTATTGCATTTATTATGCATTAATAATTATTAAAAGTTGTGAGAAGTTGGCCTGGTATATGCTGTCCACTAATTAAAGTGGGCACCTTGCACCAGTCCAAACAACCCTTATGGTGATTTAAGAGGTCAAAGAATACCCTAGAAAGCTATCCAAGTGGTAGCTGTGGAGAGCAGCCTTCAGGCTTAGTCTTGTAGGAATGTTAAGCAGCTTGTTTTTCCAGAATGCAATCTTATAGTATTGGTTAAATGAAAGGAGAACCACACAGTAGTTATAAAAATAGGTATTTATTAATATAACACTCTCTAGTACGACACAGTATCTCCTATACGGAGATGATCACAAAGCACACAATACTTAAGCACAGAAATGACAGTAAATAGCACTAATACACAGTGGGCCCCAGGGGGGACCAAACCATATACTAAATAAGTGGTATAGGAACCATGTCTCGAGTCAAGACAGTGTCGAGAGGACGTAGAATCGCTGGGACCCCAAGGATACATTTCTATGGGAAAGTTGCGGTTGAAGTTTTAGAGTTTAAGGACCCTTCCCAGTGGACTTTGAAGAAACCCCGTGGAAGACAGAAGGTTGGAGAACCACCCCACCCGTGGATACTGAGGTACCCAAGTTACCTATCCCAGGGAAGCCGGGTGCATAGGTCTTAAGTGGCGTCGGAAACCGCCGTCGAACCCAATGGAGGACTTGGAAGAAGGGCCACTGCTGGAAGGAAAAAAAGTGTCTGTCGGAATCCAAAGGTGGATTCTTGTTGAGAAGAACCTGAAAGCAGAGGGGACAGAGTCTGGGTCACTCAGGAGTGACCAGGGGCTCGGTAGATGAATGCCCACCGATGTCGGGTGCTTCAGGTGCGTTGATGGAGTCTTTGACTCTGCAGCTACGGAGACCAGGAGACATCGAGGACAACCAGGAGCCAGATACAAGCTGTCCCACAAAGGATGTCGAGTGCTGAGGGGTTGGTGTCCGGCGGGAGCACCAACAAGCCTTGGCAACTGCAACCCATGCAGAAGGTCAAGGATGGATACGGTTCAGACCAGCAAGGTCCAGGAGATTCACCACAGCAAGGGGAGTCAGGGTAGGCCTGGAGCAACCAGGGGAGCCCAAGAAAAGCAAAGTTGACCCTCAAATGGACTCACAGGCCGGAGGCACAGGAATTGCAAGAGGACCTCAAGTCATTTCACCAGACAACAGCCCACAGAGCACTCGGTGTGAGGAGGCCAAAGTTCTTGGTAAAAAATGGTGCCAGAGGTTGGGGCTACTCGGAGGCCAATGCACTTGTTTGGAAAATGCCAAAAAACATATGCACTTGCAAATGTACACGGTGCACATGGGTACGGGTATTGCAGCCTCCACAAGGGATTCTGATCTTAAACTTGATGAGAGGGCAGCTCGGACCTCAAGGGACATAGAAACCCACCTCCTGTGTTGCTGAAGCCTTCGAAGTCCGTAAGAGCTCAGGGTCAGCAGACCAGACAGCAGTGTTGTGGTAGCTGCGAATGCAGGGAAGTGACTCCTTCACTCCAAGGGAGATATCTTTGGTTGTCCTTGATGCTCCACAGGTCCTGCATGGATCCTGTATGGTGCACGGGCACAGACAATGCTTCAGACTGAGAGGGAGACGAAGTCGGGCCCAAACGAAGTCCAGCGAAGTCCAGAGTGTTCAGACGGTCGAAGTTCAGTGGTTTCTGGTTCAGAATCTTGTCCATGTTGAATCTAAGGGCCTACAGCCAGGTAAGCCCTTAAGTGCCCAAGGAAGAGGGTTAGCAAGATTCAGGGGACCCTCCCAGGGGTGGGTCTTGGCAGGGGGGAGCTTACTCCCATGTCCTTTGTCCAGTTTCGCACCAGGCGGGAGCCAACGGCTCCCAGGACTGGTTTGAACTGGACTATGCACAGGGACACCAAATGTGCCCCTCATGCAGACTTTCAGTCGCTTGCAAGCGCACCAACCCTAATACACTAAATCCTGTCTGGGAGCTGGTCACACCTCCCTGTTACAGGATGCCTTTTGTTCTGCCTTCCCCTGCTCGAGCTTGGCTCAGCAGCTGGAGGGCAGAAATGTGTCTCTGGTCGACCATTTTGTGCTGTCCGGGACTAGAAGGCTGGTACCGGGAACACCAGGGACCCCACGAAGCTCACTTCTGTGGAATCATACCTCCCACACCAGTTACCTGTGTGGGTGGTATGATTCCAACATGTTTGATACCAAATACGATAGGGTTAGTTTCAGCCGTTTTAGAGTTGGTCATCACGCGGTCGCGTAATGCCACTCTATATGTCGTAAATGGCTGCCTCACTGACAACCCGGGAGAATGGACTCCGTAGGCTGCAGGGGTGTCCTGCTCATGCAGTGGCACCCTCTCACTTAGAACCAAGCACCCTGCATTCAGGATTGTAAAGGCCTGCTATAGGGGTGACTGATTATAGTTAACCTATATCTTAAGTAAGTGGTGCGTGCACCAACTTACACAGGCTGCAATGGCAGGCCTGTACGTTCCATTTTGCATGGCCTCTCATGGGTGGCATAACACATGCTTCAGCCCATGGGAGGCCTCTGGGGTACTTATGCCCTGGGTACATGGGTACCATGTACTAGGGACTGACAAGGGTACCCCAGTATCCAATCTGGAGTGTACCTAAGTACAGGACATAACAGTTTAAGGAGAAAGCAGATAGACTGGGGTCCTGATTAGCAGGATCCCAGTCAGACTAGTCAAAAACAGTATTACATCTAGCAAAAAGTGGGGGTAACCGTAAGAAGCAGATCCTACTCTCCTACAAAAGTGATACACAGATTTAATTTACTGTAGCTTAATTATATATAATAAAATGTAGTGTTACATTAATTTTAAAATGTAAAAACAATTATTAAAATATTTTATAAGTAAATAACAAAGTATGAAGTATTTTTACATTTTTTATCACTAAATTATATTTATTTATAGTACTATTTTAAATAATTTCATTAAATTAACATCATGTTCTAAGGGGTTTAAAGTTAAGTTACTGTCTCCATTATTTTCTATAAGAGGATGTTGCAGTAACAGGGGTTGGCCCAGAGTGGTGCTAAAATTACTAATGTGCTTTTTTTTTTTGCTATATATTTTAGTAGTAACTTACACCCCAAAATGTGACTCCAAACCCTTTTTCAGGTGGAGGGTCAGACGTGTAAGTCTACACTTTTGAGTAACTTCACACTCAAATTTTGTGAATAGCCAAAAGTAGCAAAAATAACTCAAAAGTGTAGGAGTAAAGTTACATGTGTAAAGTGCTCACATGTGTTACCTACCTTTGTGAAGCCCCGTAGGTGTTGCATTTAAGCAGTATGGTATGTGTGGTTGGCCTGAACCTGCATTACCAAAAACAGGCAATGAAGTCGATGCAGGGTGGTGGCAAAGAATAACCTGAAGAGTACACAGCAATTGAATTTCACATATTATATTTGAAGGGTTTACATTTGGGCCCGATTACGATGCGGTTAGGAAATCTTCCTGATCGAATCGGTTTGAAAATGGTTTCCGACCAACTCGGATCGGGAGAGTCCGACCGACCGAGTATGATGCATCCGTATGCTTCCAGATACAATTTGGTTGGACTCCCATTGACTTCTATGGGAGCCTATGTTCTTAACCGCATCGTAATCTGGACCTCTGTCGGGAAGACACGTTCCTGATCCGATTCGGAAGGAACAAATGCCATTAGGAGGCCTTCCTAACCGCATCATAATCGGGCCCAAGGTGGGAATGCTTTCCTAACTGCATCGTAATCGGGCCCTTAGTGAGCTTATTCGGGGTGAACTTATTTGGGGACATTATTTGACAGATTTGTAATACTCATAGGACATTATTTCTTACTATTTTACTTGACATGTTTTAACATAAATGTTAGATTGACTACTGTTTAACTCACTGAGTCATCCTACCAACTACGAGCAGTAGTAATATACACTTCATCAATAAATGTTGAGAAAGTTGAAAGTGCCGAAGTTAGCAACAGACATTACAAAAATTAAAACAAAACAGAACCAATGTTGCAACATAAGAAACAGGGTTCGTTGTAGACAATGATGTCAATTGTTTCAAATAAAGGAGGAAATTACGTAAAACGAAAAAAAACTATCCTCGAACGCCGTCTGTCCTAGAATAAACATTTGTTGTTGACGTCGGTCGTTGCTCTGCCGCAGTCATATTAAATTACAAGAATTTTTTCTTTACATTTAAAAAAAAAAAATGTATACCATGTTCATTTGCTTATGAGAATTGAGCTGGAATATGTCCCCATTTATACCTGTAACACTATGCATGAAATCAGAATACTCAATTAGACGATGGTCCTTTGGTGGGAAAACGAGGCTGCTTAGCCCAGCTAAGAATGTATTGGGAGAATACATTCACCTCATAATCTAACCCTATTTGTATCAATTGAAAAACTACAACCATGCAATTGCAAATTTAATTATTTGGTATTGTGCTTCTATATTTATTTAATTCGTGTCTCTTAGACAGATCTCTCAAGCATGCAAAAGCCAGCTTTGCAGACACCCACTCCTAACTATGGGGCATATTAACAACGGCCAGCGATAATTATCGCTGGCCGTGCTTAGCGATAATTATATTATCGCAGGCTATCTCTGGCATTTATCGCCCTGGTAGCGCGTTATTAACAACGCGTTACTCCAGGGCGATAAAAATTCCAGAGATAGCGAGGTTATCGCCCTTTTGCAGGGAACATCGCTGGTTTTCCAGCGATGTTCCCTACAAAAGCGATAACCTTGCTGATACGACCCTGTGGTCGTATCAGCAGAATCCACCTCCTATGCCTAACATAGGTAAGTCAGGATTATAGCAGACGTTAGATTTTGGCGAAAACGGCCGTTTCGCCAAAATCTAACGTCTGCTATAATCCTGTGAGCTGCCTTGTAAATATCGCGATGTGAACATCGGCGATATTTGCAACGTAGCCCATCCGAGTACGCCTAGTGCGCCCACTTTGCATCTCATTAGAGATGCAAGGATGGGCGTTGGAAAGAGGCGATAGTGCAAGGATTCACGCGATAGCGTGACCTTGCTGATTAGGCGATAGAATTATCGCCGCTTTCCGTCCGAAAACGGACGCTAAAGCGGCGATAATTGCTTATCGCCTCGTTGTTAATATGCCCCCAAGTCTTTGCCAGTCCTGTCAAGATGAATATTTAATTTAGGCTCACATACACTGTGACCTTTGAAAACAACATTTTGCAGTGAAGCTGGTCAGCCTCTAATCCACCTATACATTTTCAATGAGTAAATATCACTGAAAGGTATTTAGGCAACATCGTCGAAACTGATGTCATAGATTAGCATGCCAATTTGAGAGATACATTGAGCAGCTGCTAATTGTAATTGGTTTGTAGTTAATTACTCTGGTGAAAACTGAAGTCAGATCAATACTTTTGTCATTAAACCAGAATTGTTCATACCTATGCAGAAATGAGTGGGTCATTCTTTGCTCAACATTGCCTGAACAGCATTACTGCTGTGAGATAAAACTTTGCTGCGTCCACAGATTTTCATATATCAGAAAACGACCATAATAGAGAAATTAAAATCTGTTTTGAAAATATGAATATTCCAATTTGGATATGTTTAAATCCAATGACATGTGTGGTTAACATTATCTTTCTTTAGGATGTGACACGAAATATATTCATAGCAAAAGCACACACAGTTTGCTTGCGATACCATTTCTTGACCAAAAGGCATTTACCTCAATAGAGTCTCATTTTGATGAATTACATTTTTTTTTAGTATGAACTGCAAGCCAGTATTCGTTAAAAAAAAAGTCGTTTTATACTTATATCCTCACACCTAAATTGCTGCACTGTCACCCGTGGGGGATGTTATAGACCCTGCAGTTCTTACGAATCCGACTTCTGATCTCTGATCAGACATTTTAGTTGTAAAAGCGAAAATAAGTTCTTGACAGTATAACAGAGTTCCTGCTGATAGACCTCAGGGCAAACCATGCCTCATTTACTCTAGGTCGAAACATGTTTTGCTTCAAAATGGCTCATCCGACAGTGTGGTCCGTCTAGCTATCGCCCAAACCTGGCCTACAGAATTGTCACTATTAGAGGCTACTGAAAACTTTGCAATAAGACGGGCCTATGACTGGAAAGTGAAAGAACAGAGGGGCAGATTTACAAGAAACTGATGCCTCTCTGCATCATAGCAGAGACGCGTCAGTTTACTTGCATCACGCAAAAAAAACCTTGCGCCACCATGGATGCGCAAGGATTGACAGATGCGTCACGCATCTGTTTCCGCAAAGGTCATGCATTGCTGGAGTCGTGTCGCAAGCATGACGCAACTCCAGCAATGCTCAGGAAGGCCTATACCTATTGTGCTGCGTCACTCCTTACGCCTGCTTCAAGCAAGTGTAAGGTTTTGATGCAGTGGCGTTGTAGAAGCGGCTCAGTGAAAGATTTCACTGCGTCACTTTTACGAGGCTTTCTTGCGTCGGAACGCCCACCATGCATACATTATACCTGACGCAGGTACAATGTGGCGCAGGGCTTTACAACGTGACGCATCTCTCTAGATGCGTCACGTTGTAAATGTGTTGCAACGTGGCGCATTGTTTACACCTCCACTGCGTCAAAAGTGTCGCAAGGGGCTTTTTTAAATCTGCCCAGAGTATCAACAAGTTATGGAACAGGGATTCCTAAATCTTCACGGTCCTTTTCTCCTCTTTCTATTCCCCGATCGTTTATTTTAACTTCAAATTTTTTAATATTTATTTTTATTCATTTAGTAGCATTTATAAAGTGCTACATTCATTCTGGAGGAGCTTCGTGGTGCTCCCTTAAAGGAAATACTCTAATTATACCATAATTATTGGTCAGATCACTCAGTAGACCTGAGGCCTAGTATCTCTCAAGTTTCCATGATACATTAAGCCAAAAATAACAATGTGTTTAGATTTTTCCTTAACATAAGGCTGACTCAGAGCAAATAAGTAACAGATTACTTTGTCCGAGAGCTTAGAGGCTACCACTCTGAAAACCCTGCCACCAAACTTCTAGATCTTACTTTTTTTCATTGAGAATAAAATCAAACTTTGAAACTGTAAGGCCCACAAGGATCATAGTTTACAGATTTCTTTTTCAGAACAGAGGGACCATATTTCTTATAAATCTGATAGGTCATTACCCCCTCATCTCTCTCACTTAGATTCCTAACAATGAGAGGCCTTCCTGCTTCTCCCGACCCTTACCCAAGCATAAAAGCTGCTCCCCCGCCATACTTCCTGTTTCTCTTTTTATCTCCTGTTCGGCTGGGTGCGGTGCACTCGCTCCAGCGTTCTGTCCAAGCGCGGTTCTTGCACCCGCCAGGAGCGGAATATGCATGTGTGGGACCCAGAAAACCTCTCGACGGGTGGTGGATATCTCTTATGGATGTATTCAGGGCCGGACCGGGAACGCAAACCGGCCCTGGCAATTAAGTCTGACCGGCTGAGAGAGGGGTGGGGTGTACTAGTGGGAAACACTGCTTTTGGTACAGGGCGCCGATATTGCAGCACTGCTGCAAAACTGACCCACTGTACCAAAAACAGCCCCCACCAGTCCAAAACCGGCCCCCACCCTTCTTGCCCACTGGGAAAGCGCCCGGTGCCCGGTACGGCCCGTCCGGCCCTGGATGTATTGGCTGGGACTGTGACATTTCCGCAGACGGTGGGGGAAACATTCTTCCTGTGTTATACTGCCGGAGATGAGTGCTGCACTAGCGCTTTGGAGCATTTCCAGGTTGCTGGGGGTGTGATGCCTCTCTGGGTCTCTGGCATTCTCCTGGGTGCCCTGGATTGGAGAATGCGATGCTTCTCCTGGGGCTGCTGTTGGCAGTGCAGCGGGGAGCTGTGGTGCGCTTCTCAGCTGTGCCAACCTACAGGTGTGGCAGGCCCCTTTAATCTGTGGCAGGGCTTTCGTTTGTATGTTTGACCCCCTTTTCTCCTTCTTTCCAGCATCTTGGAGGACTTTTTTTGGATTCCTGGTTCCCTGCTTTTCTTCCTCTGCTTCTTCTTCTGAGGTTGGGGTGATGCCTATTGCAACATGGTTGATGCGTTCACTGGCGTGAAAGGCATTGAGGCTCTGTGGTTGTTTTAAAGGGTAGTACTAACAGTTCAAAGCATTGCAGAGTGCCCCATGGTTGACACAATAGAAAAAGGCATAGTCCCCTGGCATTGTTAACAGGAGCCACCGGGTGTGCTGCTACACAGTATATTAACATGGTCTCAGGCACACTAAACTGAGCACTCAGGAGGACAACAAATATACTACTGAGAGGATACAGCTGCATCAAGCATTAAATGTCGACTCACATGTGGCTGGACTTTAATTTTCGTAGTAGGCCTCAGTCTTTTCCTATGCCTCTCGCTCCCATGATGCAGGCGTCTCTACCTGCATTGGTTGACTTTTGCTGCGGCTTTTGTTTATTCTCGGACATGTCTGAAGCATCTGGGGAATCGTTTTTTCCTGTGCTGTGTAGGGTGTTGTTTTTGCTTGCCTTTCGGGCCATTCTAAAATTGGATCTTCTACCTGCTGTTAAAGTTGCACTTTTTCATGCTATGACTGCAGGTTGCATTTGCAGCTGTATTTTGGTGCCACTCCTTTTGTGTTCGTGTGGCATTCTCTATGGCTCTCACTTACCAGTCTTTGGTTGTCCTCTGCCAGACCCCCAATTACCCCAAGCAATTCTCTTCCAAGGGCTATTCGGTGATGCCATTGATTCCGGCCCAATTCTATATTTTGTCGGTATTGTCTTCCCATGAATGCCAACTATATGTGGAAGCCTTTTCCTGAAAGACCTTATAATGACTCCCAATTTGTCACAGATTTTGACTCCCTAGAGGCGGCATTACAGGAGGGGGCTGTTGGTTTGCTCTGCATGCCAGCGTGTGTACCCACCTTGTTTCCCTTGCGCTTCTCCATTCTGTGAATTTCCGGTATCGCACAGTAATAGTGTTCGTTCTTCTGGATGATACCTCGGTGGGGAGGTTGGGGGACCCAGAGGCACTCTTTTGTGGTGCTCTGTTTCTGCAGTTTTTTGCTGAGCAGGTGGTTTTGCACATGGGACCGGATTTTGTCCCCAGAATGCTCTCTTCTTTTCAGTTCCAACCGGTGGTGCTTTTGCCCGCTTTCAATCCAGTTTCTCGGTCTCCTGAAGAGGGTCGCCTTCTTTCTCTGGTCATCTGGAGAGCTGTTCTGGTTTTTCTAGTTTGTTTGTCACCTTGAGGCCTGAAAGGTACAGTCGTCACCCTGATGCCCTCCCCTTGTGCTGGTGGCTTCGGTCTCTGTTTCCTTGGCCTCTTCCTGGTTTGGTGTTCCTTCTCCTTTAGGGGTTCGGAGTCGGTTGACTTGAGCTTTTTCAGCTTCCCTTGCTGAGTGTGACTGGGCTTCTTTGTTTTCCTTTTGGCAGGCAGCCCCTTGGCCATTCCCCTGTACCTTTCTCACACTTTCCCGGATCGCTCTGGGTCCTGCTGTGGCAGATTATTTTTAGGTCTGTGGTTCTGTCTGCGGGGAAGTGCCTGTTGTTTACTTCTTACTACTTTGTAGGTTGTTTCTACTATGTGCTCTGTTGTCCTGGTTTTTCTTGGCTTGGGTACATCTAATGCTGTTATTAATCTAAGTGAAAGGGACGAGGGGTAATGCTTCGATTACTTACCAGTAATTGCATTATGCTGAGTTATTCTCTCGTTTAGATTCCTACCTCCCTCCCTTCCGGCCCTGAGTTTCCTGGCCAACTGTGGATTCGGAGCTTGTTGGCGAAACAGGAAGTATGGAGGGGGGAGGAGCTTTTATGCTTGTGAAAGGGTCGGGAGAGGCCCGGAGGCGTCGCGTTTTTAGGAATCTAAGCGAAAGAAGGACTCGGAGTAATGCAATTACTGGTATATAATCAAAGCATGCATGCTGTTTTAAATTGGATATGCTTATAAACTGGCAACCAGTATAGCTGTTTAAAATACAAGGAGACATATTGAAAATAGGAGGAGTCACAACTGATCACCCCAGCTTAGCAGTATGGGCTTTGAGCTTTAAGATCCCATTTGAATTCTTGCCGTATGCTGCTTAAAGTTTAAGTAATAGCTTTTGTCTGACATTTTCCATAATGTAGAATAAATTACCAATAGTTGGACTCATCTCCACCGACTTCTCCAGATTTTGAAACACTTCTAAAATGGCAAAGGCCACAATTAAAGTCTTTGGTAGTACTCTTCAGCTCCCAATTCTAAGACAAATATTGTTGAGCAAACAAATGACCTGTGGCCCTGACATTTTCATAACAGCCACTCAAGTCCATATTTACTTCCAACTCGACTGCTACATTCATGATACACTGGCCTTTGGTAACCTAATTTTCATGTCTTTCTGCCAGTCCTAAATGTGTTCTCCAGAATAGAAGCAAGCCTGAAATGCTAACACCGTATCACTGCTACGCCGTCTCTATTGGGCTGTATAAGGATGCAACTGCACCACAGGTTCTATTCACTACTAAATCCACAAATGGGAAAATCAACATAGTTAGACATCACATTGAAACCACGCAGAGAAAAAATTAAATTACCAGAACCACTACCTCAATGAATCTTTTGGAGATGCCAAGGAAGAAGTAAGACAGGACTAAACTGTAGATAGATGGTTATAGATTATTTTATGAAGACTGAAATGAAAAGATGAACAGGAGAAACAAATCAAGGATAGACAGCATCAAAGTGGCAGTGAAGACAAACACAAAGCGAGAGACATAAGGGAAATTTCATAGATAAACGAGAGGAGGACTGTGAATAGACCTCAAGGGCAAAGGAGATCGTCAAATGTTGCATTTAATGAAAATTCATCTGCATTGCACACAGTGATTGGGGTAAGTCATGCTGTGGCTACTTCCAAAATAGACACAAATGCAATATAATGGAACTAGGAAATTTAGAAGAGACATATTTGGAGGCAACTCTCTTATAATACACCAATATGTTATATTGCATAGGATGTTAGATAGTGTATTATTGACATTGAATTGTGTCTGAAAGTGGGACCTTTGGAGTTCCTGCACAAGCTGGCCCAATTAGTAGTGAACAGTAGGGAGTCAGAGGTAATGTGTGGGGCGGAGACCCAAATGAATTTTATGATACAGGTTTAGACTGCTCATTTCACCTAGTGCAATACACTGCTAATACCCGTAATATAGTAGTTATTTATGATTGGTTGTCTAACTGTGGATTTGCAAAACATTGAGAGAGATTGACCAACATGGTACAGAAAATGTTTTCTATTTATCTGTGCATAAACTACATACAAGATTAAATAATTTTTGGGTGAAAGTAGGATTACATAGCCAAATTGTTATTGTGGAATATTTATTTATATGGGTCACAGCTCCCTCCTATTGACGTTAAGTTGGGGTAGACGTGTTACGAGGCTTCCCCCCTGGAGCTTTCAAGAGGAATAATCAGAAGGAAATTGATCACTATTTTGAAGAAAATTAGGTTCATCAGCAAGCTTCAGAAATGAACTTGAAGCTATCAAGGTTATGATTAGAATGCATAAAACAGCCAAAGGGTTGAAAGACCCAATACTGAAGGAATTGGTGAATAAAAAAGTTAAAACAACAGTGCGTGAGGGAAGGGGATTGTGAGCCACAGTTAGTTAATTTGTCAAACTAATAAATGGAAAAATTAGATAAGTTAGAGATTTTTTACTACAAATTGTATGCCAAAAAATGCACACCGAGGGGGCAAATCAGGTTGACTCTTAGATAATCTTCTGAGAAATGAGAAAATCAGGCCAGAGTTAACAATTATTAATTAGGATCAGGGAAACTCGGTTAACACACAGATCAACTTTATTAAACTTGTTAGAGACTACTATAGAACTCTACACCAAACCCCAGGTACTACCACAAATAATAATAACAGCATATACATACAAAGTAGACCTGAACTCACCATCACATGAAGAGGATGAGCAGTTGGAATTGCACATCATTGAGTATGCAATTCCAGGAAGCAATAAGGTGCATATGTGGAAAAAAGTACCAGAGACCGATGGCCTCCCAGTGGAATTTTTAGAGCTGTTTAGCACTCAAATTGCACTAAATTATTAATTCACTATATAACTGGCAAGAGAACTGGGTATGTGCAACAGAAAACAAAAGTAATATTTTAGCAAATAGGATACTAGGGTTATCAACATTCTTAGTTCAACCAAATGGAAATAGAAATCGGTATGCCCAAGTACCTAGTGATTGCATCAATATGTGAGGTCATAAGCAGTGCATGGCAAGGATGCAAGTTATAGTTAGCTCACTGAACTATAACTGCCAAATTTCAGGTGATGGCACTTTTGATTCCCAGGGGTTTGGGTATACCATGTAGAAGTGTACTTAGTTTCTGGAATTTTGGGTAATGTTATGAGGTTAATCAGACGTTCTGTGGACTTCTGAAAAAGCCTCCCTTTACCAGTTATGAGTAGAATCACACTCTCCAAGATGATAATACTCTCCCAATAATTGTAATATTTTTCCAACTACCAGTAAAGCAGTCAAAAGCCTATTTTAATGATCTGGATAAGATATCGTGGGGATTTAATAGGAATGAGGGCAGCATAAGAAGTCACTCAACAAAGTTCACTTTCCATTCATTTCAACTTGTTTAACCAGTGAAGGCATACTACAATGTATTTCCCTTAGCTCTACAGTGAATGATTTAAATAACCTTTTGAGACTTCATTGCATCATTATTTAAAACGAATGTTTCTATTATGCCATTTAGAATATTTTGCATTAGTACTAGAACAGCTACCATTGTGGAAGATGATGTAGTTGAAATGTTCAGTATCAGACATATCTTTATCTTCACTTATTAGCTTTTGTTTTTTCTTCCCCATATTTTCTTCATTATGGACACTGGCTTTGCTTTTTTCCAGTTAATAATCAATTGATTACAACTCCTCATAAATCCCTCTGATATTCAAAACTTTGGTAATGTGTTGGCATGATGATGAAAGTCGTGGCTTCAACGAGTCCAAAGCCAGGTCCAAAAATGGGTTAGAAAAAGCTGTTTCCGACCTCTGTGAGATTTCCGTTTGTAGATCTTCTTCCATACTAAGATCCTTATTTATACACTCTATATACCTTTAATGTTGGGATAATCATTTCTTACAGCTTCCATAGACTTCTTCTTGATATTAAAATTCTCCTTTTTTGAGCATGAATTCTATACTGTTTTTTGTTAATAGCAGACATTACTGCCATGTTGCAATTCTTTCTACTACTTTCTTAAATACTTGCCAGAATACCAGTCTAAAAAAATGCAAGGAAATTAGCTTAATGTAGTTATTATATTTAATTTATAATTTGCCTAAAAGCTCAACTCACTTACTCTGTGGGTTGAAGCCCTTTAGGTCACCGCTGCCACCCCCCCACTGATTTGCTCTTATTTATTCCTCTAATCTTTCCTCTGCCTCTGTCTCCTAACCAGAGACTTGAGCTGTGACTTTATTGGGGTTTCACAGAATTATACCAGTTTTTTAGCCCCCAGTTCAATACATCCACGCCAAAATTATTCTGCAATCCATGCTTCCCACTGTACTGCACTCCGCATTAACAGCAGTCAGTCAACAAACTAGTCAATCCAGCTTTCTGCAATCGCAGCTCCAAGCAATATACAATCTATATACCAAAGGCACAGTGCAGGGCAAAACAACACAACTGCCTGGATGGCAGCAACAGCGGGGCAGCTGAAGATGCAGCACTAATGCATTCCAGCAGCCCCAACAACCTCTGTCAGATCAGTTGTTCTAGTGCACAGCATGCAACAGTGCTGCCCAAATGTCGCATCTGGAATCAGAGGGAGTTACGAGCCCAGGTGAATCGAGACAGGAGGAGAGAGCATCACACAGATGGGATACCTTTCTGAATTGGCCCCAAAACATAGAAAATTGGAATAATCTTTTGCAGTTAGTGCAAATAGAAGTCACTGCCCTCTTTGCACTTTTACTAAGAGCGAGTTGGACATTTTGGGACTGATTCAGAAAGGCATTTATGAGTACATGAAGTACTACTGTTGTCCTCAACAAGTCAGTTGTGTCAAATGGATTGGACATTTTTGTAACTGAGGCTATAAGTACCCTGCTATCCGTGGACAATATATATTTGTTACTGTCTGATATGATTAAGACTTACCCAACTGGAATATGGGATTGTCTTATGACTTTTGTGCTATGTTAATATTAAAAATGTGTTTTGGTTTTTCCCATTGAACTTTCTTCACTGTATTGGATATTTAGACTATTGTGTTTTAAAACATGATGCTAGATTATCTGAGGATGCACTCATCTGTCTCTTAAATGTAATTATAATTAATTACTGTTTGTAGAATCAATAACAGTTGTGTTTTTTAAAGACACTTTCACACACTTCAAAAAATGTGAAACATACTTTTACAGTAAGCTCTTAGGTAGGATAATGAGTGCACCTTCCCAGAGTTCTTTTCATGGATTTTTCACTTTAATGTTTCCTCCAACTGTGTGGGATAATGCATATGCTGAAGCAACTTGTGGGGGACATGTGGCATGTTAAAAATGGTTGCTACTTTGGCATAATCTAACAGACATTGCTCTGCTTGGCCAAATAATGACCATAATCCATTATAGGCAGTTGCCCTCTCAAGAAGGAACATCATAATCAATCAGCTGACACCATGGATGATTGACTCATAGTTGTAGCATAAAGGTCCATAGATGTTAAAATTGAGTTGCTTGTGTTCCCTCGTAGAAGGACATGAACTAGCATTCAGGCTGGACTGATCCTACTGCAGAGGATCAAAGACTTATTTCCACATGGTTAGATCCTGTCCATAATGGCACAGTAAGAAAAAAAATAAGCGCTAGAATGCAGCCCAGAGTAATTACCATTGGCTGACATTCATGAAGCATTTCATCCATAGGTTGTTCTATGTAGCTCTCTGTGCCATAGGACTTAAACTGCACCTCACCGGCCAACAAGGCTGAAACATGTATGGGGTTGCTTGTTTTTCCTTGTAGGGGTGTTGTGGTTTTTCAGTTCCAGTTGGACTGGATTCATTGAAGCAGGACCAGGCAGGCTTGCTTATTTTTGCTACTTGCTTGTTGCAGAAGAGTGAGAAAAAAGGGCTGGAATGTGGCACAGAGTAATTACAAGTGGCTGAAAATGTTCCATACGGTTCAAAGTTTTAAATTGTTTTTCAAGCATGAGCATGCTCCACCTGAATCCGTTATTGGTGCATGTTATTTGTTCTGGAAAGAGGTTAAAGGAACCACAGTCATTGTTTTACTACCACTCAAGATGCAGCTTGGTAAAGAGCTGCATCTCTGGAGGTTCTGGGCATCCGTGGAATGTTTGTTTCAAAGTTTCTCACATAGAAGATTCTTTACTGAGTGAAGTTTGTGTGTGCTGTGTGGCTTTGGTTATTCTGAGAGATCAATATCACCAAAACCTGCAAAGAGTTGCAAATATATTGTAATCCTCTTGCAGTGTTCTCAATAAAGAAACTTCATTTCTTCTGCACTCGCTGTTGTGCAGCTGCAATGCTAAATAGGTGTATTGATTCCTATTTCCCTTTACACACGCCAAAAACCTACCAAGTTGTCACAAGTTCTAAGAAGAAGATATAGGGATTGGCTGTTAAGTGCTCCTATGCAGACAGCATGCTTTGCATTGATTGTTCCCAAGGGGAATAAAGACTCATTGAAAGCAGAACATGCTGATAAAGTGCAGTAATATCTCATTTTATTAGGAAAGTCCTTTTAGATGTACATCTACATTAATGAAAACTGTATTTCAAAGAGGTACTTAAAGAGAGGGCTACAAGGCCTTACTGTTGTTCAAACTTCAAGATGTAACAAATTATCTAGCAAGAAATTCTGACGAAATTCTGTCTAGCTTCCCGTGGTGCTATGACAGCACTAATCTATAGCTATGTAATTTGGGCCAGATGTACTGCTATTCAATTCACAAAAAGTAGTGCCCAATTGTGCACTGTTTTTGTGGATGGATTTGGATTTTGGGATTTCGGCCGATGTACTAGAAGGTCGGTTCACAAGCTAATGAATCTCAGGGAATCACAGAATGACTTGTCTAATTAATATTCATTAGGCGCATCACAGTTCATGGCCTCCGGAGTTTGGCTGTAATCCCAGGTGCGGTGGCCTGCAGGGGAAAACAAACCGCCATCGCTGTGATTGCATTCCAAAGCCGAAACCTTTTTTACACAGCTGTGTTCCTTAAAGGGACTCATGCTGGTTTGATAAAAAGATTTCAGTTTTGGAAAACTGCAGCGAGAGCCAGCAGTGCTCCCATGGACAACTGCCCTCTCCCCCTGAATCTGCCCCCCCTACTCCCCCCCGATTCCCAAAGAGGAAAGTGTCACAAAAAGACCCATGCCCCTTTTTGAATCAGTCTCTATCTCTTTTAAGGAGTCAGTTACTAGTCGATGGTTTGCAACTTTGTGCACTTGTAAAAACCATTGATACATTCTATACTGAATCGCAATTTCGAAGGAACGCCCCGCTCATACCCCTTTCAAAGTGCAATTTGGTGGTGGTCGCAGAACCCATGTTACCAGCCGGAAAAACGTTTGCAGCTTGCAAAAAACCCTGTGATTTCGCAATTCACATGGTTTGCAGCTCTGAAAGGGCCTAGTACACCTGGCACTACTATGCATCTCTGTACTGGAAAAAGGAGAAGCACATCAAAGCAACATGATGCAAAATTATATTGTGATAAAGTACTATTCGACATGAAATCGAATGCTGGAGATTCTGAACTTTAATACAACTATGCATTAGTGGATGTTAGGTTTCAGGGCACAATGTGGGGTGGAAATCTATGTTGTTCTGATGTGCCACAAACCGAGTAGGAATGCCCTTATTGCTCTGCCATTTACAAAAGTGCCAATGACATGCTGCAGGGCATTTACATGTGTGTAATGTTTTGTATTTCTACCATGACAGCAAATAAAAAGTAGCCATTGATGATTATCTGGTGGACTTCTTCCCTTCTGTCTACTGGTAGCTATATTGTGAACCTGTTAGGCAGTTGAAATTCTGGCACTGATTTCAGGAGACTTGATAAGAGACTCCATTGACTACTGTGCAAGGGGATTGTGGAGAGCAGCCCTAATTTGAAGTACTTGGTCAGTGAAACCTGACAGTCTCAGCACACTCACCTCAATGACCACCTGCAATAATACATCGGACTCAGTATTAGTGATTCACAAATCTGATATTTATACTTTGATGTTACTTACAAAAATAGGCTAGTCTGTGGTCTCTTTGAGGCAGATTTACTACTTTTTCACGCAACGCAGCGCAGCAAGCAACGTTGCTGTGCTGTGTTGCGTGAAACGCAGACAGCAGAAATGCCCTGGAGCTGGCACAATGTGTGCTGCCTAGTGCCAATGCGGGCACCCTTGCACCCTAGTGCAAGTGTGCCTGTGTTACAGGCAGGATTGTGTTTGTTCAGGAAGGGACACCTCCTGCAGAAAAACTACCCTTAATGGCATTTTCCTCTTTTCTATGTGTGCTGAAAAATGCAGAACATGTGGAAAGGGGAAATAACAAGGAGATCTAAAGATATTTCTCCTCATTATTCCTCTCTGGAGAAGGCGGAGTATTTTGACGCATTACCAGGTTTACAAGTCTTTGTAAATTTGGGAGCGTGCCAAAATCCATGGGTGGATGCATGGGAACGCCTATCCTCCACCCCGGAAAGCCTTCCCAACGCAAGCTAACGCGAGGCAGCGCTATGCGCTGCGTTGCTTTGCATTTACTAAACCATGCAAAACCACACAAAGTGGCTTTGCATGGCTTAGTATATAACAAAAATTAATGTGTGTCGGGCTGAACCACAAAAAGTGAGGCAATCCTGATGCAAAGTTTTAGTAAATCTGCCCCTTTGTGTTTGCATCACCATTTCACACTCGGGGCCATATGTACAATGAAGTAGCGGAGAGAGGCATTAGCCGTCATGGCTTAACACCTCTCTCCGCCACTTCTGAAACGCAAGGCTGTACCATATTTACAAGAATGTGGTGCAACCTTGCATTTCCCCCTGCGATGGCGCTAAGTTTAGCAACCAGCGCCAACGCAGGCACCCTTGCACCATAGTGCAAGGGTGTCTGCGTGCAGGGGAGGATTGTTTATGTATAGGAAGGTGTCCCTTCCTGCACATAAACAATCCTAAAATGCCATTCTGTCACTTTCATGTGTGCTGCTTATTGCAGCACACATGAAAGTGACAAAATGCCATTTTTTTTTTAAGATTGTTTATGTACAGGAAGGGACACTTTTCTGTACATAAACAAACCATGGCAATTTGCTTTTTCCATGTTTGCTGCACAAGGCAGCACACATGGATAAAGCAAAAACGGGGAGAAATAATGCATTTCTCCTCGTTTCGCCAATAAGACCAGGATTTACCTGGTCTTAATTTTGGCGCTGCCTCCTATGTACGCCAACCTTGTACATAGGGGGCAGCGTCAAAATGAATGGGTGTTGCGGTGGAACGCCCACCACAACACCCGCTGCCCACCCCTTTCATGCTAACCATAGCGTGAAAGGGGGCCTTATTTGCAAGGAAGCGTTAAGCCACGTTAAGTGGTTTAAAGCTGCCTTGTAAATAAGGCACAGCCCCTATCGCCACCACAACATCGGTAATAGTGACGTTGTGGTAGCGATAGGGGCTTGTACATATGCCCCTCAGTGTGCCTACACTATGAAATGTACAAAGAACATACAGAGCAGGCCCTGCATTTGGACCCCTTACAGTTTAAAGGGAATCATTATTTTAGATGTCAGTCAGTCTCTTGAAGCATATGAAGGTATACACTCTTAAACTGCCTGCTTCCGAAAGACTTCCTTTCACTTACAGTGCAGAAACGAAATACTCACCACTTCTCCATATCGTTGCTATAAGTCAACTGACCTCACCTTTTGTAACGCCCCACAATTCTAGCTAAACAATCTACTAGTCCTCGACCCCAGCCCTTCATCCCCTATAAGCAGAACTCACTTATCATCTTGAGCTATTTAAGTGGCCTCGCGTGGACTCTGTAATCACTGGTGCCTGGATTGTATTCTCATAACTGCAATCAAAATAAGCAGGAAGGTTCCTGAAGAAGACCAAGCAAGATTACTATGTATCTACTGACAACATCCTCCAGTGTTCTGAAAAAATAAACAATGTATTTGGTGACAGCCACAAATATTGACTAGTATTTCTTCTACCTCTATGTTGTGTTGGCCTGAGCGACCAGGTCTGTGAACTTTGGGCCTCCCCACTTCTTCTGCTTCATATTCTTTGTATTTCTGCAACAGAAACTTTACTGAGGCTACACGCCATCTTTCGTTCATGTGAGACGATTGTAGTGTTAGTAGAACTTAAAGTGCAGTAATTATATGCACCAATCCTTCGCCGACAGTCCAGCTACACTGAGCCATTTTTTCCTGGACATTAACTGTCCTTCCTAATAGTACACTATGGTATTTGCAAATTTGTCTACGGATTGTATATGGCGGCCTACCCTAGCTAGAAAGTGCCAATAATTCAATCTTTGAACGACTATCACCATATATACTAGTACATAATGCTGTAAAAGCTTCAGTGTGTTTTTCCATACTTTACTGCAAAGGTTGCAATCCCTGCCGAAAATACGTGCCCAGCAATTCCATATTTCCCACCTTGTGTCTGCACTAATAACATACTTCCCTCCACTTATTGAAATTCTCTAGCACCGGGTACACCGATCTCTACATTGCAGCAAAAGATGGGTCTAGGTCTTACTCCAGTGTTTTGTCCTTCGAGTACACAGGTTCAGATCTTGTTTCTGCCTGTTGTGGTTGTTTCATTTTTGCATGATTCTGGTGTGTACGGTGGCACTGAGTCCAGCAGAAGTATCTTTCTGTCACTCATCTTCCTCAAGTTCCAGTCTATTCTGGGCCTTCTGTCTCTACATCCATGAGTCAAACGTATGTCATATTGTAATGTGTATATTTTATACAAACTGTTACAATTGTTGCATTATGGCCATAGTTACATTTTTGGAGTCCCATATGTTGATCTATGCATGAATATCAGTTAAAAAAAGATAAATTACTCAAACATTTGTATATACTCGTAAGAATGAATGAAATACTACAAATAACACAATACACTGCCCTGGTAAGTGGTATGGTGTATGAAAGTTTAACATTAGTTCTTGAATGTATTTCTAACTTAAAACTATGATGCACTGGCACCCATGCTTATTGCTATTGATTATATATGTGAAAAACTGACTTAATAATTTGTCACTGAGTTGGTGGTGGCGGTGTAGGCAACTGTAGGTACTAATGCTAGAGACTCCAGATACTGTTTCCTGCAACAAAGGTTTTCTATAATCTCGTGCATCTGGGTGAATGATGACTGTGTGAATGGTCTCCCTCATGTACTACTTGCTACTTTTTGTACAGATTGCCATTTTTAGGTCGAGCCTCGAGTAGCGCGCAAGCGCTGCTTAGAGGCGAAGACTTAATGTAAGCGGTTTCAAAAGCAGTCCCACAAACGCTCGAGCGTCGTGGCTGGCCTTTTTGAGATGGGTACGCGCGGCAAACATGTGTTTCCAATTATCGTGCCCAGACGCGGGCGCGATAAGTGGAAACACATGTTTGCCGCGCGTACTCATCCAAAGGCCAGCCACGACGCACGAGCGTTTGATCAGCTCTGCAGGCTGCCGCGCCCCCCCCTCCCCCTCCTCTGTGGTGCGCGCGCACCACTGGTTTTCTTTTCTGTCATAAAAACTCCCAATTTGCTGTTGTGGCCAGTCTGCATGTTTTATTGTGCCTCACGTGATACTCCCGGTTTCAAAATGACGGGAAATATGGTCTTCAGAACTTTCGGAGGCTGGCAAATGTATGTTGTGGTGAGTTACAATTGCTTTGAGTCGAATCCTGAAGAATAAAGGCAGTAAACAAAAGCGATAATGTGGTGGTTCAAGGACAGGAAGACGTCCTATATGAGCCGCCTGCCCGCACCATCCGCATCAGGGACCTCTTTCCTAGCAGACACTGGGATACTCTCCCAACTGAACGCGGATTTCACTACCTGGTGCTGGTGCTTTTCATTTCAATCGAATTCACCAATTAAGCGCCCACGTCGGGACAAGCTGTGTCTACCGAATCCGGAGTAGCGTGCTACTCGCCGAAAAGCGATGTGACGCCTCATCGGGGGTAGTAAGCGCTATATAAATGCAATTACAATACCATATCGTTGCATTATTTAAAACTTTTAAGTCCATACTGCTGCGCCGTGTTCTGCATGTAACTTGTGACTGTAGGCCTTGTGTTCGTTTCTGAAGCGAGATACAATCTGGCCATGGCGTCTTACCCCCTTCCATTGTCTGCTGGGCATACTGGCGCCATGGTGGTGCACACACCGTGATCGAGGACTGCATAGTCGGGCAGTCGTATCTGTCAAGAGTGAATGAATGAAGAAATAAACAGCGCCCACTTCACGAGACTCGCTTGTCTTTAGAGCAACCCAGATTAGCTGATTTTCTTACAGAGTGTAGAAAGGTTAGCGGATGGGACCATTACTATCTTTTGGCATCTTCTCTTGTAGATGTCTCACAGTCCTAGGCTCACCTTCGCTCCAGTCCTGGACTTTAATTTGACAGAACGTTGCATTTTGGGAGGTGTAACTTTTAGTTCTGGTTCAGATTAATGGCCAATCAGACCACTATAGCTAAAAAAACAAAACAATGAATTGTAAAGGTTGTGTCCCAGTGACATGGGTTTACTTGGTAACTCAACACAGATCGTTGCTGAGCATCAAAGCTCAGGAAGTTATTGTTTCTTAACGGCATGAAGGCTGTCTTATTTTTACTTTGTCAAGAAAATGCCGATTCGTCTAGATTCGTGTAGGATAATGAGTGGAAGTAATGATACCATTAAACCAATTAGGTCTATATTAGGCTTCCCTTTTTAGCTTTAATTCCGAATGACCGCAGAACCGAAATGTTTTTCCTATGAACCCGTGTGAAAAACATAACCGAAAGTAAACTCACTGTATATTAACAATAAGCAGGCCGCAAAATATCAGCTGTAATATTAGCTGTAATAAATGATGCTGCAAGAAAATGACCAGAATATAAAGCGAGCAGGATTACATACCTCTCGAACAATGTGGTATGATAATTTGTCACAGAACAGAAGGACCAGGTATAAGTACCCAGGCCTGAACCAGCTGTTTGACACATATTGCCTTGAAGAGAGGGTTGTCAGACTAATAAACTGCAGGCAGAATTCCCCCCAAGTGGACAAAGGTTTCGGTACTACAAGAATGTGGGAGAATGTGAGTAAAAGCAACAGATATCACATCAGCCCTCACACTAATACTTTCGAGTCTTGAGACAAACATCAGACATGGGCTCATGAAGCTTCCTAACTGGGATGATGAACTGCTGTGACCCTGCTCACAGTAGGCATGCTGCCTATCCTAGTCTCACAACAATCAACACACAATTGTGACTGCAGAAGAAATGCTGTATAATGTATCCAAACAGATAGGTACATAGAAACAAGCATTGGCATAGCCAATAGGTCTCGCTTTTGGGACCTTATAAGTATTTAGTTATGCAGCACAATATCCTTGGTGCAACAACGTCAACTGTTGCATGGCTAAACACTTATGAGGTCCCAAAAGCGAGACCTATTGGCTATGCCAATGCTTGTTTCCTTTGGTACAAGAGTGTAAATCAAATCATACCACCTTTATCTAATTTCCTTGATACTCCTCGAGGTTACCCACAGGGCATTTATATGTTTATGGATTCTGTTCCAAATTTTTTGACTGTATTTGGTGCATTTTGTGTTAATTCATACTAAAAGTAGAAAGCACAATAGGATATTCGGAACTAAGGGAAAAAGTTTGAGTGTCAGGTTGGATGCCTGGGTCTTCCATTTGTGTGTGCTTTTTGTCCGTTGTCTGGTGTTAGAATACCTTTCAGTCATAATTGGTAGAACAATTGACATATTCAATAATGCACCCACCATTTTTTCGAGTCACTGATGGATCCACTTTTAAAGTGGGAAAATTGCAACAGGTTTTTGGCCATTATTAGTAGGCATGTGGGACGAATTTATCACCTGAAAGGAAAAACTAATGTTTAATGCATTGTCTGACATGGTCAGGAAGTTTTCCAACTTTTGCCAGAGTTGACCCCTGAAGAAGCAATTGGTTTGAATTAATATGAAATATGCATAAAATAAATATTTACATTATTTACCCAACAAAAGCACAATTTTAAAGAGATTCCACTCTGGCAGGAGAATGCAGAGAAGTACTCAGATGACAAAAGAGTATATCACGGACTTAACAAAACTAACCTGCAGTTGTAATTTGGAGGGAGTTTGGAAGAAAGGGATCAGTTTATCAGTGCAAAATCAAAAATTCAAATATGACCTTTGGTTAAAGGATGATCCCAAATTAAGTGAGGTAATACACTTTGCAAAGAAAATAGAACACAGCTTGTCGTGTGTATAAGAATTAAGAAAGGAGTATTAGAGAAGGTAATCTTAATTATAAAGAGTCCTAGTCGTCCTTGTCATAGTTCTCTTTCGCACAATCCCTCCTCGACTGGGACCTGCTCTTGAGCGCCTCTCCAGCACTGTGTTGTTTTGTGCTTGCCATTGACAGACCTCCTCTAGGATACCTTTTTAGGACTGTGTTGTTTTGGTGCTTGGCATCTATGGGAGGTTCATTGGGTGAGGGGCCAATTTATGCATACGGGGTTGGGGCCACAATATACAGAGTGAACAAGGTCTTATCCACTGTGTGGAAACGAGAAACTAGCCTTCTTCCCTGTAAAGGGATACAGGTATATCTATCTATCGGTGAGGAACACCCTAATATGTATAAGAACTATGACAAGGAAGACTAAGACTTGTAGTAATGAAGTTTATTGGTAAGTGATGAGGCATTTTCCTCATGGGATGCCTATGCACAATAAAGGGAATACATATCTGTCAAGTGGAAACTCCATGAGACCAATACACAGTGCCATCTCCATGTCATAAACTTATCTGTGTAAAGGCGGATTATTAGTATTCGATGTGAGAGTAGGTATTAGTAAAAATTGAAAATCAATTAAAAAATACTTTAAAAAAAAAAAAGTGATGAGGCATTTCCCTTTATATATTTATTCGGTTCAAGTTATTTGTTGTATTTGTGTATTGTGTTTTTCTTCATTCCCACTATTTGAACAACTCTCTAATGTTAGAACACGCTCGATGTGGCCGCACTCAAAACAGGACTGGCACTCACAAGTAGCTTTCAGTTGTGGGTTTCAGGTGAAACACAGTCAGTAGCTGTTCCAGTGCATTCTGGTCAAGGGGATTCGTCTATGCACAGTTGCAGATATTCCAGAGAGCAGAAGCTGGATAAATATTAAGTTCTTCCAATATTTCATTTTCGTAGCCTCAGACATGTATTTCCCGAGCTCTTCAGTGGGTAACGACTAATGCTATGTTACATTAATTTTAGTACAGAACTGTAACAAATGGTGTGCCTGATTTGCACTGTTCAAACCTGCAAAGTAAATTACGTACATGAACTTTATGATTATTCCTTGTACAGGGCACTGTCTTCACCAAAAGAAAAGAAATTATTAGAAGTCATGGCTCTCAACAGCCTGACAACAGCCTCATCAACTTTCATCACAATGGCATTTTGGAGAATAGGTGTTGTTCACTGTGGATCACTTCAGAAGCATCTCTTCTTGAAAAAGGGCTTTCCATGCTAATGGTGTGTGTGTTCCAAGACCATTTGATTCTACCAAAATTATCTGTATAACATAGTTAGTTATAAGAGTTCTTAGCCTGACTTCATTGATTAGGCTGTTGTGTCAAGCACATTGTTTTCCACCCACTCCAGAATGCATAATGGAGCACCCCCCTTCAACCACTGGCTGGCTTCACTGTCAGTTATAGCATGCTGTCCTTTCACAGCACAAAGTAGTTCCCTTCGGTGCCAGGGGCTATTATGGTAATATGTGCTTTTTAGAGACCAACAAATATTTTTGCATTTAGGCAATGTTTTTTCAGATTTATGAGGGCCAACCAGCTTCCCCCACAACAAAGTTTTGCAAAAAAAAATGTCAGAAAAAAACAAGACTTGCCAAAGTCAGAAGTCTGGCAGCCAGCGCCAGAACTATTGCCTTTGCTAATGTGTGTTTAATTATGAATTCACTTATTTGATATTGACGTAGAACAAATAAGCTAATGAAAATAGACATGTAAGGTATATAAACAAAAACACAGATAAATAAATGAGAAAGAATCAAGAAAAACAGAGCCATAAAAAGATGTGCTTTTCCCCATCGACTACCAACTTAACCTGCTTTTGCAGCTCCCTGATTGCCATGCTGTAGATGCAGTGGCCACGGTGTCATTACTGACTTATTATTAATAAATGTATTTATTAATTTATGTTTAAAGTGCTGCTTTCGTCTGAAGCATCATAGCACTGCAATAGCCAAAAAACAAGTGAACACTTAGGAGCTTCTGAAACGAAGAATAACCATGGATCTGATGGAACAGACAATGGAGGGTGTTCCACAATTGTGGACTAAGAACACTCAAGGTTGTCCCTCCATGATTTTTAAAGGGTAGGTTTTGAGAAAATGCAGAGAGGTAGACTGAGAGATTGTGACAAAACATCGGGTGTAATGAGGTCATAAAAAAACAGCGGCCCCAAGTGGAAGAAGGTTCACAGAACAAGGCGTAAAACCTTAAACCTTATGTTGAACCTCTTGCTTTAAAGTAAAACAATGCAGGGAGTGGTGTGCCTTATTTCCTAAGACCGAATTAAGTCAAGTCCTCCTGTTTTCTATTCATTGAAGTTTACTTAGCTGTGTCTCAAGGAGAACCAGGTGTACAACGTTTGTGGATTCCAGCCGGGACAAGATCATAGATTATAGGACTAAGGCACTTTTGTCTTCAGGGACAAAAGGCATAATCTTATTCAGTATATGAAGCAGAATGACCCGACCTTCTTCCATGCCTAGAAATTCCTGTCTTGATCTAACCACACCCCAAGATTTTTTGATATAGAGACAGGGGGGATTTTCACCCAGAGTAGCAGGCTAGAATCTCTCAGACCACACTGAGAGGTCTCCACCAATTACTGGAATCTAGATCTTGTTCCAGATGCAATTTAGAAAAAGTTCAGCAATCCAGGTTTGGATGGCTGACAGGCAATTGCCTAATGGCTGATGGGAACAAGTGTAGGAAGGTAGGAACCATCTGCATGGTTACCCCCACTTTTTGCCTGGTGCTATGCTGGTTTTTGACTAGTCTGACTGGGATGCTGCTAATCAGGACCCCACTCTATCTGCTTTCTCCCTTAAATTGTTGTGGTTAGTATTTAGGTACATCCCAGATTGTATACTGGGGTACCCTTATCAGTCCCTAGTATATGGTACTAAGGTACCCAGGGCATAGGTACCCCAGAGGTCTCACATGGGCTGAAGCATGCATTATGCCACCCATGGGAGACCATGCAAAATGGAACCACAGGCCTGCTATTGCAGCCTGTGTAAGTTGGTGCTTGCATCACTTACTTAAGATATAGGTTTCCTATATCTAAGGGTCACTGCACTTAAAACCTATAAGCCACCCCTATAGCAGGCCTTTGCAATGCTGAAGGCAGGGTGATTGGTTCTAAGTGAGAGGGTGCCCCTGCATGAGCAGGACATCCCTGCAGCCTATGGAGTCCATTCTCCCAGGTTGTCAGTGAAGCAGCCATATACTTTATAGAGCGGCACCGAGTAATTACGTGATGACCATCTCGAAAACGGCTGCAACGAATCCTATCATGTATGGTATCAAACATGTTGGAATCATACCCCCACACCGTAAATGGTGTGGGAGGTATGATTCCAAGCACTGAAAGAGCCCTCCGTTAGACTCTCAGTGTTCCCGGTGCCAACCTTCTAGACCCGGACAGCACAAAATGGTTGCTGCCAACCAGAGACACATTTCTGCCCTCCTGCTGCTGAGCCAAGCTCGAGCAGTGGAAGGTGGAACAATAGGCATCCTGTCACTGTCACCTTGAGGTGTGACCACCTCCTAGACAGGATTTAGTGTATTGGGACCGGATGGGTGCGCTTGTCAGCGCCAGAAAGTTAGCATGAGGGACACATTTGGTGTCCCTGTGCATAGTCCAGTCAAACCAGTTCTGGGAGCCGTTGGCTGCCGCTCTGGTGCGAAACTGGACAAAGGACATGGGAGTAACCTCCCCCTGTCCAGACCCTCCCCTGGGAGGGTCCCCTGAATCTTCCCAACCCTTTCCCTAGGGTACTTAAGGCTTACCTGGGTGTAGGTTAGACACCACTTCTACTTCTACCGCCTGGGCACTCTGGACTTTGCTGGACTTCGTTTGGGCCTGACTTCGTCTCCCACTCCAGTCTGCTGCATCGTCTGTGCCTGTGCATAATACAGGAACCTTCAAAGGCCTGTGAAGCATCAAAGACACTTGACACTTGAAGAAATCTCCCTTGGAGTGAAGGAGTCACTCCCCTGCAATCGCAGGCATCGCAACTAAGTCGACCAGTCTGCAGATCCTGAGCTCCTCCAGACTCAGTGGGCTCTGCAACACAGGTAGTGGCTCCTGAGGTCTGCCCTGCCCTCTCACCAAGTTTGAGGCCAGTATGCCTCGTGGGGGTTGCAATAACTGAACCACTGTGCACACCATCCAACTTGCAGTTG
The DNA here is from genome assembly GCA_963921515.1 of Calotriton arnoldi. Lineage (NCBI taxonomy): Eukaryota > Metazoa > Chordata > Amphibia > Caudata > Salamandridae > Calotriton > Calotriton arnoldi. Next base: position 1,879,530 of record CAWUFW010003103.1, on the reverse strand, counting down.
CAAAGGCTTGTTGGCTTCCTTCCAAGAAGATCTTTGGGCTCCAAGTAGCCCCAGCCTCGAGCACCTCCAGTGTTGAGAATCTTCAGCCATGCTGCATTGTGTGCATCGTGGCCTGCATCTTTTGGTGAGCTGCTTGAGGTCCTCTCGCGACTCCAGTGCCTCCGGCCTGTGGGTCCAATTGAGGGCCACACTTGTTTATTTTGGGCTCCCCTGATTGCTCGGGCCTGCACTGACTCCCCTGCTGTTGGTGAGTCCCCTGGACCTTGCTGGTTCCCGACGTTGCTCCTTCTTTGATTACTGCATTGGTTGCATTTGCCAAGGCTTGTTGGTGCTCCTGCCAGACACCGACCCCTCAGCACTCAACATCCTTCGTGGAACAGCTCGTGCATGGCTCCTGGTGCTCCTCAGCATCGCCTGGTCCTCACAGCAGCAGAGTCAAGGTCCTCGTAATCCATCCTGCAACACCCGACATCGGAGGGCATTCGTCTTCCAAGTCTCCTGGTCAGAAACAGCAACATACAAACTTAATACAATGGAAATATCTTTATTTCTTTTTTTTATTTAGAGCATATAGACAACTTTTCAGTACAATGATTTAAGCATACATATATGTTCACCGTCTCATCCCCCCCAAAACAAAGGAAAAATATATAACTCCACACAATCCAACTGCACACATAGCACTCACACCTTGCATACACTAGAATCTTTAAAACACACGTGTAGTCAGCCTTACAAAACACCATAAACCAAGAAATGAGCATCTCCTCAAACTGCTCAACTAATTATCATAACTTCATGCTACCTCAAATTATATATATATATATATATACATATATATTATCTACTGGTGGTCGCCAGTAGATAGTTATAGTTAGGACCTATTTTCCATAGGAAATCCGCAACATTCTATTTGAAATAACTTTTGCGCCGGTTGACGAATCTTCGCAAAATTTTTAAAACTCGTGGGGCGCTCCGGTCCGCTTCTATCCTGAAAGTTTCGGGGTGATTCGGCAAGCGGGGGCCGAGAAAAAAGGGGGGTCCCAAAACGTGTTTTCCTCATGCAATTTTCCATAGGAACCTTTCATCGCAGCTACAGCCCGAACTGCTGAACGGAATTACACCAAATTTGGCAAAAAGGTAGCCCTTGGTTCAGAGTCATGCCTTTTGCTTAAATGGTGTAAATCCATTCAGTAGTTCCTGAGAAAATCAAAAGTAAAATCACATATATATCTATGGCCGAGTAGGGTCCGCGTACCCTCCCGATCACGAGCTGCATGCTAATTGGCTGTCAAGTGGCTGTCAACACTCCAAATCAGGAAGTGTTGGCAGCCATTTTGTCCCTCGGTAGAACTGAGGCACAGAAACAAGTGCGCAAAATGCAAAAAGGGGGCAGGGTAGAAACACCCTGACCCCCTAGGTCTGCTCAGGGGGTCCCACAAGGACCCGCTGGGCAGAAAAAAGCATTTTTTTTTTTTTTAAATTGGCGGGATGCGCTTAGGGTGCGCGGATCCCGCCGTGATAAAAACAAAAAATCGAAGCGCGGTATCCCGCGCTTCGAGGCTATTTTGCCCCCGGGTGGGCCAAGTCCCAGGGGCATGCGGGGGTTGATTTATATTTTATAGGGGGGCCTCTAAGGCCCCCCAAGCCCCGGGGACCGCCACCCTCCGGGGCTTTAAAAAAAATGGTGCGGGAGGGCTCTCCTCCCTCCCGCAGCCCCGGGGACCGCCACCCCCCGGGCTTCTTTTTTTAAATTTTAATCACCTGTGTGGGGGGGCTCCAGCCCCCCCACATGCCCCGGGGACCGCCACCTCCCCGGGGCACTTAGAAAAGAAATGGGGGGGTCCGTTTCGGACCCCCCGAAGCCCCGGGGACCACCACCTCCCCGGGGCTCAGTTGATGTTGGGAGGGGGGCCGCGCGGCCCCCCTCCTGCAGCCTGTGGTGGCCCTGGGGACCACCACCCCCCAGGGCCAGCTCCTGCAGTGTCCCGGGATGCCTACCCCCGGGACACTGCTGTTTGCAATGGCAGGACGGGAGCCGCGCGGCTCCTGTCCTGTCATTGTAAACTTGCTTTGCTTCATTGAAGCGAGAGCAGGGAAACCTGCTCTCGCTTCAATGAAGGAAAGCAGATTGCTTTTCCATAAGGGGAGCTGCGTGTCACCAGCTCCCATATGGAAAAGCAATGCCGGCTCCCGCAGGACGCGGGGAGCCGGCGGGACCGTGCGGGGACTGGGGACCCCCCCACGGTCCCCAGCAAGTGGCCAGGCCCTGGGGATGGGGTCCCCAGGGCCATTAGTGGCACGGGAGGGGGGCCACGCAGCCCCCCTCCCAAAAAAAGGATTTTTTTTTTTTTTAAAAGACGCAAAGGCCGGCCCCGGGGGATGGGGTCCCCGGGGCCTTAAATGGCCTGAGGAGGGGGGCCACGCAGCCCCCCTCCGAATATTTTATTTAAAAAAAACAGTGGGCATGCCCCGGGGGATGGGGTCCCCGGGGCCAATAGAGGCCATGGGAAGGGGGCCACGCGGCCCCTTCCCGTTTTTTTCTTTTGCAAAATAAAAAGAACATGCTGAGGCCCCGGGGATGGGGTCCCCGGGGGCAAAGTGGCCGAGGGAAGGGGGGCCACGCAGCCCCCTCCCATAAAAAAATAAGAAAAAAAAACGGCATCGTGCCGGAGGCCCGCCCCCTCCCTGCAGCAGTCTGCAAACGCACCCCCTGGCGTGTTGTAAGAAGGGGAAGTAATTCCTCTTGAATACTGGGGGTCCCTGGGGGCCAACTAGCCCACCAGGAACCTCCAGTATGCGCCAGGGAGCTGCGTTGCAGAGAGGTGTACAGAGGCCACGCCCCTTTACACCTCTCTGCAACGCAGCTCTGTGGCGCTTTTGGAGGTACATGGTGGGCTAGTTGGACTCCAGGGACCCTCAGTATTCAAGGGGACTTAATCCCCCAACTTAAAACGTGCCACGGGGCGCGTTTGCACAGTGGTGAAGGGAAGGGGCGGGGCTTCAGGTGACATGTGTGCAAACAGGCCCCGTGGCGCGTTTTAAGATCGGGAATTAAATCCTCTTCAATCCTGAGGGTCCCTGGGGGCCAACTAGCCCACCAGGTACATCCAGAAAGCGCCACAGAGCTGCGTTGCAGAGAGGTGTAAAAAGGGGCGTGGCCTCTGAACACCTCTCTGCAACGCAGCTCCCTGGCGCATACTGGAGGTACAGGGTGGGCTAGTTGGACCCCAGGGACCCTCATGATTCAAGGGGACTTAATCCCCCAACTTAAAACGCCCCACGGGGCCCGTTTGCACAGTGGTGAAGGGAGGGGGCGGGGCTTGAGGTGACATGTGTGCAAACAGGCCCCATGGCGTGTTTTAAGTTGGGAGATTAAGTCCCCTTCAATCCTGAGGGTCCCTGGAGTCCAACTAGCCCACCAGGTACCTTCAGTAAGCACAACAGAGTTGCGTTGCAGAGAGGTGAAAAAAGGTGCATGGCCTCGGAACGCCTCTCTGCAACTCAGCTCTGTGGTCCTAACTGTAGGTACCTGGGGGGCTAGTTGGGCCCCAGGGACACTCAGGATTCAAGGGGACTTAATCCCGCAACTTAAAACGTGCCACGGGGCGCGTTTTAAGAGGTAGTTTTAATCCCCCTGCCCTATTATGTACTAGGGACTTACAGAGGAGGTCATGCTAATCACAGGGGTACCCCAACGCATAGTGTTCCCTAGTGTATGTAGGTGTTTTCACTGTATTCTAAGTGTGTTTTAGCATAGCACTGGCTCTGGTTACTCAGAGTCAGTTACCACCAGTATACGTCGGAAAAAGTTGTGGGCACAGGATGATTTTGGAACAAGGCCTCTTTCTGCTCCTCTGTTGGTTCTTTCTGCACATCTTTTGCTTCTTCCTGCACTTTTCTTCGTCTTTGTGGACTTCTGTTGCTTCTTTCTACATTTCTTTTGCTTCTTTCTGTGCGTTTTTTCTTCTTTGTTCACATGTCCTACCTCTGTAGGCATAGTTAAAAACTAGCATTTAAAAAACCTTTGAAATTCACTGAAAAAACCATAGGTTTCAGGCACGTTATAGTTAGAAATTAGCATTTAAAAAACCTTTGAAATTCACTGAAAAAACCATAGGTTTCAGGCACGTTATAGTTAGAAATTAGCATTTAAAAAACCTTAGAAATTCACTGAAAAAACCATAGGTTTTAGGGAAAGTTATAGTTAGTTGGACATTGCACTCGTACAAAACCCGTGAAATTCCCCGTTATAGTTAGTTCAGCTAACTATAACTCGCGCCTCGCAATGCACTGCTGATGACGTCACATATTACATCACTCATGACATGGTCAGTGACATCACTGATGACATCTCAAATTACATCACTTATGACATCACTGGTGACATCATCCATGTGATAATTTGATGCATCTTCTCACACCCTAATATAACTTTTGATACACCCACTGTAAATTACAGACTGCCATTGTCAAAACCATAGACACTCCAACACCAATAACTATATACACACTCACTGATTCTTAGGTCTACACACACATCCACTCACACACCTGTACAGTCACTCATACTTACGGTCACTCAGTACAGGACTATCATATGCACTCATACACCTACATAGACACTCACACACCGCCACTCATTCATAGAGGTACTCACACACCTAGTCAGTCATGCAAATAATTAATCACACTGCCATTTACTCACCTATACAGTTATACACACACCAGCTCACTTACTCATACAAATACTAGCACATTCTTACGCTCTTATACAATCAGTGATACAAGTACACACTCATCCATACAGTCACTCTCACAATCACACACTCTCACTTATAGCCATTTATATACTCCAACACACAGATATACTGCCTTTCACATATGTAGTTACTCACACATGTACCACTGAGATATACATTCACTCACTAACACACCCATACACACACTCACCCACCCATACAGTCCATCACAGATGCACTCTTGAAACCATGCACCCAGTGAATCACCCACTCACACATCTATGCACAGAGTCACACACAGCCCACCCACACAAACACTCAGGCACCCATACAGATACTCAGACAACCAATCAATAACTCATATAGACACTCATGTAGCTATTCACAAACCCATGCAGCCACTTACATAGCAACAGTCAGACGGATACAGACATTCACACAGTTTAATCACTAACCCATGCATTCAGTAACATACGTTTAATCACTCACTTATAGAGTCAGTCACGCACCTACTAAATCATCCATCCAGACACTTATACACCCACTCATTCTTCAATACACCTTGGCATATATATTAAACATATTTAAACTTTATAGAAACACACAGTCACTGGATGATCTCATCAGTGATGTCATTTGAGATGTCATCAGTGATGTCATCAGTGATGTCACTGACCATGTCATGAGTGATGTAATATGTGACGTCATCAGCAGTGCATTGCGGGGCGTGAGTTATAGTTAGCTGAACTAACTATAACGGGGAATTTCACGGGTTTTGTACGAGTGCAATGTCCAACTAACTATAACTTTCCCTAAAACCTATGGTTTTTTCAGTGAATTTCTAAGGTTTTTTAAATGCTAATTTCTAACTACAACATGCCTGAAACCTATGGTTTTTTCAGTGAATATACATATATATATATATATATATATATATATATATTCACTGAAAAAACCACAGGTTTCAGGGACGTTATAGTTAGTTGGACATTTCACTCGTACCAAACCAGAGAAATTCGGCCGTTATTGTTAGTTGAGCTAAGTATAACTCGCACCCCGCAATGCACTGCTGATGACATCACATATTACATCACTCATGACATGGTCAGTGACATCACTGATGACATCACTGATGACATCTCAAATGACATCACTGATGACATCATCCAGTGACTGTGTGCTTCTGTAAAGTATAAATATGATTTATATATATATATAGGCCAAGGTGTATTGAAGAATGAGTGGGTGTATGACTGTCTGAATGGATGATTTAGTAGGTGCGTGACTGACTGTATAAGTGAGTGATTAAACGTGTCTTACTGAATGCATGGGTTAGTGACTAAACTGTGTGAATGTCTGTATCAGTCTGTCTGTTGGTGTGTAAGCGGTTGCATGGGTTGGTGAGTAGCTACATGAGTGTCTATATGGGTTATTGATTGCTTGTCTGAGTATCTGTATGGGTGCCTGAGTGTCTGTGTGGGTGGGTGGGGTGTGTGTGACTCACTGCATGGATGTGTGAGTGGGTGATTCACTGGGTGTATGGGTTCAAGAGTGCGTCTGTGAGGGGCTGTATGGGTGGGTGAGTGTGTGTATGGCTGTGTTGGTGAGTGAATGGATGTCTCAGTGGTACATGTGTGAGTAACTGCATATGTGAAAGGCAGTGTATGTGAGTGTTGGAGTATATAAATGACTATATGTGAGAGTGAGTGATTGTGAGAGTGGCTGTATGGATGAGTGTGTGCTTGTGTCAGTGATTGTATAAGAGAGTAAGTATGTGTTAGTATCTGTGTGAATAAGTGAGGTGGTTTGTGTATAACTGTATAGGTGAGTAAATGGGAGTGTGATTGATTCTTTGCATGACTAACTAGCTGTGTAAGTAACTCTATGGGTGAGTGGCAGTGTGTGAGTGTCTGTATAGGTGTATGTGTGCATATGATAGTGGCTGTATTGATGAGTGACTGCATGTATGAGTGACTGTATGGGTGAGTGAGTGGATGTGTGTAGACTTAGGAATCAGTGAGTGGGTATATAGTAACTGGTATTGGTATGACTTTGGTTTCGAGAATGGCAGTCTGTATTTTAGAGTGGGTGTATCAAAGGTTATATTAGGCTGTGAGGAGGTGCATCAGAGGATCACGTGGATGATGTCATCAGTGATGTCATCAGTGATGTCATTTGAGATGTCATTTGAGATGTCATCAGTGATGTCACTGACCATGTCATGAGTGATGTAATATGTGATGTCATCAGCAGTGCATTGTGGAGGCGCGAGTTATACTTAGCTCAACTAACTATAACGGCCGAATTTCTCTGGTTTTGTACGAGTGAAATGTCCAACTAACTATAACGTCCCTGAAACCTGTGGATGTTTCAGTGAATTTCTAAGGTTTTTTAAATGATAATTTCTAACTATAACGTCCCTGAAACCTATGGTTTTTTCAGTGAATTTCTAAGGTTTTTTAAATGCTAATTTCTAACTATAACGTCCCTGAAACCTATGGTTTTTTCAGTAAATTTCAAAGGTTTTTTAAATGCTATTTTCTAACTATAACGTCCCTGAAACCTATGGTTTTTTCAGTGAATTTCAAAGGTTTTTTAAATGCTAGTTTCTAACTATGCCTACAGAGGTAGGACATGTGCAGAAAGAAGAAGAAAGGCACAGAAAGAAGCAAGAGAAATGCAGAAAGAGGCAACAGAAGTCCAGAAAGACGAAGAAAAGTGCAGAAAGAAGCAAGAGATATGCAGAAAGAACCAACAGAGGTGCAGAAAGAGGCCTTGTTGCAAAATCATCCTGTGCCCCCAACTTTTTGCTGACTAGTACTGGTGGTAACTGACTCTGACTATCCAGGCCCGGAGCCAGTGCTATGCTGAAAGACACTTAGAATACAGTGATAACACCTACATACACTAGGGTACACTATGGGTTGGGGCACCCCTGTGATTGACATGACCTCCCCTGTAAGGCCCTAGTACATAATAGGGCAGGGGGGTTAAAACTACCTCTAACTCAGAGGTGCAGAAAGAGGCAAGAGAAGTGCAGAAAGAAGCAACAGAGGTACAGAAAGAGGCAAGAGTGGTGCAGAAAGAGGGAAGAGAGGTGTAGAAAGAGGCAAGAGAGTTGCACAAAGAGGGAAGAGGGGTGCAGAAAGAGGCAGGAGAGGTGCAGAAAGAAGCAACATAGGTGCCGAAAGAGGCAAGAGAGGTGCAGAAAGAAGCAAGTGAAGTGCAGAAAGAGGCAACAGAGGTGCAGAAAGAGGCAAGAGAGGTGCAGAAACAAGCAAGAGAAGTGCAGAAAGAGGCAAGAGAATTGCTGAAAGAAGCAACAGAGGTTTAGAAAGAACCAAGAGAAGTGTAAAAAGAGGCAAGTGAGGTGCAGAAAAAACCAACAGAGGTGCAGAAAGAGGCAAGAGGGGTGCAGAAAGAGATAGGAGAGGTGCACAAAGAGACAAGAGAGGTACAGAAAGAGGCAGGAGGGGTGCAGAAAGAAGCACGTTAAGTGCAGGAAGAGGCTAGAGAGGTGCAGAAAGAGGCAAGAGAGGTGCAGAAACAGGCAAGAGAAGTGCAGAAAGAGGCAAGAGAATTGCTGAAAGAAGCAACAGAGGTGTAGAAATAAGCAAGAAAAGTGCAAAAAGAGGCACGTAAGATGCAGAAACAGGCAAGAAAGGTATAGAAAGAGGGAAGACGAGTGCAGAAAGAGACAACAGGGGTGCAGAAAGAATCAAGACAGGTGCAGAAAGAAGCATGGAATGTGCAGAATGAAGCAACAGGGGTGCAGAAAGAGGCAAGAGAAGTGCAGAAAGAAGCAACAGAGGTGCAAAAGGAGGCAAGAGAACTGCAGAAAGAGGCAAGAGAGTTGCAGAAACAGACAAAAGAGGTACAGAAAGAGAGAACAGAGGTGCAGACAGAGGCAAGAGAGGTGCAGAAATAGGTAAAAGGGGTGCAGAAAGAGGCAAGAGGGGTGCAGAAATTTGCAAGAGAGGTGCAGAAAGAAGCAAGAGCAGTGCAAAAGAACCGACAGAGGTTCAAAAAGAGGCAAGTGAGGTACAGAAGGAGGCAAGAGAACTGCAGAACGAAGCAAAAGAGGTGCAGAAAGAACCAACAGAGGTGGAAAAAGAGGCAAGAGGGGTGCAGAAAGGGGAAGGAGAGGTGCACAAAGAGGCAAGAGGGGTACAGAAAGAGGCAGGAGGGGTGCAGAAAGAGAAAGAGAACTGCAGAAAGAAGCAACAGAGGTGCTGAAAGAGGCACGAAAGGTGCAGAAAGAGACAAGACAGGTGAAGAAAGAAGGAACAGAGGTACAGAAAGAGGCAAGAGTGGTGCAGAAAGAAGCAAGTGAGGTGCAGAAAGAGGCAAGAGAGGTGCAGAAAGAAGCAAGAGAGTTACAGAAAGAGGCAAGTGAAGTGCAGAAGGAGGCAAGAGAACTGCAGAAAGAGGCAATAGAGGTGCAGAAAGAGGCAAGTGAGGTGCAGAAAGAAGCAAGATAAGTGCAGAAAGAAGCAACAGAAGTGCAGAAAGAGGGAAGAGGGATGGAGAGAGAGGCAAGAGGGGTGCAGAAAGAAGCAAGACAGGTGCAGAAAGAAACAAAAGAAGTGCAGAAAGAAGGAACAGAGGTGCAGAAAGAGGCAAAAAGGATGCAGAAAGACATAAGAGGGGTACAGAAAAAGGCAAGAGAGGTGCAGAAAGAGGGAAGAAGGGTGCAGAAAGAGGCAAGAGGGGTACAGAAAGAAGCAAATGAGGTGCAGAAAAAGGCAACAGACGTGCAGAAAGAGGGAAGAGAGGCGCAGAAAGTAGAAGAAATTTGCAGAAAGAGGCAAGAGAAGTGCAGAAAAAGAAAGAAATGTGAAGAAAGAAGCAACAGAAATGCAGAAAGAGGCAAGAGAGGCGCAGAAGGAAGCAAGAGTGGCTTGCACACCATTATTACCAATTTAACACCCACATTTAGCATTAAGTAACAGGTGACCATTCTAGGTTTGCAAATGGCCTTCCACCACGCTATAACACTTGTCGCTGCATTTTTGGTAACGTTTGAGCCGTTTGAGCTAGAAACAAGGCTTTTTTTGTTCAAATCTGCAGATTAGGGAGCAGATGATGAATTATGTGGCTAATGCAGAAAATTTATAATTGTGCAAAAGTCGGTGCAGCCAAACAGTCGCATAATTCCAGTGGCCCTGCTCATACCTCTGACTAGGTCCACAAGTACTCCTCAGTGATTCTTTCTTTTTTTGTCTCACTGAGTTCATAGTTGAGCTTCTATGAAAACGAGGAAGACTAAACCTGACGTTACCACTCCACAACACAGACTACCATACCACATAATTACTCTCCATAACACATAATCCCACTCTACATAATTCCTATACACTAAATACCACATGCTTTCTATCCACATAATTTCACTGCACAACATACCACATAATTCCACTACACACAACGTACATCCACTCCACTCCAAAAAACATTAGTAAAAAACGTTTACATTTACAACGCCAATAGCTCTAATTCTCGCAAATACGAAACCTATTACATTGCAAACACTTCTTTAACTAGTAGTCGCGTTTGCAGAGTGGTGGAGAAAGGGTGCTGGGCCTCCGACCAGCGCTCAGGAATTTGGCTGCGTAGGACTTACAGGAGGTACCAGGAGGGCTTCTTGGCCCCCAAAGTCCCTCAGGAGTAAATTGGACTTCATCCCCCATCCCGTAGTCTGCCAGGAGGCGCGTTTGCAGAGTGGTGGAGAAAGGGGGGCATGGCCTCAAATACGTCTTAGCAATCCCACTGTGTGGAACTTACTGGAGGTAACAAGAGGGGTAGTTGGCCCCCAAGGACATCCTTGGGGGCCAACTACCCCTCCTATTACCTCCAGTAAGTCCCACACAGCAGGATTGCTAAGTTCTCATAGCAGGCCACGCCCCCTTTGCCCACCACTCTGCAAACACGCTCCCTGGTGCGCTCTTGGCTGGAGATTGAAGTCCCCTTCACTGCTGGGGGTCCTTTAGGGGCCAACTAGCCTACCTCTTAACTCCAGTAAGCCCCACACAGTGGGATTGCTGAGAGGTGGACAAAAGCCACGCCCCCTTTCCCCACCACTCTGCAAACACGCCTCCTGGTGTGTTCTAAGAGGGGGTATTAAGTCCCTTTCATTCCTGAGGGTCCCTGGGGGCCAACTAGCCCACCAAGTACCTCCAGTAAGCACCACACACCTGGATTGCTGAGAGTGGTCCGAGGCAACGCCCCCTTTTTACACCACTCTGCAAACGAGGCTCCTGGTGCACTGCTGCTCGGGGGATGAAGTCCACTTGTGTCCTGAGGTCCTCAGGACACAAGAGGACCTCATTGCCCCACCAGCAGTGCGCCAAGAGGCATGTTTGCAGAGTGGTGTAAAAAGGGGCATGGCCTCGGACCACCTCTCTGCAATCCAGCCGTGTGGCGCTTACTGGAGGTACCTGGTGGGCTAGTTGGCCCAAGGGACCCTCAGTATTCAAGGGGACTTAATTCCCCAACTTAGAACATGCCAGGGGTTGTGTTTGCAGAGTGGTGCAGGGAGGGGGCGTGGCCTCCGGCAAGATGCCGGCTTTTTTTTTAAATATATTTTTAGAAGGGGGGCTGTGTGGCCCCCCTTCTTTTAGCATTTTTGGGGCCCTGGGGACCCCATCCCCCAGGGCCTGACCCTTTTTTTTATAAAATAAAAATTTTAAAAACGCCCCCCTCCCGAGGCCGATTTCAGCCCCGGGGACCCCATCCCCCGGGGCATGGCCTCCTTTTTTTAAATATATTTATAGGGAAGGGGGGCCACGTGGCCCCCCTTCCCTGGGCCACTTTTGGCCCCAGGGACCCCATCTCCCGGGGCATGGCCTCTTTTAAAAAAAATATTTATAAGGGGGGCTGTGTGGCCCCCTTCCTTGGGCCACTATTGGCCCCAGGGACCCCATCCCCCGGGGCCCGGCCATTCTTTTTTTTTTAAATAAAGGGAGGGGGGCCGCGTGGCCCCCCTCCCGGGCCACTTCTGGCCCCGGGGACCCCATCCCCGGGGCCGGCCCTTAGTGTTGGGGACTGTGGAGGGAGCCCCAATGCCCCCATGCTCCCAGCCGGATCCCCGCCTCCTGCGGGAGCCGGCATTGCTTTTGGGCAAGGGGAGCTGCTAACATGCAGCTCCCCTTGCCCAAAAGCAATTCTGCTTGCTTCGTTGAAGCGAGAGCAGGTTTCCTGCTCTCGCTTCAACGAAGCAAAGCAGAGTTTGCTATGGCAGGGCGGGAGCCGTGCTCCTGCCCTGCCATAGCAAAAGGCAATGTCACGGGGGTGGGCACCCCGGGACATTGCAGGAGCTGGCCCTGGGGGGTGGCGGTCCCCAGGGCCATCAAGGGCTCCAGGAGGGGGGCTGTGCGGCCCCCCTCCCTACCTTTTCAAAGCCCCGGGGAGGTGGTGGTCCCCGGGGCTGGGGGTCCGCTACGGACCCCCGCATTTAAATTAGTGTATGCCCCGGGGAGGTGGTAGTCCCCGGGGCAGTGTGGGCGGGCAGGAGCCCCCCCACACTTATTTAGATATATTTAAGCCCCGGGGATGTGGCGGTCCCTGGGGCTTGGGGGGCCGCAAGGCCCCCCGCAAATAATTAGGAATGCCTCGGGGAGGTGGCGGTCCCTGGGGAGCGTGGGGGGCAGGAGCCCCCCACTCATTTTTGTAAGACAAAGCTCCGGGGAGGTGGCGGTCTCCGGGGCAGCGGGGGGCCGCGTGCCCCCCGCATATGATAAACAAAGCCCTGGGGAGGTGGCAGTCCCTGCGGCTGTGGGGGCCCCCACACTTTAATTAAGAATTGCCCCCGGGACCTGGCCCAGCTGGGGGCTGGAAACAAGCAAAGGGCAGGAGACCGCGCTTCATTTTTTAAAATAATTTCGGCCGGATTTGCACACCAAGTGCAAAATCGGCCAAAATTATTATTTTTTTAATGCTTTTTTTTGGGCCTGGGGATCCCTGTGGGACCCCCTGAGCAGGCCTAGGGGGGTCAGGGTGTTTCTACCCTGCCCCCTTTTCTTCATTTTTCACTTTTTTTCCCCCTTTTTCTTGTGACTCAGTTACCGAGTCACAAGATGGCTGCCAACACATTCTGCTTTGGAGTGTTGGCAGCCAATCAGAAGTCAGCTCGTGCTAGGGAGGAGTCGCAACTCCTCCTCGGTGCTCAGATATATAAATTTTTATTTCTTGAATTTTTCAGCAACTGCTGAACGGATTTACACCATTTAAAAAAAAGGTCGCTTTCTGGACCAAGAGCTACCTTTTTGCCAAATTTGGTGTAATGCCGTTCAGCAGTTCGGGCTGTAGCCGTGTCTAAAGTTCCTATGAAAATTAACATGGGGAAAACGCGTTTTGGTACCCCCTTTTTTTCTCAGCCCGCGCTTGACGAATCACCCCGAAACTTTCAAGACAGGAGCTGACCTGAGTGAAACTTTTTGGGGGAAAATTTCGCGAAGATTCGTCAAACGGCGCCAAACATATTGGCAAAAGAAAAACCGCTTTTTGAATAGAAACAAGGTCCTAACTATAACTACCTACTGGCGACCGCCAGTAGGTAATATATATATATATATATATACATATATATATATATCCCAAAAAAGAAGTAGCCCGAATGAAAAGAGGCCTCAGGCAGCTTATTTTGTTCCGCTTTTATTCGTGACAAACTTGCAAGCTGGTCACAGACAGAGTTCAGCATTCAAAAGTAAAAAAGATGGCCAGTCGCGTTTCAGGAAATATCAATCCTTTCTTCAGTGGCACAACTGCTGAAATGGACAGGGAGCGTCCATGATGCACTCATATTTGCAAAATCCTGCCCATGTGGGCGTGGCCACTCCCATGGCCTCTTGGATCTCGTAGTGCAGATAGGTACTACTCCAGTGAGTCCCAGTACCATTCGAGCAGTGAAAAATAAAAAACGAGTGTTGCCCCAGTGGGTTAATGTTGGAAACTGCTGCAGCACAGCCCCGCTTTATCAGTTGACACAGGGAACTTCATGTTCGCACCGGACTGGCGCTCACCCCTGCCTCTCATGGAGTCAACCTCACCTGGCACCCCGAGCCTGCTCACCAGCAGTGGGCCTCTTCTCACGGCTGGACTGAGCCGCTAATATCCCAAAAAAGAAGTAGCCCAAATGAAAAGAGGCCTCAGGCAGCTTATTTTGTTCCACTTTTATTCGTGACAAACTTGCAAGCTGGTCACTCCTGGCGGCGACAAATCTCCAATTCCTGTTGTGTGAAAATATGACACTCTACTACAATATAGAGAGTGACACTGATGCCACACAAAAAGGAAAAGGAAAATAAAGTCATGAACACAAAACAAGATCAATAACGAAATACTTTACAGCGGTGAATATGTTCAGAGCTTCTTTTCTCCGGGACTTCGAAATCTTTCATCTTCGCGCCGACAGGTCATAAACTCCTCTGAGATCATAATGACTGTGAATATTACAATATACATATTCACACTATATGATCCCAAGGGGGAAACAGAGTAAGAACCAGAAGCTGCTGATGTTACTTATAAATCTTTAGTCTTCGCGCCCACGGGTCACCAACACCTCTGAGGTCAAGTATAGTGTCAATATTATAATATACAAAGTGACACTATATGAGCTCAAATGAGCCAGAAAATGTTTCCTCTATTTTGTCTGTTTCTGAATACAAGCTGCTGACGTTACATATAAATGGCAAAAACAACCAATAACATTTTTGTCTAAATACAAATCTTTAAATATTCACAAATAGCTACGTATTATAAATATCTACTATGCCATAATCAAACAACTTACAACTCCGTAATATGTTTTGTTGTCACAAAAGAAGAATCCGACGCTAGAAAACGGAATCTGCATCACAGAATGGACACGCGTAAATAACTCGCAAAAACGAAACTAATCGAACAACGGGTGTGGTTTATATACTTTTTGGTTATTGAGTAGTCTATAGAAGGAACATGCGGCTCCGCCCATTTAGATGTCACATTTTACAGTTGACACGTGCTCACGTTTTCACTGTTTAACTTGTGCAGGTGTTGGGAAAAGTTACAAAATGTGAAGCGGTAAAGGTTTCGATTTCGATCCCCACACGTGTAAGCTCCTTAATATGTACATACGTTGGAGACCTTAAAAACTGTTACCCGGTAGACCGTGTCATTTCCTTTCTCGTGACTAAAAACATCTATTAATTGCTGTAATTCTAAATAGAAGACATAAAAAAAATATCGTTCAGAATAGAAAAAAAAATATGTGCTAATATTTCTCATCACTATAGTTTTAAATTAAAAAAATGCCAGCGTTTGTAAAGCGTACAGCTACCTCCAGAGAGGTGTCCCGGCGCTTGGGGCGTCGGGAAGATTAAGCAAGGTATTGCCCACAGTGACATAGTGGTGGGCTAACATGCCGCCGGAGCCGGGAATCGAACTGTGAACGCTGTTGTTCGAAGTCAGGTATCATAGCTGCTGCGTCACACTTTTTCCACACTTATATGTTAATTAGTGCTAATTAAGTTTTAAACATTGTTAAATTATAACTTATAACAGACTACTGTTACAGTTAGTTTTTCACTACAAAAAGTATGCACGTCTTTTTAAAATTTACTTAAAAACAATATAGGTTTCTGGGACATTGTAGTTACAAATTAGCATTTAAAAAACCATTGAAATTCACTGAAAAAACCATATGTTTCAGGCACGTTATAGTTAGAAATTAGCATTTAAAAAACCTTAGAAATTCACTGAAAAAACCATAGGTTTCAGGCACGTTATAGTTAGTTGGACATTTCACTCGTACAAAACCATAGAAATTCCACCGTTATAGTTAGTACAGCTAACTATAACTCGCGCCCCCGCAATGCACTGCTGATGATGTCACATATTACATCATTCATGACATGGTCAGTGACATCACTGATGACATCTCAAATGACATCACTGAAACGTGTAAGGCAAAGTAGTTGGACTCGTACATTGATTGACTGTGTTGCAGCCTGATGGAACTGAGGTTCGCAGATGGAGAGCGCGTCCTAAAGCCTGGAGCACTTGTGGAACAATATAAAATACTCGGCAGCTCTGCCGGGGGGACTGCACCACCGCGTGGAGTTAAAGCAGGCCGGTGGGCTCTTTATGAAAGGAGCCTTGGATCGGTCCATCTGTGGGCGTTTATTGTTGTGCAACGGAGCCTGCAATGCATGAGGAGCCCACTAATGGCTGTATTGAATTTTATTAATTTTGAGAAAGCAGCATGAGTTAATATTATGAACTCTGGTGTTATTGAGACTACGGATCCCAGAATGCTAATTGTGATCATGTGAGCCCCCAGCTGTGGGCAATTAAAAGAACTGGTGATGTTATCTCGAGTCTCTGCCATTTATTTGTTGCCGCTCAGCCTGTGATCAAGGACAGAACGAATGTCTGAAACGCGTAAGGCAAAGTAATTGGACTCGTGCATTGAATGACTGTGTTGCAGCCTGATGGAACTGAGGTTCGCAGATGGAGAGTGCGTCCTAAGCCTGGAGCACTTGTGGAACAATATAAAATACTCGGCAGCTCTGCCGGGGGGACTGCACCACTGCGTGGAGTTAAAGCGGGCCGGTGGGCTCTTTATGAAAGGAGCCTTGGATCGGTCCATCTGTGGGGCGTTTATTGTTGTGCAACGGAGCCTGCAATGCATGAGGAGCCCACTAATGGCTGTATTGAATTTTATTAATTTTGAGAAGGCAGCGTGAGTTAATATTACGAACTCTGGTGTTATTGAGACTACGGATCCCAGAATGCTAATTGTGATCACGTGAGCCCCCAGCTGTGGGCAATTAAAAGAACTGGTGATGTTATCTCGATTCTCTGCCATTTATTTGTTGCCGCTCAGCCTGTGATCAAGGACAGAATGAATGTCTGAAACGTGTAAGGCAAAGTAATTGGACTCGTGCATTGATTGACTGTGTTGCAGCCTGATGGAACTGAGGTTCGCAGATGGAGAGTGCGTCCTAAAGCCTGGAGCACTTGTGGAACAATATATATATATATATATATATATATATATTCACTGAAAAAACCATAGGTTTTAGGGACAGTTATAGTTAGTTGGACATTGCACTCGTACAAAACCCGTGAAATTCCCCCGTTATAGTTAGTTCAGCTAACTATAACTCGCGCCCCCGCAATGCACTGCTGATGACGTCACATATTACATCACTCATGACATGGTCAGTGACATCACTGGTGACATCACTGATGACATCTCAAATGACATCACTGATGACATCATCCAGTGACTGTGTGTTTCTGTAAAGTTTAAATATGTTTAATATATATAGGGAAAGGCGTATTGAAGAATGAGTGGGTGTATAAGTGTCTGAATGGATGATTTACTAGGTGCGTGACTAACTCTATAAGTGAGTGATTAAACGTATCTTACTGAATGCATGGGTTAGTGACTAAACTGTGTGAATGTCTGTATCCGTCTGTCTGTTGCTGTGTAAGCGGATGCATGGGTTTGTGAATAGCTACATGAGTGTCTATATGAGTTATTGATTGGTTGTCTGAGTATCTGTATGGGTGCCTGAGTGTTTGTGTGGGTGGGGTGTGTGTGACTCTGTGCATAGATGTGTGAGTGGGTGATTCACTGGGTGCATGGTTTCAAGAGTGCATCTGTGATGGACTGTATGGGTGGGTGAGTGTGTGTATGGGTGTGTTAGTGAGTGAATGTATGTCCCAGTGGTACATGTGTGAGTAACTACATATGTGAAAGGCAGTATATATGTGTGTTGGAGTATATAAATAGCTATAAGCGAGAGTGTGTGATTGTGAGAGTGGCTGTATGGATGAGTGTGTGCTTGTATCAGTGATTGTATAAGAGCATAAGAATGTGCTAGTATTTGTATGAGTAAGTGAGCTGGTGTGTTTATAACTGTATAGGTGAGTAAATGGCAGTGTGTTTAATTATTTGCATGACTGACTAGGTGTGTGAGTACCTCTATGGATGAGTGACGGTGTTTGACTGTCTATATAGGAGTATGAGTGCATATGATAGTCCTGTACTGAGTGACCGTAAGTATGAGTGACTGTACGGGTGAGTGAGTGGATGTGTGTGTGTAGACCTAAGAATCAGTGAGTGGGTATGTAGTTATTGGTGTTGGAGTGTCTATGGTTTTGCGAATGGCAGTCTGTAATTTAGAGTGGGTGTATCAAAGGTTATATTAGGGTGTGAGGAGGTGCATCAGATTATCACGTGGATGATGTCATCAGTGATGTCATCAGTGATGTCATTTGAGATGTCATCAGTGATGTCACTGACCATGTCATGAGTGATGTAATATGTGACGTCATCAGCAGTGCATTGCGGGGGCACGAGTTATAGTTAGCTGAACTAACTATAACTGGGGAATTTCACGGGTTTTGTACGAGTGCAATGTCCAACTAACTATAACTGTCCCTAAAACCTATGGTTTTTTCAGTGAATTTGTAAGGTTTTTTAAATGCTAATTTCTAACTATAACGTGCCTGAAACCTATGGTTTTTTCAGTGAATTTCAAAGGTTTTTTAAATGCTAATTCCTAACTATAACATGTCTGAAACCAATGGTTTTTTTCAGTGAATTTCAAAGGTTTTGTAAATGACAATTTTTAAATGTATTAATTGTTATATTTATTTTTTTGATACTGATTTACTACATTTTTTTAAACTATTTATTTTTAGATATTTTATTTTTTAAATTACATTGTAATTACATTATACATTACATTACAAAATATACTTTCTCAGAATGAATTACTTTAGTTTAAATACTTTGCAAATAGGCAATAGACTTTTAAGTACAGTAGTTACAGTTGTTGCAATGGGCAACACAATTTCAAACACAATGCAACATTGAGCTCAATGTGAATTTCTATTTAAATGCAATTAGTTACTTTATGGATTACTTTTCTAACCACAGGACTGGATCCTAGATTCAGTCCTGCAACATCTCCTGTAAACAGTTGAGTAAAAGCGTTTTGGTTACAGTAGTGGTTTTTAAGGAATATTATTGTATTTTAAAAGTGGGCACTTAGAAACTTTTTCACATAGAATCACCAATGTTATCCTATGGGAGGAAATTCACTTAGCAGGTAAGTAGTGTTATCGTTACTTTTTCTTACTCAGTGGTGGATCCTGGATCCAGCACTGGTGCATCTCCTGTAAACAGTTGAAAGAATGCGTTTAAGTCATACAGGCGATTTTTAAGGAATATTTGTAGATTGTGAAAATCGACACAAACTTTTCTGCTGAAAACCAGACAATGGATTCCTATGGAAGGAAATACAAGTTACTGGTAAGTACGGTTAGAATTACTTTTCAGGGTCAGTGCTGGGCTAAAAGATGCAGGACTGGGTTCTCTCCTGATAACAGGTGAGTAAATCGGAATTCGTAGTTCGGCTGATTTTAGAGGAATATTATAAAGTTCCAAAACTCCACACTTAGAAGAATTTCCAAGTGAAACCAGTCAATGTTAGCCTATGGAAGGAAATTCAAGTTACTGGTAAGTACGGTTAAAATTACTTTTCAGGATCAGTACTGGGCTCAAAGATGCAGCACTGAGGTCTCTCCTGATAACAGGTGAGTAAATCGGAATTCGTAGTTCGGCTGATTTTAGAGGAATATTTGCACAATGGTGAAGGAAGGGGGTGGGGCCTAAGGTGACATGTCTGCAAACACGCCCTGTGGCGCGTTTTAAGTTGGAGAATTAATTCCTCCTCAATCCCGAGGGTCCCTAGGGGCCAACTAGCCCACCAGATACCTCCAGTATGTGCCAGAGAGCTGCGTTGCAGAGAGGTGTTCAGAGGCCACGCCCCTTTTGCACCTCTCTGCAACGCAGCTCTGTGGCGCTTTCTGGACGTACCTGGTGGGCTAGTTGGCCCCCAGGGACCCTCAGGATTGAAGGGGATTTAATTCCCCATCTTAAAACGCGCCACGGGGCCTGTTTGCACACATGTCACCTTTAGCCCCGCCCCCTCCCTTCACCACTGTGCAAACGCGCCCCGTGGCGCATTTTAAGTTGGGGGATTAAGTCCCCTTGAATCCTGAGGGTCCCTGGGGTCCAACTATCCCACCAGGTACCTCCAGTAAGCGCCACAGAGCTGCGTTGCAGAGAGGTGTAAAAGGGGTGTGGCCTCTCTACACGTCTCTGCAACGCAGCCCCCTGGCACATACTGGAGGTTCCTGGTGGGCTAGTTGGCCCCCAGGGACCCCCAGTTTTCATGGGGAATTCGTTCCCCCTCTGCAAACGCACCAGGGGGCACGTTTGCAGAGTGGTAAAGGAAGGGAGCGGGGCCTGCGGCACGATTGTTTTTTTTGGGGGGGGGTTTTCCGAAGGGGGCTGTGTGGCCCCCCTTCCTTTTTCCTTTTTTTGGGCCCTGGGGACCCCATCCCCCAGGGCCTTACCCCTTTTTTTTCTTTTTTTTAAAAACAAAACAGGAAAAGAGCCGCGTGGCCCCCCTCCCGTGGCCGATTCCGGCCCCGGGGACCCCATCCCTTGGGGCATGGCCACACTTTTTATGATTTTTTTAAGGAGGGGGGCTGCGTGGCCCCCCTCCTCAGGCCTCCTTTTGCCCCGGGGACCCCATCCCCCGGGGCAGGCCTTTATTTTTCTTTATTTTTTTTATTATTATTTTTTGGGGGGGATGGGGACTGTGGGGGGGTCCCCAATCCCCCCACGGTCCCGCCGGCTCCCCGCGTCCCTCGGGAGCCGGCATTGCTTTTCCACATGGGGAGCTGCTAAGATGCAGCTCCCTGTGTGGAAAAGCAATCGGCTTTGATTTTTGGAAGAGAGAGCAGGTTTCCTGCTCTCTCTTCCAAAACAAAGCAGTTTGCTATGACAGGACGGGAGCCGCGAGGCTCCCGTCCTGTCATAGCAAACTACAGTGTCCCGGGGTAGGCACCCCGGGACACTGCAGGAGCCGGCCCTGGGGGTGGTGGTCCCCAGGGCCATCAGGGGCTCCAGGAGGGGGCCGCGCGGCCCCCCTCCCAACCAATGCACAGCCCCGGGGAGGTGGTGGTCCCCGGGGCTCGGGGGTCCTTAACGGACCCCCTAATTTACATGTTAGAGCCCCGGGGAGGTGGCGGTCCCTGGGGCGTGTGGGGGGGCACATGTTAGTTTATTTCTAAAAAAAAGAAGCCCCGGGGGGTGCCGGTCCCCGGGGCTGCGGGAGGGCCGAGAGCCCTCCTGCACCATTATTTTTAAAGCCCCGGGGGTGGCGGTCCCCGGGGCTTGGGAGGCCTTAGAGGCCCCCACACATAAATATAAAAAACCCTGCATGCCCCCGGGACTTGGGCCACCCAGGGGCCAAATAGCATCGAAGCGCGGGAGACCGCGCTTTGATTTTTTTTTTATCGGCTAGATCCGCGCACCCAGCGCGTTTTTGCCGATTTTTTTTTTTTTTTAAACAATTATTTTTTTTTGCCCTGGGGGTCCTTGTAGGACCTCCTGAGCAGGCCTAGGGGGTCAGGGTGTTTCTACCCTGCCCCCTTTTTGCGTTTTTTGCGTCTGTTTTCTCTTTTCTTGTGCCTCGGTTCTACCGAGGCACAAGATGGCTGCCAACACGTCCTGGTTTGGAGTGTTGACAGCCAATTAGCATACAGCTCGTGATCTGGAGGGTGCGCGGATCCTCCGCGGCCATAGATATATATGTGTTTTTACTTTTGATTTTCTCAGCAACTACTGAACGGATTTACACCATTTAACAAAAAGGGTTCTTTCTGAACCAAGAACTACCTCTTTGCCAAATTTGGTGTAATTCCGTTCAGCAGTTCGGGCTGTAGCCGTGGCTAAAGTTTCCTATGGAAAATTGCATGGGGAAAACAGGTTTTGGGACCCCCCTTTTTTCTCGGCCCCCGCTTGACGAATCACCCCGAAACTTTCAGGATAGGAGCAGACCGGAGCGGGCCACAAAGTTTGAAAATTTTGCAAAGATTCGTCAACCGGCGCCAAAGTTATTTCAAATAGAATGTTGCGGATTTCCTATAGGAAATAGGTCCTAACTATAACTATCTACTGGCGACCGCCAGTAGATATATATATATATATATATATATATATATATATATATATATATATATATATATATATATATATATATATATATATATATATATATATATATATATATATATATATATATATATATGCACACACACACACAGACCAAGCATATGAATTTACAGGTCTATTCCCTGTCCAATAAAATTTCTTTTTTCAGGGAATGCCTTTACTCATATTTCAATTATCTGGATGACAGGTTGTAAATATAAATGAAATTTGTCTGTCTACATTAAATAGATTTGGAAAAATGAAAGATGTTAAAGGAGATATTTGAACCTGAGACCCTAGTAAACAGCAATTAATTATCTTCCTCATGGGATGCACATTTTTTTAAACTGGTGTGGCGAATGCAAGAACATGCCCAATTTTTCAATCAATCAGGGAATTGTAAGCGCACTACTCACCCGTGAGGGTCTCAAGGTGCTGAGGGGGGGTCTGCAGATCTGTTTAGTCGAAGAGCCAGGTCTTGAGGGTCTTCCTGAAGGTGTTCAGGGAGGGGGCGCATCTGATGTCTGCCGGTAGCTCGTTCCAGGTCTTGGCTGCAATGTGAGAGAAGGATCTTCCGCCTGCTCTGGCTCTGTGGCTGCGTGGGGTTTCGACAGTGTGAGGTTGGAAGATCGGAGGTTTCTTTTGGATACGTGGAAGTTGATTCTGTCGTTGAGGTATTTGGGTCTGTTGTTGTGTAGGCATTTGTAGGCGTGAGTGAGGATTTTGAAAGTGACTCTTTTCTCCATGGGGAGCCAGTGGAGACTTCGTAGGTGTTGGCTGATGTGTTCGTGTCGGGGATGCCGACGACGAGTCTGGCGGCGGTGTTCTGTATTGTCTGGAGTTTGCGGAGTAGGGACTTGTTGATGCCGGCGTAGAGTGCGTTTCCATAGTCCAGTTTGCTGGTGATGAGTGCGTGGGTGACTGTCTTCCTTGACTCAGGGGGGATCCACTTGAAGGTCTTGCGGAGGATGCGGAGGGTGTTGAAGAAGCTGGAAGTGACGGCGTTGACCTGTCAGTTCATGGTGAGTGATGAGTCGAGTACGATGCCGAGGTTCTTGGTGTGGTCTGAGGGGGTGGGTGGGCTTCCGAGGGCGGTCGGCCACCTGGTGCTGTCCCATGCAGAAGGGGTGGTACTGAGGACGAGGACTTCTGTCTTCTCGGCATTGAGCTTCAGGCAGCTGTTGGTCATTCAGACTGCGACGTCTTGCATTCCTTTCTGGAAGTTGAGTTTGGCAGTGGTGGGGTCTTTGGTGAGGGACAGGATGAGCTGGGTGTCGTCGGTGTAGGATACGATGTTGAGGCCGTGTTGTCAGACAATGGCTGCAAGGGGGGCCATGTAGATGTTGAAGAGGGTGGGGCTCAGTGATGAACCCTGTGGGACTCCGCAGGTGATTTTTGTGGGGTCGGAGAGGAAGGGTGGGAGTCTGATCCTTTGGCTTCTTCCAGTGAGGAATAATCGGATCCAGTCCAGGGCTGTTCCTTGTATGCCTGCGTCGTGTAGTCTGGCGACTAGTGTGCGGTGGGAGACGGTGTCGAAGGCCGCTGATAGGTCGAGTAGGATGAGGGCTGTGGAGTGGCCTTGGTCCAGGAGGGTGCGGATGTCGTCTGTGGCGGCGAGTAGGGCGGTCTCTGTGCTGTGGTTGCTTCGGAATCCGGATTGGGACGGGTCGAGGACGGCGTTCTCTTCAATGAATCGTATCAGCTTCCTGTTGACTGTTTTCTCTGCAACTTTGGCTGCGAAGGGGAGGAGCGAGATGGGCCGATAGCTCTTGAGGTCGGTGGGGTCAGCTGTGGGCTTCTTGAGCAGGGGTCTGACTTCTGCGCGCTTCCAGTCATCTGGGAAGGTGCCTGTTTTGAAGGTTGTGTTGATGGTGCGTTGTAGTTCGGGTGCGATGGAGGCTGCAGCTCTGTGGTAGATGTGAGGGGGGCAGGGGTCGGTGGGGGCCCCCGAGTGGATGCTTTTCATGGTCGAGGCGGTGTCTTCTGCCGTGATCGGTGTCCAGTTGGAGATGGTGGGCTGGCTGGTGTTTCTGGTGGGCGGGGGGCCGTCTGTGGCGCCTGGTGGATGGTCGATGAAGTTGTCGTAGAGGTTTTTGATCTTGAGGTGGAAATAGGTTCCAAGCTTGTCGCAGAGGTCTTGGGATGGGGTGATGTCTGTGGCTTCGCTGCGTGGGTTGATGAATTCTTGAATGACACTGAAAAGTTCCTTGGAGTTGGTGGAGTTGGCCAGGATTTTGTTGTGGATGAAGTTCTTCTTGGTGGCTCTGATCTGGTTGTGGTAGTCCGTCATGGCGTCCTTGTAGGTGGTGTGGTTTTCGGTTGTCTTGGTGTTTCTCCAGTTCTTCTCCAGGCATCTGCAGGTGCGTCTGGCTTCTTGGAGAGCGGTGGTGAACCAGGCGGCTTTCCTGGGGCGTTGTCTGTCGGGGTTGCGTAGCGGGCGCGCTCGTCTGCGCAGTTGGAGATACAGGTGTGGAGTTCTCTGGCTGCATCGTTTGCGTCAGGTGCCCAGGTGCCCAGGTGTGGTTGTCTCGGGTGAGGGTGGAGTTAAGTTGCTCGTCAGTAACCTTGCTCCAGTTCCTTCGAGGTGGGCGTGGGGCTGGTTTGGGTGCCTTGGGTTTGTTGATGGCGAAGTGTACGCAGTGGTGGTCGGTCCATGGCGGCTGCATTGTGTGGCTGAATTGGACGCTGTTTCCTGCCACGAAGATGGGGTCGAGGGTGTGTCCTGCTCTGTGGGTCGGTGTGTTGACGAGTTGTTTAAGTCCGATGCTGGCGAGGTTGTCACGAAGGATAGTGGAGTTGGGGTCGCTGGGGTTGTCGAGGTGGATAATAATATGGGAGAATGTAGGGATGGTGGAGGTATACTTAATGGAGGAGGATGTTGACCACCAGGTTGTCAAAGCATTTAGTCTAGACACGGATAGACGATACGGCATTCGGATTCCGACAGGGAACACGGCAGATCAGATAAGAAGGCATTTATCCTTTTATCGTATGAAAATATGGACGCTATGGGGAATCCCATCGCATAATAGTATTGGAGTAGAGGAAGAACACGCCAGTTCCATTGAAGGATTTACCCAATCCTAAGGAAGTCCTGTTGGACGATACGCGTTGGCTAGGCTGATGTACGCA
The DNA here is from genome assembly GCA_963921515.1 of Calotriton arnoldi. Classification (NCBI taxonomy): domain Eukaryota; kingdom Metazoa; phylum Chordata; class Amphibia; order Caudata; family Salamandridae; genus Calotriton; species Calotriton arnoldi. The sequence continues at coordinate 1,854,594 of CAWUFW010003103.1, read as the reverse complement.
TGTCATTTATAACTACAAATAAAGTGAAATTGGAAACAGACACACCACGACTCCCTGTAAAATATTTCTGGATCTTATGGACTTGTGATACTGATTGTATTTTACAACTGGATTGAATATAATTGTATGCTCCTTTTCACTTTGTGTTTTGGAAAAATGATATTATTGAGGTGACTTCTAAGCAGTGGGGTCACGAAAAGTTTGAGCATAATAGATCAAGGTATAACTTGAGAATTACTATACCTGTGCAGCCACCTATGGACTACGTTGCTGACACTATAACTTTATCCATTTAGTGGCTTATGTTCAAACATTAGGAAGACTCTGTTAAAACCTCTCCGCCCAACAGACAAATTACATAGATGGTTTAATCATGACTGTTCGATGGCTAATCATGAGTTGCGTAGGGCTCTTGTAGCCAAACTCAGGGACCACTTAGCAGTGGCTATTTTACGAAAGCAATGTGAAGAGATCATCTCAAAACGCTGGCGAGAAGTGCTGACGCTGCAATGGGACTCATTAGTGCAGGCAACCTCTGTGAAGGACAGCAAATCTTTTTGGACTGCTATCTCGGATATGAGACAGAAAAATCAGCCTCTGTCCTTAATCACTTGTCATATTGTCAGCAAGTCCTGGGAGGCTCATTTTGGTGAAACTTACGCTGCTCTTCCTTCGTATGGTGTTTTTATAATAGATAGTAACCATCTGATAGGTTTCAAGATAACCCTAGGAAAAGTGGAGGATTCCATACATCAGAGAGTGGCAAGGCACCAGGGCCTGATGGTGTCCCAATTGATCTGATAAAATATAATCCTTATTTTTGAGCCCCACGATTGACCAATGTTTTTGATAATCTTGCCCACTCCATGATGCCTGTTCCCTGTTCCACATCTATTATAGTACCCATATTTGAAAAAGGTGATCAGGCAAAACCAGGTTGCTATAGGCTCATTTCACTGATCGATATTACGGCTAAAATTCTTGGGTGGGTAATATAGAATAAAATTAAGGAGTGGATCCAAGCATTCAGCCCTTATCCATGCCAGTATGGGTTCAGAAATAAAGTAGAGATGATCGAACTATGTCTGAATCTGGATCTTGGTAAATACATCGTTGCCAAACAAACCCCCCTCTACCTCGCATTTATGGATCTAACCTCAGCATTTGACTGTGCTAGTCGTTCTAAAGTATTGCAAAGGCTAATTTTCCAAGGGCTAGATGAAGCACTTGTGCACTTTCTTGCATGTTTGCACAAAGATATGAGAGCCAGGGTTAGAATTACTACACAGGGAGAGGTATCCAACGACATTGATACCTGTCGCGGTATGAGACAGGGGTGAGTGCTGCGAACCCTTTTATTCATTTTATACATCAATGAGCTTCCCCCCTTTTTTAACTACAATCACCCCTGATGTACCTAAATTTAAAGGCTTGCTGCTACCCACGCTTTTATATGCGGATGATGAAGTGCTTATGGCCGGTACACCAAAAGCACTGCTTCTGTTGGTGCATGATTTTGTGGATTTTGTGGCCGTCCTGGACCTGCAAACAAGTTTCACAAAATCACATATTATGCCATGTGGTCCAAGGCGCAAACAGCTCACAACTTTTTGTGTTGGCACCAACTGCCTGACTCGCGTAGGCACTTTTCCCTATTTGGGGCTTACCTTTTCTGCCACAGGGTCTCGGACACCAAACATTGTGCAGCGCAGAACAAAGCTATCAAGGGTAATTGGTTCCCTATATTTTCTCCCGCAGCCAGTGGGGGTGGCTCACTTATCCATTTATTGCAGATATATGTCACAAATAAGTCACAGTGCATCTCTGTTGCAACATATAGGGCTCGTGTGTGGGGCATTTCGAAATGTGATGCCATCCAGCAATAGGAAAATAGGTTCTGTAGGAAGCTCCTTTCAGTCCCAAGATCATTCTCACACTTTATTTGTCACAAGGAACTTGGCCTGCTTTATCTAGAAGACCGTATCAGAGCCCAGCCAGCATTATTCTGGTGGCTATCTGGAGAAATGAGGAGGCTGCCTTATCAAGAGATATTATATTGGACTGCTTTTCATGTGATAGTGGCCTCTGAATCCCCTGGCTGGCTTAGGTTACATCGGATTACTCCAAAATCGGTGCCTTTAAACCAGCTAGCAATATTTGCAAATGACAACGCCTTGGAAATGAACACAAAGAAAACAAAAACGATGACTATTGCAAAGCGGTCAGGACGCAAATTCCCTGTCAGACTGGGAGAAATAACATTAGGGGTAGTTGATAACTACAAATATCTAGGGCTGTACATTGATGATCGTTTAAAAACATAAACACTATCTGGAAACAAAAGGTAATGGCTTAATCTACGCATTTTGTGCCCTCTCAAAAAAGCTAAAGGGTCCATCCCTAAAGCCATTGTTAGCCGTAATGACTGCCAAATTGATGCCGACAGTAGAGTACGCAAGCATCGTTCTACATGGAACAGATGCTAAACTGTTGGACAAGATACAACTGAAAGCACACAAAAGGGTTTTTAACCTACCTCAGAACGCGTCTCCAGCGCAGGTGAGATTGGAATTTGGCCTTATTCATCAAGAGATTGGGAGAACCTATGCGTATGTCAAAGGCTGGTATAAAATCTGGTTAAATCGAGAGAATGACCTACACGATGCCTTATGGCGGGCTCAGGAAGAAGATCAGCACTCTAGTTATGGAAAGTTTTTAAAACTGGCCTTGGAAGAAACAAAGTCCAAAGATCTTTGGGCACAGTCCCCCTCCTTTCCTGTTTTTCGTAAAGTGATAAATAAAATGGTGAAACTACATTAATTATTAGAGGACAAAAATAAGTTTGCAAAGAGGTCTCATGCCTGGATGGTATTGCAGTCCTACACAAAATTACAACCAGCTGAATATCTGAACACAACATATTCATACTACCTAAAACGGAAACTCATGGCCACCAGGTTTGGGTACTTACCAAGTTTAGCGGATCAGCCGAAATGGAGATATAATGGGCCTACAAAAAGTACACTATGTGGCGCAGAGAAGCAAGATTTCATTCATCTTATCTGTATATGTCCATGTTTAAAGTCGACTCGGGTCTGGTTTTTGAAAAAGGCATTTACCGATAGAGGGATTAGGTCTTGTAGATCCGCAATAATCAAGGGCTTGGACTCAACGGATCCCCTTTTAAATTGTAAGGTGATGAAATTTTTGATACGGTACGAACAGATAAATAATGAAAATGGACATAAAACTCACAGTGCCATTGATTGAGTAGTGTTTGTACCCGCCGTTAGGAACATATAAGAAGTGGTAGCAGGAGTTGCGTTGTTGACTCCAATATTGGGACTGAAATAAGTGGTGATGGAGGTTCAGTTTTTCGACAAATATAAAATGGTCATGTATTTTGGTTTTAATATGTTATGTAGGGTTCTTAGATAGGTTTTAAAAGGATTCTATGTCTAGTGTTTATTTAGTAAGTCAGTAACACTGTATATTTTCTTATGAAATCCCCTTTTAACAATCTTTTTATGAAATCGTTTGGTATAAAAAAAAAAATGCTTTTAAGAGATAGAGAGTATAAGAATTTTCGATATTGTATGGTTTTTATTAACTGAAACAATAAAGACTTTCATACTTGTTACCGGTGCCTTTATGGAGCCGGACAGTTGTAATGACCTAAGCAAAAGGCAAGTCCAACGAGCACTTTCTAAATGTGAGAGGTTATGGAGATTAAGTAGTGAGGCAGGGAAGCCAAATATGCTGTTTACCAGACTATGATCACATTGAATTGCCTTACTGAGTATCTATGGTGTGCACGGGGCCGCTGGGAACGCTCTCTGTTGTTTCGCTTTGGAGCTGACACAGTAAAGCTATTTTGCACGCTGGCTCTTTTCTAAGATTCGCTGTCAGGGCCTGCAGCTCCATGCTTTCTTAATTATGCTGCTAAAAATGTTTCACTATATGCATGCTGTTCTAATTGCTGCTAGATATTGTTTTTATTAACTGTTCTTATACTATTACTTTTTTATGTATTGCTATGCTACTTTTGTGGGTGTTATTCCACCCGAATAAAGATGATTCTGATTCTGACTTGGTGGGGGTCCCCGGATTCCAGTAATAATTCAGTGGAGGGCCGCAGAAGTCAAAAGGTTAAGGACTGCTGCTGAAAGGGGTAGAAGGGAAATGTGAATGGCATCTGAACAGACCAATGGATGAACATGGTTGACACAAAGCCCCTCTCCTCGTGTATATATGTATTTTTTCTGATTACAAGAGTTTGCCATTACAGCCAAAGTTGCCTCTAGGGTATACCTAAAAATAGTTGCACCTGAACCGTTTCACTGAATTTTAATAGAATGTGACTCCAAAAGCAGCTAGAAAAAGTATGTGTTACCGTATTAACTCGAGACAGAAAAACACAGAAATCCACGATGAATGTGCAGCGTAGGGAGCAATTAGCAAGCCTAATGGTGAAGGTTAAAACACATTTTTCACAAAAGACTGGGTAACAGACCTGTGGACCCAGAGGCAGCGTTTTTGCAAACGACGTTCTCACTAGCTCTTACGTAAGTCATTGGCACATTTTTTCATTGATGCTAGCCTTGTGGTGTGGAAACCGAGAAGGGCAACATCTAAGACCTGATATCTAAAATGATGACTGATTTTCCCTGGACAGCAAAAGTTAATGAGCCGTAATACCTGCTTTTGAGTTGAAGGCCTGTTGAGTTCCACTTCCAAGCTGAAATTCAAGCTTTAAAAAAAACGGCTTACACTGGGATGAAAGATTGAGCTACATATGAAAAAAGAGTGACATTCTGATGTTTTTTGTCATGGTGAAATTAAGAAACGAAAAGTGATCTATTTATTTATTATACAGAGTTTTATATAGCGCGAACTTGACCCGAAGGTATCGGGTATCAGAGCGCTTTACATAGCACCAGTTGCGTTACATGAGGACACATTCATTTTTTTTTTGTTAGGCACGGGGAGATTAAGTGATTTGCCCAGAATCACAGGATGTTCAGCGTCATTACCGTGACTCGAACCCAGTTCCCCAGATTCGAGGTAGACCGTCCTAGCCGTTAGGCCAACCCCTCTCCCCCAAGCGTGAGCGTAATACTAATATCACGCTATTATTAGCTACTTATCAAACGCATTTAGTAGAAAGGGTAGCTGTCAAAGGGAGAGAGTAAGAAGTATGTCAAAAATAGAGAGGGGCGAGCCAACAAATTAACGCGGAGTACCGGGCCAAAGCCGAGCCAAGAGTCTGTCGTGGCTCTTAGAGCCCGTGCACGAGTCGAGTCCTAAAAATGTTTACTGTGTAAATCGTACAACAAAGCTCAGGTAAAACAGGCACAGTATATTAAAAAAAAAAAAAAAATGTTCGTTTCTTTAACATGTGGAAGCTTTGACTTTAATATGCCATGCTACAGCACTGCACTGTGAAGTACTTCTTAAAAATGATAGTTTTTAAACATGAATTTAGAAGTCTTCCTGCACCCCACCCAACCCCTCACAACAGTGCCATTACCTCCTCGTCCGTCTTCCCCTCCCATTCCTTAACAGTGAGCAGCTCGTCTGCTCCACAGAAACCCTATACCTAGCAGAGCTGTTACATTCCCCCCCAATATGGCGCCACCTAGTCGGTGTGCCTAAAGGGGGAAGTGCGTCACGAAGACATCCTGTTCATTTTTTTCTGCCTTCAGTTCCGTGTGCCTAGCGGAGCGGGAGGTCGGATAAGTGTTTTGATTTACTTATGTTATTCTTGGCGGCCTGCTCTAGCAGCCGCTTTTCTGCCTTGTTTGCCTTGGCGCCCTGCTTTCAGCGGGTGTTTGGTATGTTACCTACTTGCTCCTTCCTTCTGACTTAGTGGGCAGAAATCGGAGGTGATATGTTGCTTACTTGCTCATTCCTTCTGACTTGGTGGGCTGAAATCGGCGGCCTGCTCTAGCGGCCGCTTTTCTCCTATGGTGCCTTCACACCCTGCTTCAGCGGGTGCGGGCCCTCAGGCTTCCAGGCTGCAGTGTGGAGCGGCCTCTGCTGGTTTGCCTTCCTGCCTCCTCTATGGGTGTTCCACGCCCGGCTGGCTCCTATTTGTGGAGGCCGGGCGCTTCCAACTTGCGCGAGAGGATGGGGAACGCAGGACTTCGTTTCCTTATAACGAGTCCGTTGGTGCCCATCTTCTGCATTTGGCTGCCATGGAGCAAGGTGCTTCTTGCTCTTCTGTCCCTACTATGGATGCCCTGCGCCTCCTTGTCAATGAGGCTGTTGCAGATGCTTTCAGGGCGAGGGAGGTGGAAGGACCTCCTGCTAAGGTGCCTCACCCGGTTCCCTTGCCTGATGTTGTAGACCCCGAGGAGGAGGATTGTGTGCGTGGTCTTTTTGTCCAGGGTGCAGAGCTCTCTGTTTTGTTTGGCCATGTCAGTGGCAATCTGGGTTTCACTCCTCGTGTGCTGAATGTCCTGGATGAAGACTTTTTCACGCAAAATCATCAGCCTGTGCGCAAGGTACTTACCCTTGAGTGGCGGGATGTTGACAAATCTGTTTACCCTCGCTTTTTGAGTAAGCGGTATCCATTGGAGGGTTTTTCTAATGAGTTCCCTCAGTCGATCAAGGTTGATAATTTGATGGCTGGCCTTTCCACGCAAGGCATGGTTCTGTTAGATGATGCCCTTTCTTCTGATGCTATCGATAAGAGGGTGGAGGGGGCTGTGAAGCGTTCATACGCCGGTTCCAATTTTGCTGTCCGGGCTGCAACCTACTCCAACTACATGGTCCAGTCCCTATTAAAGGATTTCCAGGCCCTGGCTCTTCTATTGCAGGAGGGTGAGGATGCCTCCTCTCTCTTGGATCTCATGGAGTTGCAGGTGCGATACCTCTCTGACAGTTCCTTTGATAATTTGTGTGCCGCGGCAGCTGCTTCTGGGGCTTCCATTGCTGCTCGTCGTCATATCTGGATGAGGTCTTGGAAGGCGGAATCCTCTCAGAAGTCTGTCCTGCTTAAGTTGCCGTTTGTCGGTTCCAAGGTGTTTGGGCCCCAGCTGGAGGATTTGGTCAAGCAGTCGGCTGAAAATCATAAGCTTGTGGCTCCCGGTCGAGCTCCTTCTCGGGGGCGTGGGTTTGGTTATTGCTGTGATTTTGGCTTTCCTTCCGCCAGGGGTGCTCAGCGGCCCTTTCGAGGCAGGGGCCGTGGCTGGGGGGACCCTGGTGGTGCCAAGTCCTGGGCCCAATCCGGTGGTTCTGCCTTCGCTCCTTCTCCAAAGCAATGACTATCTGCCTTTTCTGGTTGGAGGTCACCTTCACTTCTTTTGTCATCACTGGCTGAGTCTTCCCGGTGCCTGGGCGGTCCAGATGGTGTCCTCCGTTTACCGGATCAAGTTTTCCTCTCATCCCCCTCCGGTGTTCCGGGAGACTTCTCTACCGCATCATCCTCTGAGGCGGGCGGCCTTGCTGGAGGGCGTTTGGCTTCTCTTGGAGAAGGCTGCTATTGTGGCAGTCCCTCCTCTGGAGAGGGGGCTAGGTTGTTATTCCATCCTCTTTCTAGTCTCCAAAATGGATACGACGGACTTACGCCCTGTGTTGGACCTAAAGAGGGTCAATCTCTACATTCCTCATCGTCATTTCAAGATGGTGACTTTGCTGTCTATCCTGCAACTGGTTCTGCCAGGGGGCTTCCTTGCCTCCTTCGACCTGATGGACGCCTATCTGCATGTGCCCATCCATCCTGCAGATCAGCGGTTTCTTCGCTTTGCTGTGGACTCCCTGCACTTTCAATTCCAGGTGCTTCCTTTCGGCCTTTCATCGGCGCCAAGCGTTTTTACAAAGCTCTTGGCCCCTCTGGTGGGTATTCTGCATTCCAAGGGACTTCAAGTTTTTCCCTACCTTGATGATTGGTTGATTGTTTCTCCTTCTTTCTCTCAGGCACAGAAGGATGTGGACCAGGTCTGTCGTCTTCTGGAGTCCTATGGGTTCCTCATCAATCACAGGAAGTCCTCCCTGCTGCCCTCCCAGACTCTGAAGTTCCTGGGGGCTCTCTCCCGAATGGATCTGGGGATGGTGTTCCTCTCCCAGGAGAGACAGTTGACTTTGTTCAAGCATCTTTCATGGGTTCTGTCTCAGTCCCAGGTGTCTGCCCGGCTCTGGTTGCGGAGTCAAGGGGAGATGACTTCCACTCTGCATCTCCCTCCTTGGGCCATTCTCCATTTGTATCCCCTCCTGCATCACATTCTGGCCCACTGGGATCCTGCCTCTCAGGACTATGACACCCTTATTCCTGTATCTCCGGGGATTCAGGCCTCTCTTCAGTGGCGGCTGTCCCCTCGGAATCTCTCCCGGGGTTTCGACCTTCTTCCTCCTCCGACCGTGTTGGTGTTGTCGACCGATGCCAGTGCCATGGGATGGGGTGCGGTACTGGGGATTTCCAAGGCTCAGGGCTGGTGGCTTTCTAGTCGTAAAACTGGAGGGAGTTGAGGACGGTTTAGTTGGCCCTTGTGTGGTTTGCTCCCCTCCTTCTGGGCCGTGCTGTTTCTGTTCAGACCGACAACCAGGTTGTTCACGCTTATGTGAATCGGCAGGGGGGTATGTGCCAGTCTCTGTTTCTCCTTTCCAGGAGGATCGGTCTATGGGCCGAGCAGAGTCTCCTTTCTCTGACGGCTGTCTATCTTCCGGGGAGGGAGAATGGGCCTGCGGACTCATTGAGCCGGGTGTTTCCTCCTCGGTGACCATGTGACTGTCCCCTCTTCTGTTGAGTTGGATTCTCTCCCGGTTCGGCCTTCCTTGGCTGGATCTCTTTGCCTCGGAAGACTCTGCCCTTCTTCCTCATTTTTGCAGCCTTGTTCCATCTCGGCTGGCCTGGGCGATCAATGCTTTCTCCGTTCCGTGGTCCCAGGGACTCCTGTTTGCCTTTCCACCCTTTGCCTTGATTCCCAGAGTCCTCTGGAAGATTTGGGTGGATCGGGCGGAGGTTCTTCTGGTTGTGCCGGAGTAGTCCCGGCGGCCTTGGTTTCCCCTTCTTCTGGACTTGTCGATATGCCCCCATTGGCAGTTTCCCCTGTGTCTCTCTCCGCTGCGTGCTCCTCTTCTCAGCATGTCTTCTCTGCGTCGCTTCCGGCTCGGGTTTGGCCCTTGAGAGGTTAGGTTTGTTGAGCCAGGGATGTTCTCTCGAGGTGGACCAGAGCATCCAATTGTCTCGCAGGCCCTCAACCCTGACATCTTATGGCCGTCATTGGAAGCACTTTACCTCCTGGTACCTGGGGAAGGGTCTGTCTTCCTCCTCAAGTGCTGCTGTGCGGGCACTGGACTTTATGCGTGATGGCTTTGTCATGGGTCTGGCTGTCTCCACTCTCCGTGCTCAGTGGGCTGCCATTCTTGCCTTTAGGGGTTCTTCTGTGGCTTCTGTCTCCCCCTTGGTGGCTCGCCTTTTGCGGAGCTTTTTGATACAGCGTCCTGTTTCGCGCTCTCCTATCCCGGCCTGGGATCTTCCCTTGGTTTTGCAGGCTTTGACTGGTCCCCCTTTTGAGCCTTTGCTCTCTGTTTACCTTAAGTTTCTTTCGGCTAAGCTTCTTTTTTTGGTGGACGTTTCTTCTGGGCGGCGGGTTGGTGAGCTTGGTGCTTTGCTGGCCTCCCCCCCTTTTTTGCGCTTTTGCTCTGACAAAGTGTTTCTGCGTCCTAGTCAGTTTTTTCTGCCCAAGGTTTTGTCTACCTTCCACTGTCAGGAGAATATTGTCCTTCCTGTTTTTTTCCCTGACCCCTCCTACCCTGAGGAGGACGTTCTGCATTCTTTGGATGTGTTGAGGGCTCTCTGCATCTATCTGGATGAGACCAGTGCTTTTCGAAGGTGGATTCCTTATTTGTTAAGTACGGTCTCTCTGGGAAGGGTCTTCGTCCTTCCTTGTCAACTTTGACTCGTTGGGTGAAGTGTGCTGTTATTTTGGCTTATGAGTCTGCTCACTGTCCTCTCCCTTCTTCTGTCCAGGGTAGGTCCACCCAGGGTGTCTCCTCCTCCTGGGCAATGTTTAAGGGTGCCTCTTTGCGTGACATTTGTAATTCTGCCACGTGGGCCTCTCCCCCATACCTTTTTTTCCCATTACTGTCTTCAGTTGGGGATGGCGGCCTCGGCTGCCTTTGGCCCTCATGTTTTGTCTGCTGTACATGATTTGTAATTTGTACTGCTTTCCTTCTTATTAAATGGACCTGTTCTATGATGCATTTCCTGGTCTTTTTCTTACAATCACCTTGCGCTTGGGTATGGGCTCACTGTTAAGGAATGGGATGGGAAGACGGACGAGGAGGTAATGCCTGGTTACTCACCTGTAATATTCATTACTCCGAGTCCTGGTCTTCCCGTTCCATTCCTGAGCCCTTCCCTCCCTCCCTGTTTTTGTTTTCAGGTGATTGTTTTGTGTTTTGTTTTCTTCTCTGGGTTTCTTTGGTATTCTCAGGATGTCTTTGTGACGTAATTCCCCATTTATGCACACCGACTAGGTGGCGCCATATTGGTGCTACAGTTCTGCTAGGTATAGGGTTTCTGTGGAGCAGACGAGCTGCTCACTGTTAAGGAATGGAATGGGAAGACCAGGACTCGGAGTAATGAATATTACCGGTGAGTAACCAGGCATTATTGAACTAAGCCAGTTGTTATGTGAGCCCTATACGTGGCCCATATTCTTATAAATAGAGCAATATTATAGTCTATTACATCAAACACAACTGATTTTTGTACAGCTGGTATTCTGATCTCACGTATTTGAAGGCGCTTTCATATGCAATAGTGAAGAAAAAGGATGAATGATAAAATAAAATATTTTCTAATATTACATAATTTGGACAAGCTGGAAAGCCATAATTAATCAATTTTTTTCTGGTTTCACTTTGTACAAATCAGCCACTAAATAGGTAGCTATTTGTCTCTCCTTTCTAGCTCAACTGTTAACACTTTGGGGCCGATTACCATGTCGGTCGTAAAGCCTCCAACCTTAGGTCGGAGGCTTTACGACTGACATCATCGGTTTCAATTCCGACCGGCTGATTACAATACAGCCGGTCGGAATTTAAACCAGCTGGTTATTCCGGCTGCCTTCCGACAGGCTCAAGGAGCCCGTTGGTCAGTCAGAACCGGCCCGTAATCCATATGGACTAGAATATATACATATAAAAACCTGGAAATCTGCAAATACGAGAGAAGGGAATTCTACACGGAAATTGATAAGAGTAAATCAAGCTGTCCCGGCCCAAGCATTACGCCTCTAATTCTCCTAAGTTAGCATATACGCAAGGGCCATCTCAAACTTAATAAGATGGGCATACCATCTTTTACATGCTGACTTTGGTACCTTAAGGCATATTTTAAAACTGGAAACTTTTAGAGAAGAGTCGCCGCAATACATTTTCAATAAGAATCTTAATATAGCTTTTAGCCTGTCTCACTACAAGAGTAGCACTTTTACAAACTTGGACACCGGCACTTTTGAAGCTCTTTTTAAAGAATCTGACCTCAAGATTAAGTTTCGACCTGGACGTAGAACATTGTCTTCAATTAAAACACTATATAGAATACACAAAAACTATAGAGCATAAATCCCCTGAGAAATACACATATTTTTTATTAGATCACAGGATTCGCCGCTGTATTCTTTCACTGAGGTTGGAAATCCTCCCATTGAATGCACATACAGCAAAGTGGAATAACTCTGAAAACACAACAGGGCTCTGTGATTTGTGTAAGGGAGGAACGCAAGATCTAACTCATGTATTAGCTGTTTGCCCTAACCCAGCTTTAGTAGAAGCCAGGCGGAGGTATCTAAGGCCTATTAGAATCAGATACAATGTTTCTTCTGTACAAAGCCTAATCAACTTCTGTAAATTACCACCGGATGAATTTGTTTGTTATCAACTATATAAATTTTTAAAGAGTTTTTTAAAGCTGTTTTAAAGTTTATGATGTTAATGATTTAAAATTATAAACATATAAAGCTGACATTACGGCCTACCTACAACAGATACAACTTTATTTTCCCATAAGATTTATCAAAGTTTTGAAAAATAACCACCGGATGAACTTAAATGCTATAAGTGGTATAATTTTTAAATGAGATTTATGTTAAAGCCGTCTTAAAAAGCTATGATGAAGTGTTTTAACATTATAAATGCTTAAAGTTGATGTCATGAGTATTATGTTAAATGTTTTAAAACTATGGGGGTCATTATGATAGCGGGCGAATCGCCACCGCCCGTATGGTGGTGGCGATCCACCCGCTATCTTACACCGCCCGCCTAACATTTTCCCCCCGCCATATTATGATGGCTGGGGGGTCCGCGGCGGACGGAAAGACCGTCCGCCGCTTTTCCGCCGGTCGACTCGTCGACCGGGCGGAAAACATACATAATATGGTGGCGGTAAGCAGCCCTTCCATGGTGGCATTGCCGCCATGGAAGGGCATGTGGTCTTCACTGTTGGGGGCCCGTAGCGGGCCCCCAGGATGTTGGTGGGGTGGGGGGTGCACTTGGGGGGTACCTATGGTACCCCCCTGCATTGGCATGGAAAAGTGGCAGGCACCGCGCGGTGCCTGTCACCTTGTGCATGTGAATGCCCAACGTGCATTCCCAGCATGGTGGCGGGTGGTGCTGTGAGCACCGCCCGCCACAATGCTGGGAATAGGGGATGCCACCGCCACCGTGGCGGTGGCATCCTAATACCCACGGCGGGACCGCCGCTCCTATGGCGGATGGTCCCATTCACCGTTACGGTGGCGGGCGGACTTTGTCTGCCCGCCATCGTAATGACCCTCCATGTTTGTATATTTGTTGACCTCAGTTGAGGTCTATATCAAATTTAAATAAACTAAACATATGGACTGCGGTTTACGCCACCCGGATTGCGATGCACAGTCTCCGGCAGGGTTTCCATGCCGGCCTTTCCGACATGAAAACCCTTTCGGGAAGCATGTTTGGGGCCCCCTAGTAGGGACCCCTTTCCCTTGCGGCCTCCGGTTGGGGGCCATGGGGGCACCTATAGTGCCCCCCTGTTAATACCTGCACCTTGTGGCAGACACCTTGAGGTGCCTGCCCCAGGGTGCAGGAATTATCACAATCTCCCATTTCTCTATGGTAGCTTGTGTTACGGCCGTAAAACAATCCCCCATTGAGAAATGGAAGAATGCGACCCCATCATGTGTGGTCGCATCATAATTAGGTGGTCACATCGTGATAGGCCCCTTTGTTTTTACCATTTTGTGCATGAGGATAAAGGAGGGTGGCAGGCAGAAGCCACATGAAAGTTCGGCTCATTATGAGCTTGAGGTTCAAAGAAACTCGAGCTGAGCCAGAGCCAGGCTTCAGGTGCGAGCCTGGCTTGAGCTTTCAGTGGCTGGCCCAACTGTAAGCACAAAGAAGGTGACAATATATGATGCATGGATGCAGCAAGAAACTCAGAAGTGTTACAGAACAAATTATCAAGATATAGTAAAAATGGAAGGTTAAGGGTCAGCAGACTCAGGGCCTGATTCACAAAGGGCCTCCGCACTCGTAGCAGAGGCCCACAGTCGTGGGGGACTCTCCTCACTCGGGGCAAACCTCCAAAATGAGAATTCTCAGTGTTGAGATTCCACCCTGAGTGCGGAGACTCCCCCACGAGTGCGTATACCCTTTGTGAATCAGGCCCATTATGTTGACCCAGTACCATTTCATTCTAGAAGGAATTCTGAAAAATACAATAAACAGTATTGTAGGTCTGCAACTCTCAACCAATCACACACAAACTACACACAATAATATTAGCCCCTTAAATGCTGAGGATCCCTCCCCCAGTACATAGTCCTTTTGGTTTTAATATAATTATAGTTAGGACCACGTTTCCACAGGAAAAACATTTTTTGGTTTCCAAACAACTTTGGCACCATTTGACAAATTTTCATGAAACTTTCCCAAAAAAAAGTCTCATCCACCTCAGCTCCATCATGGAAAGCTTTGGGGTGATCTGTCAAGCGGGGCTGAGAAAAAGGGGGAGGGACCCAAAACGCCTTTTCCCCTTTCTTTTCTCCATGGGAAAATTGCACAGCGATACCGAAAAAACTGCTAAATGGAATTACATCAAATTTAGCAGAAAGCCTCATCTTGGTCCAGAAAGCATGCTTTTTGTGATTTAGTGTAAATCCATGAAGTAGATTTTGAGGGTATAGAGTCTAAATATCGAATTTTAAATATCGATATGACAAAATATCGAGTTTTAAATATCGAGTGGACAGAATATCGACTGTCAAAAATATAGTGGTACAGAATATCGAAATGCAGGTAAGAAATATCGATTGTCATAATATCGAAGTTAGTAATATTGTCAGTCATAATATCGTTGTTAAAAATATCGAATTTTGTTTAGTGTTGTAAATGTTAGTATATGTGTTAAAAGTATATATTATTTTTGTAATGTATGTTTGAATTTTTTAAAGTAATGAATTTTATGTTAAATTATTTTTGCGTATTTTAGTTCTGTAGCGGGTTGTGGGTTTATAGGGGAATAGGGTGGGAAGTAATTTAATTATAATATATTAATTAAGAATTTTTTGAATTAATTAATTATATGTTAATTAATTTTTGCGTAATTTTATTCTGTAGCGGGTTGTGGGTTTATAGGGGAATAGGGTGGGAAGTAATTTAAATTAAATTAATTAATTAATTAATTAATTAATTAATATTTTTGTATTTAATAATTTATATTGTTAATTGAGTTAATTAATTAATTATTAATTAATTATAAATGTATTAATAATAATTAATAATTTATTGGTAAATATGTTAATTGTGTTTAAAAGAGTTAATAATTAGTTATTAATTTGATATTCATTATTAATAATTAATTTGTTAATATGTTAATTGTGTACTTTTTTAGGAGTGGGTTCATTGTTGATAGGGGAGTAGGGTGGGAAGTAATTTAATTTTTATTAACATTTTTAATATTTTTTATATAATATTTTTTTAAGTTATTTTATAGTGTTACTTGTGTGAATTAATTTATATTTGATGGAAATTAATTTTATCGTTAATTGTTATTAGTTAATTAATTAATTGATAATTAATTATGTTAATTTATTAATTTTTTACAATATTGGTGGTGATGTTTATAGGGGAATATGGTGGGAGGTAAAAAAATGTTTTTTAATTAATTCATTGTTAATTAATGTTAATTATACTGCAGGAGTGGGAATACTAAATTAATCCCCTACGCTATCCAACACTTTCCCTACTGTTATACTTGGTGGAGTGGGAATAGTAAATTATTCCCACCCGCTATCCAACACTTTCCCTACTGTTGCACTCGCTGGAGTGGGAATAGTAATTTTTACCCACCTGCTATCCAACACTTTCCCTACTGTTGCACTCGGTGGAGTGGGAATAGTAATTTTTACCCTCCCGCTATCCAACACTTTCCCTACTGTTGCACTCACTGGAGTGGGAATAGTAAATTATTCCCACACGCTATCCAACACTTTCCCTACTGTTGCACTTGCTGGAGTGGGAATAGTAATTTTTACGCACCCGCTATCCAACAATTTCCCTACTGTTGCACTCACTGGAGTGGGAATAGTAATTTTTACACTCCCGCTATCCAACGCTTTCCCGACTGTTACACTTGGTGGTGTGGGAATAGTACATTATTCCCATTCGCTATCCAACACTTTCCCTACTGTTGCACTCTCTGAAGTGGGAATACTAATTTTTACCCACCCGCTATCCAACACTTTCCTTACTGTTACACTCGCTGGAGTGGGAATAGTAATTTTTATCCACCCGCTATCCAACACTTTCCCTACTGTTACACTCGTTGGAGTGGGATTAGTAATTTTTACCCTCCCGCTATCCAACACTTTCCCTACTGTTGCACTCACTGGAGTGGGAATAGTAATTTTTACCTTCCTGCTATCCAACGCTTTCACTACTGTTACACTAGTTGGAGTGGGAATAGTAGTTTTATCCCCTACGCTATGCAATGTTTTCCCTACTGTTATAATTAATGTTGTGTGAAATATATATTTTTTTTAAATAATGTAATTTATTATATAGAAAATTAATTTTTATATTTATATTACAGGTTTATTTAGATATATATGTAATTATAATTTAAATTATGTTTTTAACATTTTATAATTAAATATAATAATTATTTATTAATATTATTAAGTTAATATATATATAAAAAAGGTAATTATGCTAGTTTAATATTTTTTTACATTACATTTATTATTTATTAATTTTAACATTTTTTAAATAATTCTAACTATGTTTTATTTAATTATATTTATAATTTAATTAATTTTATATTATTTTTAAAGCATTAAAGAAAAAAATATTTTTGTATAACTATATTTTTAACAACGATATTTTGGTTTCGATATTTTGGTATTTACCTTTAGGGAGATAGGAAGTCGATATTTTGACCATCGATATTTTGGCGACGATATTCTGATAGCTCGATATTTTGACTGACGATATTATGTCAGTGATCCGATTTTGAGCAATTGGGCTAAAAAAAAAGGATATTTCATGCCGCAGAGGATCAGCAGAGCAGACAGGTCTGCTGAGGAGATATTATTGGCTGACAGCACATCAACAAATATGTGGCGGCAGCTATCTTAGGACTCTGGACTGAGTCCTACAAAAAACTTAAAAAATTGATATATAAGGGGCAGAATAGGAATACCCTGCCCCCTAGGTCTGGTGAGTTCCACCCCCGGACCAAAATTTGTTTTTTTAATTCGTGGAGGATCTGTGAATCTACGGCAAAACTGAAACAAAAGATGACTGCCTCCTGTGGTACAAAAATGAATACTCCTCAGGGTGGAACAGGGCCTGGAGGGGGGGGGGCACAGAATTGAATATTTAGGAGAGGGGGCACGTGGACCCCCTTCCCATGCCTCATCGAGGCCCTGGGTAGCATGTCCCCGGTGCCGACATAATAATACAGAAAAGGGGGCGGGAGGCCCCCCTCCCCGAGCCTGAAAAGGCCCCAGAGACTCCATCCCCAATGCCGAATACAAAAAAAGGGGAGGGGCGTGTAGCCCTCCTTCCCGAGCAACACAAGGCCCCAGAGACCCCATCTCTCAAGACTGAAATCAAATTAAAGTTGAGGGTGGTGCCCTGCTCCCTTCCCTGACCCCATTTCTTGGGGCAATTATATTGAAAAGGGGTGGGGGCACGCGGCCACCTACCCCAATCCTTGAAAGTCCCGTGACCAGCTCACTCACTGTGTCTTGGGTGCCCACCCCTGGGACACAGTAGTGTCCCAGGCCACATGAGCGCAGGCATGGGACACTTGACTACTCCCACCCGGCAGGAACTTTAAAAATGCTCCCACCAGGTGGGAGCAGACATGTGTTTCCCTGCATGCGTACATGCATGGAGCTGGCGCGTTGCGGGGGTCCTCCAACTCCCCCCGCAGCCCCCAACATAGGGGTCGATTCCAATTCGGGCCGGAAAACGTACCGACTGACTCGGATCGGGAATCTATTCCGACCGACACGTACCGGTGCAGCCCGATCCGCCAAGTACGATGTAATGCATGCGATTTACGACCGACTCGCACGAAACCCAAGACGAACGACCGAACCGCACGGAAAACAGCTATCCGGCCGGAAAAAAAGGCGAATCGAACCGACCGACACGCACCAGGAAGGAACCCGAACGAAACGTACCCACGAACTCCGACCCGCACAGTATGATGCAATGCGTGGAAAACACGACCGAGTCGCACGGAGCTCAAGCCGTACGACCGACACGCATACAAAACAGCGAGCCGAAGCAACCCAATACACCACGACCGACGCGTACGCCGCACACAAAACACAGCAGAAATACAGCGTGAACGAGTCGGAGAAGCTCGCACGAGACCAACTGCAGCGTCCTACTCGGTCAGAAGAACGTCTCCTACATGCACAAAAAGTACAAAGGAAAAAACACACAAAAAAAGGGACAAACAAGCAATTACAAAGCCAATAAATACTGGGGGGGGGGACATGGAACAAAGACACACCCACAACTCCACGCATATAAAGGACACAAATACCTACCATGATCCTTTGCAAATTCGAATTACCTGCCAGCACGCAACACCAACAGATAGCAACCACACACACACTCACAGCTCATCCATCACACAAGCCACACACCATCAGCACCTCAACAAATAGCACCCTCACATACACCCAGCAAAACCCACACTCACACACCCTCACTTGCACACCAACACACACATCACTCACCACCACCACCATGCCCCCAAAGAAGAATCCAAAGTTCCTAGACAGTGAATTGGAAGTCCTGGTAGATGAGATCCTCAGGGTAGAGCCACAGCTTTTTGGTACACTGGTCCAACAGACCCCCATGTCGCAGAAAACCAAGATGTGGGAGAGGATCGTCGACAGGGTGAACGCACAATCACCATGTTTGCGCACAAAGGAAGACATCCAGAACAGGTGGTATGACGTGCGCAGGAGGGTCAGGGACCTACTGAAGAAGGACTACGCCTTGAGCCAACACACCGGCAGTGGCCCTCCTGCCAAACCTGTATACCTCAGGCCCTGGGAGGAGAAGGTGCGGGCCATCCTACCACCAGTGAGCGTATATGGACTATCAAACATCCCAGAACCTGGTGAGTACACAACAAATGTACACAATATTGTGTGACAATACACACACATCACTGTCAAGGGGACAGTCAAACCATGCACCCTTAGCAAATACACACCAACCAAAAGATAATCATCCCAAGATGTGTATGTCAGTCAGATAAACACAATATATGCCATCTCATAGTGATATGTAACTGTGTCATGACATGTACAAACACAACAACAAATACAGCTAGGCAGTGGCACAAATCTAACCAACAAACACAGTCAGATATGTAGCCACCACTACAACACCACCTCACAGGGAAGCCCACTGAAAGGAAGGAATTCTGTGTATGCTGGTCAAGTCAGTATAGCCAATAGCATCATGGGAGTTGTAGTCACAGATATTGCCCACCCTCACAATACGCCCATCAACACCACTATGAACCATGCTCACATCACAGGGAGTGGAAAACAACTGACAAGATGGCTGACACTGGCTACTGCTGTGGGGAGCACAAGGCCCTGCTGGCAACTGTGCACCAACCAACAGCAGGACACCATTGACTGACATCCTGAAAGCAAACTTGCACTCCCTGCAATGGAAGCACGTTCCATGGTGGGATATCTGGCTGGGTGGGAAGGAGGACTGACAGCACTGACCATAGTTAACAGCAGCTCTTCTCACACACCCCCTAACACAAACTCCACACAACTCACCTGGGAGAATGCATTGCCTCACACTCTAATCAAATATCCCACAAAGAACCACCACCCTGGGTTATGCTGTGTGAAGCACAGGGACACACATGGGACTTGTAGCCAAACTAACCCCAGGATAACACTGTCAGCCATCTTGTCAGCACAGGCACACTACCCCACAGGGAAGCAGAATCAAAAGGAAGGAAGCATGGGCATGCTGGGAAGGGGGTGGAGGCAATAGCATGATGGGAGTGGTAGTCACAACTCAACATCCCCCACCCACATGGCCCAGCAAGCTCACATTCAAGCATGAACACCTCACAGGGAGTGGAAAAGAACTGACAAGATGGCTGACAATGGGTACTGCTGTGGGGAGCAAAAGGCCATGCTGGGAACTGGGCACCAACCAACAGCAGGATACCACTGTCAGCCATCTTGCCATTGCTGTCACACTCACACACAGTGAAGTCCACTCAAAAGGAAGGAAGTATGGGCATGCTGGGAAGGGGGGTGGAGGCAATAGCATGATGGGAGTGGTGGTCACAGCTCAACATCCCCCACCCGCATGGCCCAGCAGGCTCACACTCAAGCATGCACACCTCACAGGGAGTGAAAAGCCACTTCAAAGATGTCTGACAATGGTGCTCTGATGTGGGGATCACAAGACCATGCTGGGAACTGGGCACCAACAAACAGCAGGACACCACTGTCAGCCATCTTGCCATTGCTGTCACACTCACACATAGTGAAGTCCACTCAAAAGTAAGGAAGTATGGGCATGCTGGGAAGGGGGGTGTAGGCAATAGCATGATGGGAGTGGTAGTCACAGATATTGGTCACCCTCACAATTGGCCCATCAACACCACTCTGAACCATGCTCACATCACAGGCAGTGGAAAAGAACTGACAAGATGGCTGACACTGGGTACTGCTGTGGGGAGCACAAGGCCCTGCTGGGAACTGGGCACCAACAAACAGCAGGACACCACTGTCAGCCATCTTGCCATTGCTGTCACACTCACACACACTGAAGTACACTCAAAAGGAAGGAAGTATGGGCATGCTGGGAAGGGGGGTGGAGGCAATAGCATGATGGGAGTGGTAGTCACAACTCAACATCCCCCACCCACATGGCCCAGCAAGCTCACATTCAAGCATGCACACCTCACAGGGAGTGGAAAAGAACTGACAAGATGGCTGACAATGGGTACTGCTGTGGGGATCACAAGGCCATGCTGGGAACTGGGCACCAACAAACAACAGGACACCACTGACTGACATCCTGAGAGTCAACCTGAACCCACTGCAAGGGTGGCATGCTTCATGGTGGGATAACTGGGCTGGGGGGAGAAGGAGGGCCGGATGTCCACCAAATACAACCAATGCTGGCCATGTACACACCTCAACATTCATATTGAATTGCACAAAGTATGCAGGACAATGTGCTACACCAATATCAACCTCTGACTGTGACAACTTAGGACAATGCAATGTACAGGCCCGCATCCAGAGGTACAGTCACAACTGTCAGGTGTGTGAACCATTGATGCCTGCAGAAACATAACATACATTGTGTGTCTCTCCCAAAAACAGGTGATGATGGGGACACAGCAGCAGACGATGAGGAGTCCCTGTCCCAGGCTCCGGGGGACACTGAGCTCACTGGTGTGGAACAGCCTCTGCCCTCCTCGGATGGCGAAGACCTACCTGGCACCTCCGGTGTGAGTCATCATGCAGCACCAGCAGGACCACCATCTGCACCCCCTGCACCTACCCCTCCAACAACTGCCAACACACAGACCACCCCTGCCGACACGGACAGACCAAGGACCACCACCACCAACAGCACACGGACCCCGGCCCAACGTGGAGCAATGGACACCAACACCAGCAACAACCCCCAAGGGGACCCAGGGTCACCTGTGCGTGCCACCGCAGGTCCTGCATGTGTCGTCAGGGGTGGTGGGAGGGGTGGTAGACATAGGTCGCTGCTTGCAGAGGGGTCTGGACTGCATGATGACCCACAACTGGTACACATAGCTGATGCGTACCAGACTAGCACCGGAGAGGTCAGCCAGGTAGTGGGGATCCTCAGGGACATTCAACAGCAGCAGGCTGCCCATCATGCCCGCTTGGACTCCCACATGTCCCACATGGAGTCCAAGTGGGACACATTGCAAGAACTGACGGCGGTGCATAGGGACATATTACAATGCCTCCGCCAGATTTGCACCAACATGTCAACACCTCCCTGTGTGCCCACAACATCTGGTGCTGCAACAACTGCAACTGCCACAGGGAGGAAGGATGACTCTGGCGGAGAGTCCCCTGCACCGCAGCAGCCTGCACTTGAGGGTCCCCCCCCAAAGAAGAGGGGTCGTCCGAGGAAGGGCGACTGAGAGGCCGATGGCCATGCACAACCCCCAGGAAGCCAACACCTGTTCTGGAAAATCACCTTTGTGCGCAAACTGTTCACCCTGTCGAATGCAACACAACTCTCCCACATGACATGGGGAGTTCAAGTTGGACCAATGTATCAGATGACTGTGGACTTTACTCTGGACATTTCTGCTACCAGGACTTCCAAATCATCTAGGAACTTTGGATTACAATCACAATGTACAGCACCCACCATCCTGTGCACTATACTCACACATGTATGTCAATAAACTCACTAATACACCATACTTGCCTCTGTTGTGATTCCAACGTTGTTTCTGTCATGGAGATGATGATCTGCAAAATGACACTGTGCATGCTAACTGCTACAGCAAGTACAACACCGGCATGTGAGTCATGGCGACGTGACACATATGAGGGAGACACACCACCAGGGCTACACAACACATACACACCAGGGCCATCTGACTCATCGCCTACACTGATGTTGCCAGGAAATACGGTGCAATGCACAGACACAACACCTATTCACAGTCTGTGTTAACTAGCCCACTGGTGCAGTAAGCAAATGTCAGTCAGATGTGTGACCACAGACAACGCACATCACAAAGTGAAGCACAGGTTTATTACACATTTGCAACATGTTGTAACCACTACAGATGCAAGGTAATCCCACCTGGCAGTGGGCACACAGTCAACAAGTGTAGAAGAAAGGAAGTCCATGGGTGTGGCGCACATCACCTGTAGGGAAACGACAGCTACCACCCTGGAAGTTGATTCACGGTGTCAGGGATCACAGTTGACAAAACAACCCTGAAAGTACCCTGTGAAGGACAGAAATGACACACAGTCAAAAGCACTGAAGAACAGGACAGAACTGCAATACTCATGCCCAATACATGTCACAAGATACCCACCCAGAACCAAGTTAGCATGTCAACACTGTTGGGGAGTACAGACTACCTGTAAGGACACATCGCTGCACGCATACAGTCATGTAGCACATGGACACACTCAAACAGCACCAGAGCACCACCAACACATATCATGCAAACTCACATCATTGACATGACATCTCCGGATACTCACATTCAGCTGAAGAAGTTGGTGATGAGCTGTGTGCGGACATCACCCTCATCATCATCATCATCACTGGCATCGTGGTCCAGCCCAGGATCCTCCACAGGTGGCGGATGTTGGTCATCGTCATCCAGGATGAGAGGCAACTCCTTCTGCACTGCCAGGTTGTGTAGCATGCAGCAGACGATGACAATCTTGCACACCTTTGCTGGGGCATATGGGAGGGCCCCTCCTGTCTTGTCCAGGCAGCGGAAGCGGCTCTTCAGGAGACCAAATGTCCGCTCAATCACTCTCCTGGTCCGACCATGTGCCTCATTGTAGCGCATCTGGGCTGGTGTCACAGGGTTCCTGAGGGGCATCAGCAACCACGGCATGTTGGGGTATCCGGAGTCACCTACATACGGACAATTGCACATTAGCTGAGTTGGAAAAGAGGGTGGAATACTACATTGCAGAACACACACAATGGTACAAAGTCAGTTCACACCGACAAGCCAGGCACGCTGGTTCCGCATCTGTGACATCATCCTCGGGATGCGACTACTCCTCATCACGTAGGCATCGTGTGCAGAACCGGGGAAACGGGCACACACGTGTGAGATGCTCATATCTGCAAGACATACCACCAGTGCATTGACCGAATGGTAATGTTTGCGGTTCCTGTATGCCTGCACATGTGCCTGTGGTGGTACCAAAGCCACATGTGTCCCATCAATGGAGCCAATGACATGCGGCATCCTCCCCAGGGCATAGAAGTCACTCTTGACATCAGTGAGTTGTTGACGTTTAGGGAAATAGATGTACTGGTTCAGGTATCTCAACATAGCCTCCAAAACATCGCGTAGCACACGGCTGAACATGGTCTGTGACATACCACCAGCAGACGCCACAGTGTGTTGAAAGGTACCGGTGGCAAAGAAGTGTAGTGCTGCCATCACCTTCACCTTGGGGGTCAGCGCTGTAGGGTATGTCCGGCCAGGTTGCAAATGTGGGGCCAACCGCACCGTCAATTCCTCAATCAGCGGCCTGGTGAAGCGGTACCGTCGGATGCAGTCCCGTTCGACCATGGATGCAAGGTCAGGGAATGGTCGATGGACAGCTGGTGCCCTGCAGTGCATAGGTGAAGAAAGAAAGATTGTCAGTCACCCCACATATGTGGCATTGACCATACTCAATATCACATGATACATCATTATGAGACACAAGTACATGATGTGTGCTGTTCCGTAAGGACATGTATGGCACCTACATGGCCAACATCTAACATCACAGTTCAACAAGTGTCGTCAACAAGTCCCAGGTTGTGCCATGGGATATCATTAGGCTGTGTCACATTTCCCATGTACTGCTGTCACGTTCCAAACACACACCACAGTGACATGTGATGACAGATGTGCCCCAGGCATCACAGCTCATTGACAGGTAGATTCCCAGGGACCCTGTATTGCCACATGGACATTGGGATGACATGGTGCATCATGAATACACCACAGCAAAACAACTATGACCCCCACAGGTAGTGGTCCCTTTTCCCTCGGCAGGACAGACATGGACGTCTGTGACACACACACGCACATCATCAAAGTCCATGCACGAACAACGTGGATGTGGAGACTGTCCCCCATTGTGCACATGGAATCAGAGACATTGTAAACACAACATGCACACAGACTGTGGAGGGCCATCACTATTGTTGCAATGGGTCAGCCTCTGACGTACATACCGTCCCACATGGGACTCAGGGGGTATGTGACATGACATACACATACACAACCTGGAAATGTGACCATGCCACATGCTCTGAACTGAACAGTTGCACATCACAGTGGTCATGTGCACAACACACAAAGGATTCTGTCCCCATGAACACGTGCACAGCCTGGGAGTGGCTGCCCACAAGTGCCACTCAAAAAACCACATGTTGACCCCCCATACACGGAAAAGGTAATGCAGCCTTACATGCCTTAGGATACAGTATGGACAGGCTGTGCTGTTGTAGGTGTGCCCCTGAGTCCCTGGAACGTAAATGTGGCTGGCATACGTTCATCTGTGACAGGCATGGTGACATATGCCAGTGACATGTACAGGGACGGGTTGTACAGCAATGGACCGATCGGTGCGCACGCATTGGCCATTGCATACGATGTGAGCGGGTACGCGTTGTACAGCAATGGACCGATCTGTGCGCACGCATTGGCCATTGCATACGATGTGAGCGGGTACGCGTTGTACAGCAATGGACCGATCTGTGCGCACGCATTGGCCATTGCATACGATGTGAGCGGGTACGCGTTGTACAGCAATGGACCGATCTGTGCGCACGCATTGGCCATTGCATACGATGTGAGCGGGTACGCGTTGTACAGCAATGGACCGATCTGTGCGCACGCATTGGCCATTGCATACGATGTGAGTGGGTACGCGTTGTACAGCAAAGGACCGATCTGTGCGCACGCATTGGCCATTGCATACGATGTGAGCGGGTACGCTTTGTACAGCAATGGACCGATCTGTGCGCACGCATTGGCCATTGCATACGATGTGAGCGGGTATGCGTTGTACAGCAATGGACCGATCTGTGCGCACGCATTGGCCATTGCATACGATGTGAGCGGGTACGCGTTGTACAGCAATGGACCGATCTGTGCGCACGCATTGGCCTTTGCATACGATGTGAGCGGGTACGCGTTGTACAGCAATGGACCGATCTGTGCGCACGCATTGGCCATTGCATACGATGTGAGCGGGTACTGGCCTGGCCTGGCAACGGACGCGTTTTCAAACCTTTAACGAGTCTGATGCTGTGAATTCAGTTGGTCACCCACAACAATGTTGCAAATTCATGGGTCTCATGAAGTTGAACTTTTGAAGGATGCTGTGGGCGTGTGTAAGTGGTGCAATTCCATGGATTGGCCAGATTCAGAAGATGCAAACGACTTGGACCTATCACTTTGGACACATGGGACAGTATCTGCCTCTGCAGCACACATATAATGCTGGCTGTTCCCCTGAGAGCTCACTTGCCTGCACTACATGCTCCAGGACAACATCTGCCACCACCACTGCTGCTGTATCTGCATCCTCTGGATCCTGCAATGGCACGTACTGTGGAGAGAGCCCCAGCCTTCAGCACTGAGGAGAACCAGGCCCTGCTGGACAGCCTCCTTCCACAGTACAGCAAGCTGTATGGGAAACCAGGGGAGCAGGTGAGTGTGCTGTCCACTGCCTTACTAAATGTGCATGTTGTCTGACTGGCAAGACTTACAGTGTGCACGCCACTGGCTAGCAGGCTCACTGAGTAGTTGTCACCCCCCATAGTGTGTAGTTACATGCACTGAACAGGTATAGTGCAGTGAAAGTGCATTTAAACGAGGTTTTACTTCCCAGGCAATGATACCATGTAGTAACTGCTGGCAAACTGTTCATAGCCATCGTTGCACTGCCTGTGTACATCATGTGCCCCTGTGATTGAGACATGTATATCCAACTGTGTAATGCACGGATATGTTGCATGTGTAGTAATGGCCTTTTCACTTTGTCATCCTCACAGGTTGATGCCCACCAGAAGCAGAAGATATGGCTGACCATCGTCCGGGCAGTGAGATCCATGGGGGACTACAAGCGCCGGATCCGCAACTGCCAGAAGAGGTGGCAGGACCTTCGGGGCTGGACCCGGAGGATCGCACGGGTCCAGCTGAAGCTGTCGCCTCCTCGCAGGAGGGGCGGACACCGGACCCTGACCCCCCACATGCTCAGGATCCTGGCGGTGGTCTTCCCTGATCTGGATGGGCAGCTGAAGGCCAGACAGAAGCAAGGAGGGGGTGAGTCCATGACTGCATTGTGAACATTGTCTGCCATGCTATGTGCCCTCCTCTGGCCTGGTTAAACTTCCACAGTACATCAGTCATGTGGTCCAGGACCCATGTCCCTCAATTGTGCACTGCCCACTCCTCATCTGATACCCAGGTGTGGCCCTTACAGTCAGGGAATTGTGTCACTTGGGTACTGTGTCCTTGCATTTTGCTTAGCTCAAGGTGGGGGACAGCATTTGTTCCCCTAACTCTGTGGTGGGCATCATGGGTGGGTCCATTGCTTACACAATGCCTGTGTTCTGACATGTAATCTGCGTGTTACTTTGATATGTGGTCCAATTGCTGAGATGATCCAGCACATGTGCCTGGGGTATTTGGCAAACACCCATGCTGCGGGTGTGAACAATGTTTGGGCCTCAGGTGTATGTATATCAAGTGTGTCACACATACTTAGCCACCTGCCTACTGTCCATTCACGTGGGGCAGGACAGTCATGCCTACTCCAGGCCATACAATACACTCTGTACTCCCACTCCCGTGTATCGGCTGACACGTTGTGCTCAGTGATATGTCCCCTCAGGTGTCTGCCTCTGTGTCATTGTGCTGTGGCTTCGTTGTCAGGACTACTGGGGTGTTTCTCGGTTGGGGCTCAGCATGCCACCGGAGATGTGACCATAGGAGACGATACTTGTGTGACACATAGGTGTTTGATCACTTGACCGTGCAGACTGGGGTATGCGAATGTGAAGTTCAGGCAGCTGTTTCCCATTCACAGCAGATTGTGAGGTGCTCAGGTTCCGAGGGTTGTGTTACAGGTCTCCCATATGTCCAATTGGTATGACGTGGACAAATAAGAGTTCAGATGATGTGGTGTGTGGGGGATGGACATGTGCACTTGTTCAGCTCCAGGACTTGCATTCCCCATGACCTAGGATTGTGACACAGTGCAGACTGCTGTTGTCTGGCTGCCCTTTCCATGTGACTGGAGACAGTGATGAATGACTTAGCCGGCATGCCTGTGCCATGGCATGAAACTTCCAATGAGTGATCCTGCGGGGGAGTGACATGTGCTACATGCACCCCATTGTGGCAATGACTATCAGGACATGGGTGCATCATGGTGTCTGGTGCTGGTATGCATCACATGCATTTCAAAATTGACTCTGGCCATCCCTTTATCCGGACATCTGTACTGACTCAGTGGCAAGAGTTGTGATGTGTGCATTTTCACAATCTTCACCGTGTTCTCTGCACTGTCCAACTACTGTGTAGGTGGTGCATGTGTCCACACTGGGGTATTGCCATCCGACAGACACCAGACAGATGGGTGCAAGGCCAGGAGGGATGTGAGTGCCATGGTTGACCATCAGACTGACAATTGGCTTCTCCTATTCTGTTTTGGCACTTTTGGCAGTGTTCAACTAAGGATGCCAGGGCTTGCTCTGTAATGTGCTGTACTTACTGTGGTGTGTGCGGTTGGTGCAGGTGACTGATGTTTGTCTGTTTCCCTATTGTTTGCAGATACATCCACGGCCACAGGAGGGGACAGCTCCACGGACCAGGAGGAGCCGCAGAGCCAGAGTGGGTCAGCAGCAGAGGAGTGGTCGGAGGGACCCAGTGGCACGGAGGGCGAGGGGAGCCACACCGAGGAGTCCTCAGCAGCATCCACCTCAGCTGAGGACCACAGCAGCTCGGAGGATGACTCCCTTGTGGAGGCGGGTGTCAGCAGCCACCACACCCCAGCTAGTGTTGCTGTCCCCGCCACCACCACCACCACCACCACCGCCCTCCCATCGGCTCCCATTCCAGAGGTCCGTGGAGGCTCCCGTGTTCGGGAGCATGTCTCCTTCGGGCCAGGCACCGCACCCCTGCCCCTGTGTCCCCTGCTGCCCTGAGTGAGGAGTCTGTGTACCTCCTTCGCCAGCTCCATGTAGGGCAGACAGCAATGCTGAGTGTCCTCCATGCCCACACCACTCTGTTGACTCAGCTGGTGTCGTTCATGGAGGGCATCTCATCGGGCATGTCTGCCCTACAGAGGAGCAATAGGTCCATGGACTCCTCCCTGACGGCAGCAGTGTCCCTCCTCCGACAGTCCCTCACACCTCCTACCTCTGCCCCATCCACACTCCCCAGCACCCTACCTGTCCCAAGCACACACACACCGGCACAGGCACACACCAGCACAGACACAAGCAGCACACAAACACACACGCCAAAATCCAGACGCACACGCACGCACAGTCAGGGGACTGAAACCACACTCACAGGGGATGGGGCCCAGGCACACACACACGCATCCACGAGCACTGCGCAGTCCTCAGATACCTCTCCCTCCAAGGCCCCTTCCCTTGCCTCACCTGCAACCCCAACTACACAGCAGATCTTCCTCTCTGACCTAGGCCTCTTCCCCTCCAATACAGCTGATCCAGCATTCAGGGGGAAGAGGAAGCCCACCCACACAGAGGGAGTGCCCCTCGCCCCCGGACACCCTCCCCCAGGCGCAGACAGACTGAGGCCCCCATCCGCAAGTCCCCCGGACCCGGAAGAGCAAGACCCCTCCGCCGCCCTGCAGCTCAAGCACCAAGTCTCCTTCCTCCATCCCTCAGGCCCCCACTCCACAGGTGCCCCACCACACCCTGCCCCAGGTTCCCCCACCCACAGATACACCATCCCCAAAATGATACGGCCTTCACCCCCTGCCACTTGCTCTTCCAGCACCACACCCCCCGCTGCGCATGTCTGTGCCACTGGTGTGGAGACGGTGTCCTCCCCCTCTGTCCTGCCCACCTTACCTGAACCCCATTCTCCTCCCCTGGAGATAGGCACTGCAGTGGAGTCCACTACCACCCCGTCTGACTTGGGCACTGCAGTGGGGAACCTGTCCACTCCATCTGCACGGCCCACTGCAGTTGTGCCAGCACCCACACCATCTGAGTCATGCACCCCAGTTGTGCCGGCACACACCATGTCAGACACCTCCACTGCAGTTGTCAGTGACTCTTCAGCACCCACCACCCCTTCCCTGCCTCCTTCTGGTGAGCCCTGATCCTGTCCCTGCGGTGCCTGGCCTGCCCCCCGTATGCCCCTCTGAGGGGATTGTCCCTGGTGTGTAGCAGTGCAGGAATGCGAAGGGTGACATCTGGCACTGTCACCCTGTTTGGACTCATATTATGGACTGGCCATTGGCCTTTGTTATATATTTTCTTTCACTTCTCTCACCCAAATGCTGAATAAAGCAACTTTCTGTTCTCTAGTTGTTTTGCTTCTGATGTACATGTTGTTGATGATGCTAACCGTGCCCTTGCTGCAGTGATGCTGATTTTTGGTCTCATGAAAATGAAGTGTTACTGTGCAGGAACCCATGTGGTCCACGGGGAATGTGTCCTATCCTGTAGGGTATCCATGTCATCCTTTGCAGCATATGAGGGTGTCATGTTTCCAAGATTTGGCAATGGGAATTCCTAGGTTTTATTTGCAATGTCACATCTGTGGCTTACAGCCCTGCACATCTGTTGTGCTTGCCATTGTTCAATTAGTCTACTTCCCTGACCGTGTGGCCATCTCCACTGGCCATGCAAGTTTGGGCATCAATGGGGAAGGACTCATCTGTGTTATCAGTGCAACTTGCTATACATGTGTGTTGGATCTGTGCTGATGATTTCGGTGACACTCCCATGACCAGGCTGATATGACGGGAGCCTTCATTTGGTGCTAATTGTTGACTGTGTGACCAAGTGTTCTGTTGACATGATGGAGCCCTACTGAGGCAACGTATGGCACAGCTTTCCTCACACAGGAGTGGGGTCCCCTCATGGCAGTGTGTAATCCTGTGACATTGCCTGAGCCCAAGGTGTGTGTTGTGTGAGCATGTCTGTGTATGTTCACTTCCATGTTGCTGGGCAGGCTGGGATCCCTAGTGATGTTCCTGTTTGTGATGCTTGCTGAGTTGACCTATGTTCCCCCAAAGTCTTCTCCCTGGGTTCTCTGGGATGTGGGTGCATGGCACATTACTGGTCATCAGGGTGTCACCCATAGGTGTGTTTGCTGTCAGGGCTGAGTTTGTGGGCAAACGCAGATGGGACACAGTCAGGATTCCCCTTGGCACTTGTTGTTTACACCTGTCATGTAATTTCCAGTTTGTGTTAGCTTTTAGTGATTGTGACACGTTGTGTGTGTGACTGCTGCCACTCCTCAGGGTCAGGGCTGCAATGTTGGAAGTTGTCTATGTGTGTTCTTTGTGGGTGACCTTGGCTTCTTCATTGGTGTTTGACTGTGGCCGGGATCCCATTGGTTGGTGTGGTATTGCTGTCATGTCCATGTACAGCGTACTGTGCAGTGTGTCAGACATTCAGGAGTCTTGTTGACTGGCCATGTGTGATGGGTTTCTGCACCTTAGTTCCCACCACCACCCCTGGGATTGTCATGGGTGCATGCGCAATGTCACCAGTGCATGTGATCTTCACTGCTGCACATTGTTGGAGGTCGAGGTGTGTGGTGTTGAGTGTGTGCAGATGAGAGTTGTTGCCCGGCTAAGCCCCTGCCTCCATGTTGGCCTTGGCTGACTGGCCGTGCTGATTGATTTGTGCTTGTGTAGGTGTGATGGTAGTTTGTTGCTCAGGACACATGACTGTGGTTCACAGTGTGAACGACATCTAGCTTTGTCATCACAGTGGGATTCTCATGCAGCCCAGGGTCTCCACATTGTGGGGACCCTGGGGGTAGTGCTGTGGTGTGTCTGTGTCTTGCTGTGTTAGTTGCTGTTCCTACATGCTTGTGTGACATGTGTGATTTGTGCTCCCTCTCATCTAACAATGCCTGATTGCCCACATAGGGGATTTGGATCCATGAGTTACTTTTGTGTGGCACTGTATGCTCATCTGTGTATTTGGTATTCAGGCCTCATCATGTGTTGTGTGGTTGCCTGGGGACACTGGCACCCACCCCTCACCTGTTGTGTTTGATGTGCAGTGTGGGGCTGCCTGTTTGTGTTTGTGCATCTGCACCACTGCATTGGCATATCTTTAGTGTGTCATTGGCTGTATGTTGTTTGGTGGGTTTCACCTGCTGTCCCTGGGACTCCTAGGTCATCAGTCAGCACGATGATCATGGTTTGTGTGTCCCATTGCTGCCATGGTATGGTATCTGTTCACCTCACATCTACAGTCTCCACAGGATGTCTACATTTGTGTGCCCATTGGAGCAGATATGTGTTCTGCATTATGATGGTCACTTTTGTCATTGTGTTATTGATGAATGTTGACAGTGTCATCCCCCATGGGTGATGGTTGTCTGCACATGGCCAAAGGTATGTCTTATTTGCACTGCACTGTTTGCCTCACCCAATATATGTTGCTATGGGACACGAACACTACTTTGCCACTGATGTGTTTGTTGTTCTGTGACCAGGATTCAGCCATGCTGTTTGGCAGTTGCAGCTTTTTCCATGGCCACACTTACCTTATAGTCACTGTGATGATGGGTGTTTGGACCCCATTGCCACAATGTTCAAAATGTGCTTCGGCTATGGACCCCACACTTACATTTTGGTCACTGTGATGATGGGGGTTTAGACCCCATTGCCACAATGTTCAAAATGCGCTTCAGCTATGGACCCCACACTTACCTTTTGGTCACTGTGATGATGGGGGTTTAGACCCCATTGCCACAATGTTCAAAATGTGCTTCAGCTATGGACCCCACACTTACCTTTTGGTCACTGTGATGATGGGGGTTTAGACCCCATTGCCACAATGTTCAAAATGTGCTTCAGCTATGGACCCCACACTTACCTTTTGGTCACTGTGATGATGGGGGTTTAGACCCCATTGCCACAATGTTCAAAATGTGCTTCAGCTATGGACCCCACACTTACCTTTTGGTCACTGTGATGATGGGGGTTTAGACCCCATTGCCACAGTGGTCATGGTCTGCTTGCATTGTGGAGGCCACACACATTTATGTGTGACACATGTGATAGGGGGTCACATTGTATGTTCAAAGTCATGTTCAGTGTTGTAGGCATTTGACACAGTCTACACACGCTTGTCATGGTGTTGGGGGGATGTCTTTTTCTTGCATTCCTTATGTTGGAGTGTGCTGGTTGTGTCATGCATTACCCATCCTATGAGTGGGGGTGGTGTTGGTGGTAGGCATCCAGCTCCCCATGGGTAGGGGTGGTAGTAGTGGTAGGCATCCAGCCCCCCATGGGTAGGGGTGGTAGTAGTGGTAGGCATCCAGCCCCCCATGGGTAGGGGTGGTAGTAGTGGTAGGCATCCAGCCTCCCATGGGTAGAGGTGGTAGTAGTGGTAGGCATCCAGCCCCCCATGGGTGGAGTTGGTAGTAGTGACAGGTATCCAGCCCCCATTAGTAGTGGTAGTAGTGACAGGCATCCAGCCCCCCATTAGTAGGGGTGGTAGTGGTGGGCATCCAGCCCCCCATGGGTAGGGGTGGTAGTGTGGTAGGCATCCAGCCCCCCATGGGTAGAGGTGGCAGTAGTGGTAGGCATCCAGCCCCCCATGGGTAGGGGTGGTAGTGTGGTAGGCATCCAGCCCCCCATGGGTAGGGGTGGTAGTAGTGGTAGGCATCCAGCCCCCCATGGGTGGAGTTGGTAGTAGTTACAGGTATCCAGCCCCCCATTAGTAGTGGTAGTAGTGGTAGGCATCCAGCCCCCATGGGTAGGGGTGGTAGTAGTGGTAGGCATCCAGCCCCCCATGGGTAGGGGTGGTAGTAGTGGTAGGCATCCAGCCCCCCATGGGTGGAGTTGGTAGTAGTGACAGGTATCCAGCCCCCCATTAGTAGTGGTAGTAGTGACAGGTATCCAGCCCCCTATTAGTAGTGGTAATAGTGGTAGGCATCCAGCCCCCCCTGGGTAGGGGTGGTAGTAGTGGTAGGCATCCAGCCCCCCATGGGTAGAGGTGGTAGTAGTGGTAGGCATCCAGCCCCCCATTTGTAGAGGTGGCAGTAGTGACAGGTATCCAGCCCCCCATTAGTAGTGGTAGTAGTGGTAGGCATCCAGCCCCCCATGGGTAGGGGTGGTAGTAGTGGTAGGCATCCAGCCCCCCATTAGTAGGGGTGGTAGTGGTGGGCATCCAGCCCCCATGGGTAGGGGTGGTAGTGTGGTAGGCATCCAGCCCCCATGGGTAGGGGTGGTAGTAGTGGTAGGCATCCAGCCCCCATTAGTAGGGGTGGTAGTGGTGGGCATCCAGCCCCCATGGGTAGAGGTGGCAGTAGTGGTAGGCATCCAGCCCCCCATGGGTAGGGGTGGTAGTGTGGTAGGCATCCAGCCCCCCATTAGTAGGGGTGGCAGTAGTGGTAGGCATCCAGCCCCCCATGGGTAGGGGTGGTAGTAGTGGTAGGCATCCAGCCCCCCATGGGTAGAGGTGGTAGTAGTGGTAGGCATCCAACCCCCATTAGTAGGGGTGGTAGTGGTGGGCATCCAGCCCCCCATGGGTAGGGGTGGTAGTAGTGGTAGGCATCCAGCCCCCCATGGGTAGGGGTGATAGTGTGGTAGGCATCCAGCCCCCCATGGGTAGGGGTGGTAGTGGTGGGCATCCAGCCCCCCATGGGTAGGGGTGGTAGTAGTGGTGGGCATCCAGCCCCCCATGGGTAGGGGTGGTAGTAGTGGTAGGCATCCAGCCCACCATGGGTAGGGGTGGTAGTGTGGTAGGCATCCAGCCCCCCATTAGTAGGGGTGGTAGTGGTGGGCATCCAGCCCCCCATGGGTAGGGGTGGTAGTAGTGGGCATCCAGCCCCCCATGGGTAGGGGTGGTAGTAGTGACAGGTATCCAGCCCCCCATGGGTAGGGGTGGTAGTAGTGGTAGGCATCCAGCTCCCCATGGGTAGGGGTGGTAGCAGTGGTAGGCATCCAGCCCCCCATGGGTAGGGGTGGTAGTAGTGGGCATCCAGCCCCCCATGGGTAGGGGTGGTAGTAGTGACAGGTATCCAGCCCCCCATTAGTAGTGGTAGTAGTGGTAGGCATCCATCCCCCCATGGGTAGGGGTGGTAGTAGTGGTAGGCAACCAGCCCCCAATGGGTAGGGGTGGTAGTAGTGGTAGGCATCCAGCCCCCCATTAGTAGGGGTGGTAGTGGTGGGCATCCAGCCCCCCATGGGTAGGGGTGGTGGTGTGGTAGGCATCCCGCCCCTATGGTGCTGCTGTTGCTGGTATAAGTAATTTCTGCATCCCTATGTGTGTGTGTTATATGTCGGGTACGTGTGGTTTGTTTGTGTGGTGGGTGTCTGACTTACCTTCTGCGCCGTACGCGTCCGTACCAGTTCCGGTAATAGATGTAGAGTATTGGTAGGATCTGCGCGATGGGATTCATGGTTGGTTCGTCTCATTCGTCTTTCTCGTTGCTTCGACTCGTACTCGTGGCTGGCGTGTTCGTCTCGTAGCCGTGGATCGTCTTGTAGCGCGAATCGGAGCTTATGTGCGCCTCTCCCGGATGCTTTGACGTGCCGTGCGTAGCGACGGGTTCGGCGCGTACGGAGTGCGCATCGTACTAGTCCGGCCGGACGGGGCTGCATTTTGGCTTCCGTACGACTCGATTCTGCGTTTCCGGATCAGGCTCAGTCGGAGAACAGGACCTGGATTGGGTGAGTGCGACTG
Organism: Calotriton arnoldi; assembly: GCA_963921515.1. Lineage (NCBI taxonomy): Eukaryota > Metazoa > Chordata > Amphibia > Caudata > Salamandridae > Calotriton > Calotriton arnoldi. Next base: position 1,819,395 of record CAWUFW010003103.1, on the reverse strand, counting down.
GGTCGGGATCTGGGCAGTTATGCGCATCGTACTTGCTCGTTCGGACGTATGAACGAATCGGTCGAGAAACACGCATTCGCCTGGGTCTTTTCCCGGGCGAATAGTGTTAGGTGCGCCTCCGACCGGGATCGGAATCGACCCCATAGTGTTTTGTAGGTGCCCTGGTTGGGCACCGGGGAACCAACTATGGCCACGAGGGATGGGGCCCTCGGGGGCCATTATTTGAATGCAGCTTCCTCCCCTTAAAAAAAGAAAGACCCCGTGGCACGGGGTCCCCAGGACTTATAGTGGCTTGGGAAGGGGGCCACACATGCTGTTCCCTTAATAAATAAGAAATGCCCAGGAGGATGGGGTTCCTGGGGCCTGAAAGACTAGCGGAGGCAGGCTGCGTGCCCCCTTCCCTTAATTAAAGCACAACACCCCAGAGGATGGTGTCCCCGGGTCCCTAAAGGCTCAAGGAGGGGGGGTGCATGCCTCCCTTAATAAAAGAATCGACATTTTCCCACAATTTGGCTATTTTCTCAGGTCCCTCTGGAGCTATGAAGCTCCTTCTACTTTCACTTTCATCATGGTGACGTCAGTGTGAAAGGTGCTCTGATTGTCATTCAGAAAAAAAGTCTCAGCTGCTGGGGAAGCTATTCCGAAGCTGCCCGAGGTGGGAGCGATAACAGGGAAGCCTAACAGTGCGAGCACCAGAGGAATTTCCAGCCCTCGATACAACGATGTCATGTTTCTGTTTCCCATGTTAAAGAGATAGTCCAGAAAACATGAACATCTTGTCGTATGCATTAAAAGGTTTAATACATTAGATGATAAAAGGTTTCAGCGGCAAAATAAGATACATGCACACACTTTATTAGGGCACACGCACACAATCTTGCCCAGACACACACACACACATAAGCATACAAGATTTGCTTTACCCAGCTAGCTTCAGTTCCCAGTTGGGCTCTGAAAAACAGACTATGCATGTTTTTTTGGTCAAGTGTAGACTGCTGGTCCATTAAACGTGCAGACTTATGTTATGTGTTCTCTTGTCACTCCAATAGTCACCTTTCTTAGCTGTGATGGTGGTGTTGCAACTCCTCAGACCCTCATAGTGACCGTGGAAATTTTGTTTCTAGAACTTAATGAAGAAGCTCTCCTTCGAAGTCTTAAGTTCAAGCAGCCACAGGTGCGTGCTGTGTAATTCAGTGGTGCACCGCAAATCTTTGGCAGACTTCAGGTGTTAGGCTGAAAGTGCAGTGATAAAGTGCCCATCATTTGTGCTGAGATCGAGTGTCAGAGCCATTGAGCCACTGAACCTCGCACCCTGCACTATTAGTGATACAGTGTGCATCCGTGCACCAATCAAGAATGAAGTGATCCCAACACTCGCCATGTAATTTTGCATCTTGGTAGGTTGGTGGAAGGGTATACAGCGAGGAACGGTTTGTGTCTCTCTTTGGGGATAAAAGGAGCTTGGCAAAGTCCACGGGGCAGTTACTTGTCCAGATTCAGATTCAGTGAGTGTGGAAAAGGAATACTAGATGATTTGAGAATCCTTAAAATGGCGCTGAGCTTTTACAAGCCACATGATCCACTTTTAAGTTTACCGAAACAACTTATCTGCTGTTTCCTCTTACTCCATTATGCCACATGCCTTTATTGCCGCCTTTGGTACTGCTTCTACTACCCTGGCCCCATCCCAAAATGCCTGCAACACTTATTGAACAGATTTCCAAATCGAACCAGCTAGTAAACACTCTGCAGGTCCCTCTGTAATTGGTCCTTCCGGTCCAGTCAGGTTAGGGCTGAAATGAATTGTGTCAATGTTTACGAGAAGAGGCAGTTCACACTCATCCAATTCACAAATCTGTCCAAACCTGCCAACTGTAACACTCTTGTTCTCAGAGTAGGTCACAAAATGCACCAAGGCAGCTCCTGGAGCTCTTGATGTGGTGATAGTACAGCAATATGAGGTACTGAAGTGAGATTGGTTTATTTAATTGGTTAGAGTGACTACGAGTCTCGTGGTAGAGTATTGAAGGCCACTCCTTTCAGCACTTCAGGAGGGTCTAGGATACCAGCTCCTTTAGTCCCCCCAGCATCCTTAGGGGAAGCCATCTCCATCATCTATGTCACCTTATTGGCCTAGTAGCCGGATTCAGGCTATCTTGACCAAGCATACCAGGAGAATATGGAGGCTGGGAGGGAGAAAGAGAGGGAGATAGATGAAATCTGAGATGGAGATGTGCAAGCTATAACCATTTCCTTAGGGCTAAAACGTATTCTTTCCCACAGGCCTCTAATTCAATTTTTATTCCCAGTAAATGGAGACAAGAATTGTGTCTTAGGTCCTGCGACCTTCATGATTAAATGCAGTAGGGGAAATGGGCAGGGCAAACATCAAGAAATCATCACCTCTGCAAAGCCTCCATTCTGTAGGAATGTATGCAATTGATAAAGTGGCCCATGATACTACCAAAGGACCAACAATCAGGGGAGGATGTTGAGTCTGTCAATGATAAACGTGAGCTTTTTGAGTGCAAGAGTTAGCCTGTACATTCACATTTTTTTATCAAACTTAAAGTACTCCTGGGAAGGACCAGCCACTTTTTGCAGTGTCTCCCTCCGATTATTTCCTTTGTTGCTGAACCCGTTTATGTTGCCATTAGAACTCAGTGCACTTTACTGCTGCTTACCAGTGATTGTGCTCTCACGCTAAAACATTTAACAATTGGCATCTACCTGATTGGTACATTTACTTTACCTGTAAGTCCTTAGTAAATGGTACTACATGTACCTAGGGCTTGTAAATTAAATGGTACCAGTGGGCCTGCAGCACTCATTGTGCACCCACTGATATAGCCTTTGAAAACATGTCTCAGGCCTGCCATTGCAGCCTTGAGTGCAATTTTAAACTGCGATTTAGACCTCACAAAATAAGACTTTTCCCAGGCCTGAACCTTCTTTTTTAATGCTGATAAGTCACCCATAAAGTAGGCCCTAAAGGCCCATAGGGCAAGTTTCATTGTATTTAAAACGTAGGACATGTGTATTTAAGTTTTACATGTCCTGGCAGTGGAAAAGTCCTAAAGTAGTTTTTTACTGTTGTATGACCTATCTCTCCCATAACACTGGATTACCTTATTACATTAAATAAATGATAACTTTGGATTGGGAACAGATAGAGATATGCTATTTACACTCAGATGAATTGTAATATAAAGTCCTCTTTAATGGTAAAGTCGAATTTTAAGTCACAATTATAAAAAATGCCACTTTCAGAAAGTTGCCTTTTTCTTGTCCTAACCATTTGTGCCTTCTGTCATTGTCCTGGGTCACATTACTGTGAACGGCTGTGCTCTTGGGGTTTGTGTATTCTTCTCAGACAATGACACAAAGGGGACTAAGTGTGGGCAGGATGGGCCATCCTGCCAGAACGCTGGGGGTGGAACTGTGCCCTGCTCCACTTGCACTTCAAAGGGCTTGCCTCTAGAAAACACAAAGAAACCTGACATCCGTCTTTAGTCACCACAGACTTCTTGAAGCCTTGACAGGAAAAGGGAAAGAACTTCCCAGAACCATATGTAGTATAGGTAACCCCACCCCACACAAAGGCTGGCACCAGGTAGAAATATTGGACCCTCCGACCAACTCTTCTGAACACTCCTGGAACTGTGGACATTACAGAAGAAGGACTGACCTGCTGCCAGAGGACTGCCCTGCTGTCTAAGAAGGAAGACTGGTCCAGCCTACCTTCATCCCAGGTTAAACTGCGTGACTCCATGGATAGACTGATTGACTTCCTGTTTGAGCTACAAGTACATAACAAGCTCCAAAAGCCTCCCTGCAACTGCCCAGCTCACCAGCTGTGACTAGACTAGACCTGCCTAGGCCTGTAACTAGACATGTCTGAGCCTATGCTGGAGTGAGTGCCTGATCCCAAAGAGCCCCCCCCCCAGATCCTGGGCCCCTGGAAGGAATCAGGTTGAACTCCTCCTAAGAAGAAAAGGAATCCCGAAGTTTTGGCTCTCGATGACCGCGAACGGGTTGCTTCACACCCAGACTTTGCCACCCGCGATGACCGCCAACGCGAACCTCTGACAACCAATGATATCGGCATTTTGCGCTACAGTAACAACAGCGTGCAGTGAATGCCAACACGAAGCTCCAGTAACCATCTGTGATACTGACTGGCTATTCGTGCTACAGCAATGACAGCCCACGCCACCCGGCTTGTGGATGTTGGGTGCTTTACCGCAAAAGGCATGCCACCCAGCTTGCCTTTTGCGGTAAAGCACCGAACATCCGCAATGCTCTCCCTGATCTTTGTGGCCTCCTCCACCACAAATGGGATTCTTTGCACCTGACTTTGAGAAGGTAACTCTTTCAGTGTGACTAACTTGGTCTTTGTATCCAACTCATGCTCCATTTCGGTCCACCTAAACTTGTGACTTTCCCCTTGCCTGGCCCGACCAAATGACTGTGAGTGGTGATTTGTGCTTTTAGCCACTATATTTACTGAAATATTTAAAATTGTCCATCTCCGGTTCTACTGAATGGAGTTTTATCCTTCTAGTATCATTTTATTTATTAAAATGTACTCTATTTTTCTAAATTGGTCTGTGATTTTTCTTTTGTTGTGTTTTCACTTTATTACTGTTTGTGTGTTGCATAAACATTTTACACATTGCCTCTAAAGTAAGCCTGACTGCTTTTGTGCCAAGCTACCAGAAGGTCAAGCACAGGTTAATTTAGTAACTTTTGTGGTTCACCCAGACAAGGATTGTGGTTGTTGCCTCAGTGGGGCTTCCAATCCCTCAACCAATAACCCGATTTCTTATGCCCTGCCATTTCACAGTGATCTGTTGTCAGTAGTTGAATTCCAGAAAACGCTAATTGTCAATCTCACAGAGGAACTGATGCATGTGTGAGAAAAAGTCCAGTTGCTGTGCATTGAAATAGGTTGACTGTGAAGTCAAGAACAGAGAAGAAAAGGCTCAATTATTTAACCTCCAAAGAACAAGCAAAGCTGGACCTGCTTAAAGTGGCATGTACGCCCAAAGGATTGACTCAAGGGACCTAAGTCCACCGTAGTTTCCCAGACAACTCAAAGTAGATCTAACCAAACAAAGAATCCCTCTACAAACAAGTCCAAACCTCTAAATATAATCTACTCATGCAATCCTAGTGAATGAGACGTAAAAGGTAAAGGAAAATCTCTGGGGAATCCAAGCTTTCAAACCAATTGGTAAAAAAATAGGTACACTAATATCACTTCCAACCTACCCCCTTACAAATACAAAATGACCTGGTTCTTAGCAAACACTTGCAAAGGTATCATCGTTGCCAATGTTCCTAAAAGGGGAGATAGGTGTCCCTGGATGCCCAATGGTGCAAAAGACTCCACTGGTTATAAGAGAAGTTGGGTTAGGCTCATGTTTGTGCTTAGGATCTGAAATCTACAGTAAGGATAAATAAACCTGAATGGGACAGGCCACCAACTGTGTCATGTTCGACTGTAAGGTGCATATTTATGAGAGGAGTTGCGTCGCTCTTGCACCAGGCACAGTGAAGCAAGAGCGACGCACGTCCAAAATGCGATTTATGAAGCCACGAAAGGCCACCTTGTGTGGCCCTGAGTGGCTTCATAAATCAGGAGGAACGCAATGTAGCGCAAATCACTGCGTTGCATTGCTCTGCTCTGGGAAGGCGTTCCATGGGCTTTGTGTGGGTGTTCCCATGCAACTACCATGGATTTTGACGCATTCCCAGATTTACCAAAGTCGCCATTTAGCCCTGGTAATGCACCAAAAAATACGCCTTGTCAGGGAAGCCGTAACGAGGAGAAATATCTTTATTTCTCCTCATTACTTCCTCTTTCTATGTGCGCGGCATTCTACAACACACATAGAAAGAGGAGCATGCCTCAGGGTTTTTTTTTCGTTTAGGAAGTTGCCCCTTCCTGCACAAAATCAATCTTCCTTACAACGCAGGTGCTTTTGCACCATGGTGCAAGGGTGCCTGCATTGGCGCTAGGCAGCCAAATTGGCACCAGCACAGGAACAAAGGCAGGAATGAACCATATTTTTTTAAATACAATGCATTCCTGCCCTTTCCCTGTCTTACAGCACAATGCAGCAAGGTGACATGCTGCGCTGCACTGAGTGAATTTCTAGTAAATATGCCCCTAAGAATCTTTGAGAAAATGATAGCCACCATTGTCCCTTGCTTGCCCAACTACTTATGTGATAATACAGCCTACCGTCCCTAAAGAAATGGCCACACCTGCACTGGAGCACCTATGAGCTCAACATTCTGCCATGAAAAGGAATTTGGTTAATCTACTTGACCTAGTTGCTTATACTACCCAGAGCATTCCTAATCTTTCTCTGGTGATTTTGTTCTTCCTCTTCAAGAAACTCTTATGATTTTGCACTCTGTGTACATAAATAGCACAACTTAGGCAAATGCCATAAAACTTGAATATTGAAAACCGATTGTCACCTCTTTAATTTTTGAGTACTGCAGACAAATGGTTAATGGTGGCAGGTCGCTGTTCAAACTATTCTAAGCTCTAAATGCCCAGCCCAGTGCTTACCCAGAGGAAATAGAAAAACCACTGGGTTATCAAAAGACACCCTATGTAACTCTAAAATCATACACAACTCCATGCAAATATTCTATTTACCAAATGCACTTTGGGGTCAGGGAAACTCACCTTCTGTGAAGAATACAAAAGCGCGAACACCATGAACTAACTCAATGAATGCACTTACCAACCCCTTGACTCCAGACATAGAGCAGCTTAGCAAGTACACAAAAACACACACTTTGCTAAAGTACACTTGAAACCCAATGGCTACACTCCATACACTAATTGAAAAGAGAGTAGCAACATCATATTTTTGTCAGTTGATTAAAAACAACTCCCTAATGCATGGAAGATATTTATGAAATTCAAGCGATGACCTTGGAAGGATGAGACAGGTCATCAAGCTCCGCTGAGCTTGATGGGGGTATATTCATTAAGTATGTTGTATATTCTGTTTAAAGGTCAATGCTAATATTATTACATAAATGTTCCCATTTGCCCGCATTCACAGTAAAACATATTTCAGCTTATGAAGAATGCCATAACTAGAGTTTGCAGTGGGTTTGAATATTTGGATGGCACAAAGTCCTGCTTATTGTTCCCCGTTAAACTCCATCCTGGCTTACAGTCACCTATCAGTCTACTTATACCCTTAGGCAGGGTGACAGAATGATCCTAAAGCCAAAGTACCAAGTTTCATAGAATATTACGATGAAAATGAACATGATAAGCTCCGTGTATGTGCACATCACATAAGAGTGTATCATACTATGTATCCGTGCAGGGGTACATGCGGGTAGATGCACACTGAATTGCATGTGCCTTTCTCCATCTGTAGTGTTGAAGGCTCTGCTTTGGTCACTGCTCATTGGAGACTCTACCAGGAGTTTGCCTCAGTTGAAAGAACCAAGATCAAATCATGTGTGAGCCCCTCCCAGCTGGATTTGTGGAGTGTTCCTGAAGAAGCATGGCCATCTGTCAACTCTCCTCTATTCCCCCCCCCCCTCCGGCGAATTGTAATGTTTAACAAAAACTTTTAGTAGGTTAAAAGGTTTTGATTCCCCATGTGGCGAGCTTCCACCACCTCTGACTCTCGAATGGCGGAAGAACAGCAGGTAGATGGCTGCCCTGATTTGCATGCGGATCCACACCGTAAAAAAATAGTTTGATCTATCACCATGGGAGCAAACGACCATGTGATATGGAGTACCTGCTTTTACAGAATTAGTCTTCAGCTCATTCTATATAAACAAAAAAGCGCATCCGATGTCAAAAAATATCAGTTCCCCGGTTCCATATCTGGTACATCCTTATGCTGAAGCTACAAGGTTATCTTTCCTCTTTTCATCCTCCTTCAATCACTTATTAAACAACTATGTGTTAAAGGTTCCAATCACAGTCCTACAAGAGAAGATATTGGAAAATGTGACATCTGATAGACATTTCTATATAATTGTGTGTCTTGGTGGGACATTATCTGTCCTAGGGATAATGCATTCCATGACTTTATTGGTCTCAGTTCTTTTGTACTGTCTTAGATGGCATTAGCGCCCTCACCTGCTATAGGTAAAACTCTGTGAACCAGCACATCTTGCTAGGGCATGCACCCCATAAATGAGAGTACCAACAAAGAGAGATAACCTTCCATAACTGAGCACGTGATGAAGGACATCACATTCAAGCAACCTTACATATTGAAAGTACTCTAATCCACAATTTTTGACTGGGACATTCACCTCAGTCCGCTTTGCCTTAGAAAATTGACATCAAGTAGGGATTGCAAGAGGTAGCTATTGCTACCCCTGGTTTGCCTTTAATTCTATAAACCACTCTGGATGTTCGTCCAAAACTCTCACTATGTCACTTCTTGCGATGACTTTAGTAGCAAATACCATATGACGCCCCTTTCATTGATGTCATCAGAGTCAATGTAATCACATTTCCTCTGATGTCATCATAAGCAAATAATTTGTGATGTCACTTCTGCAACCCCTGTTAAATCAGAGTTCTTGGAGCGTAAATTTATAGATGAGATCTTTTCACAGATTGGAGACACAAGCAAGGGGAAATACCACATATTAATGGCTATAATGGTATTTTAAATCATAGAAATCACAAAAAAATCTTTATGATTAGAATTTTCAGTAAACAATACAGCAAGCACGAACCTTCATCGACTTGGGTAACCCATACCATAGCTCTCTTGGACCAGAGACAGAAATGGCCACCGTTGTTCGTACCTAAGATTTGAGTACAAGAAGCCAGAACCAGCCAGCCATCCCTTTGTCTCTCACGTCGTTTCATCAGGGGGTTACTTATTGAACGCATAAATGGGAATCCATGAACACTTTTGGTCCCATTTTTTCATTATATTAGCATATGTAGGCTACTGAAACCTGCAAGGCAAGGCTCTTCCTTAATCTCTGGCATGCCCAGTGGCTAGATGTCAACCTGTTGACTTAGCTGAGGTAAGCTGACCATATACTAGAGTTGGACATTTTCCAGGCATGGGATGTCCCATTGTGTCCAGACACCTGCACGCCTATCCGTAGTAGGGGAACATATTTCTAAATCACATAGCTGATTGCCAGATATCTATAACTCTAAGCTACATTAGGAGATGGCTAACAGTGAAAATAAAGTTACACATCGTTATCCAAAGGCAAGGGTGCTTAGCCATACCTGAGGGCAGTTGTAGCCAGTACAGTGATGAATCATGGGAACTAGCGCTCTGGATTCCTTTATTTAGTATATTAGAAGGTATGTGGAGCACCATGAGTCCCCTCGCGAGAATACCAATTGCAAAATGCAATGCACCAGCAACATAGCAGAAATCTGTACTTATGGATAGATAAATTCAACATTACTACGGTAACTCTGGTTCGTCAATAACTTAGTGAAATGGCGGAAAGAATACTATTTTGCATTATTTTATGGAATCTTATGCTGAACATGTAGACGCTGAAAAAAGAAAAACAAGATATACTTATGATGATTCATAAAAAATACCTTAACTTCCTGAGGCGTAATTCATCACGGGTGTTCTCAAAATCTCAGAAAACTGAACACCTGGCTCTATGTTGTAGTTCATATTCCGATGAGCATGCTAGTACGCTCTACCTGTCATTGAGAAAACTCGGTGTTGTGACTTCTCCGCTTCGATGTTGACAAAAGCATAAATAATTTATATTTCAAAGCTGCTTTTTGCATTGATTTTTGTGGTAATAAAATGTATCAATGAAAAGAAATGGAAATGCACCTAGGCGCAGTGCTTTAGAACAAGCCCTGAATTGCTGGTAATCTTCTGATAATGTCCCCATTATGTCAAAGGTGCTAATTTAGCATTATTCTCCCATTTGCAGCGCTGATTTGAGTCAATATTAATATCGCTAGAAGTAAAAACCACCTTCCCTTTGTTTGCCTATTCAAGAGGGGTATTCAATGATATGAGACGGTCTTTGAAATATTACGTGTTAGGATAGAATACAGTACTGAAAATAGTTTGACATTAATTCCATTTTATCTCACATGTGAAAGTCATCTAAGGGTCTCATTACGGGTGCCTCAGTGATCCTGATGGGGCCAGATTTTAAAAACCAAAAACAGGGACAGTGCGCAAACATAGAAGTAGGACTATAGTTTTGCATCTACTGAGGGGCACAGAAGGATTTAATTAACAGTGCTGACCAATACAGGAAAGACGGACAATATCGCACTAAGGGGAATTAAATGTGCTTTTTACACACAATATAATCTGTGTTAACTAAATTGCTTTCTGATAAAGTATATTAATTAATTCTGCACCAGCATAGATGAAAACTAACCTCACTCGTCGTCTAGTCCACCATCTCTGAAAATTGGGACACCCTAAGTGTGTTGAAATTTGCTGAGACAGGAGGTGAAAAGCATAACTGTCCCAGCAAATCCGGGATGCCTGGCCGCCATAACTACAATGACTGCCATTGTAGGACTACTCTGCACATCCTGCAAACCTATGAGGCAGAATACATGTCAGCAACTCAAACAAGATCGATGTCTTAGAGACTGCAGCCGTTGTTCCATGTCACTAAGCTTTCTCAGCCAAAGGGAGACATTCCAAAGAAATCAAGTTATCTCACGAGTAGCTCATTCAATCTGGTTGCATTCTGGGACTTGTAGTTTTACATCTATAACAATAAAAAAACAGAACAGAAGGTGCCAGAAATCAAATTATATAACCATGAGTTGTTAAGAGTATACATGTGCCTAAAAGATAGAAGGAAAGATGGTAGAGTGGTGCACAAGATTCCTTAAAAGTATTTTTCTTTGCTAAAATATGGATTCAAGCAGAAAACATAACAGGGCGTCTTTTTGAAACGTGATATAGCATTTCGAAAGAAAACACTGCAAACACGTGTTCCGTTAAATAAGCATCAACTTCTTTCCCACAAGTTGTGCTAAAGCTGAGGGGAAATCTCGGGCGTCGCTAAGGGTCTTCTTAAATGTTGATATGCCCCTCTTAACACCTTGGTGTGCTCCTTCACTGAGACACCACAGCACAGCAGGGGAGTCATAAAACAAATGTATATCAATTAACGTTTATCCCCGTGGAGATGTAACAGGAGACGGCCGTAGGAAATGTGACCCTGCACTCCAATTTATAATTAATGTGCGATCTCACCGACCCTCTCCCCAAAATCTTGGTATGTATTAGTTTTAATTAAACTAAACACTCACCTCATACAACAGTACCCGAAAATTGGGTTTTCCACGCTCTCATACACAAATTAAATCTCTAACTACGTAAATACAATTTAATCTATTACTCACTAGTAAATTAAATAATAACTTATAAATTAAATCATACCAAACACATTATCCACATTTGACAAACAAACCAATAATATACTTATCTGCTCAGAAGCAGCAAACAAAAGAGGATGAGCCTGGAATGTTGCTGTCTTATATAGAGTTCTGGTTATTGTGACTTCATTTATGTTCTAAGAAAGCTCTTAAAGTGCTGCTCAGAAGTAGTTAATAAAAGGTTATGCATAATGCTAGCCTCCTGTCTTGCCATAAAATCCGGGACTTCTGGACACTCTACCACTAACAAGAGATACTGGCCGCACAGCGATTATGAGATCCACATCAAATCTTATGATCTGGAGAGTTTCACCTGGTCAATATATGGAACTCGGAGGGAGGGGCGTGTGGGGGGACCAGTCACGATACCGTGATCTCATAATGAGGCCCTAAATCTGGATGTTCAAATAGAAAAAAAGAATTTACATTAAATGTTAATAAAGTAGTGTACAAATACACACTGATGGGACAACTTCATGGCCCAGTGGTAGTGTAGTGAGCTGCAGAAAAGTTGCCTTGGTTTGATCTGCACTGCAAGTCTGCAACAGGCTGTGGAGGGGGGATGATCTATGCTTCAGAGGTGAGTTTATTTACTCTGTTGAGGTAAATGGTATCAGGGTGTGGAAATAGGTTGATTCTTTCAGTGGAAGTGGTTCCTCTCGAGGTAGGTTGATATATGCTGAGTTGGCAGGATTATTCATACTTCGGAGATAGGATGCTTCATACTTCTTGTGTCTGGTAATGTTTTGAAGGTACCCTAATTTGTGAGTGCTTGATTTGCAAAAAATAAATAAATAAATAAGTGCTAGGGCTCTCATCAGGAGGCCACTTTAGCTCACACCACCCTTTGCACCTGCTATGCTGCCACTGACAGCACAAACACAACTACTAACCATGGCATACCTACAAGTATGACAATTCGGACTATTTCAGGCCCCGAAGCTATAAGAATGGTTTTGTCGGCAGGTAACAGTAATTTTTAATGTATATTGAATTAATAATTAACTGTTCATCTCTAAATAAGCTAGACAACGCCACCTTGTGGCAGACTGTAACAAGCGCTAATGTTGTCAATTAAGGGCCGGTGCCGAGCACCGGAATAAATGGCTCAAATTAAGCACTGGTTATTCTTGCTAACTAGATAGGGTGATTTAGGCTGACTGAGGGGTGAAGTCTGTGTTAATCGCTTTATGCCGCTGAGGTAGGTTGCATTATGGTGCACATGTATATTCTTTCATGTTACAGGCCGAAGACTGAATTAGGTTTTTCAAAAATAAAATTCTTGTTACTTCTCATGTTGAGGAAGATTGATTTATGCTGTAGAGGCAGGTTGATTGGTGCTGACAAGGAAGGGCAACTCATGCTGCGAACCGCTGAATCATGTTGTAGAAGTAAGCTGAACTTTGACGTGGAGATAGGTAAGTTGACTTTATCTGCTTGAGGCCGATTGATGCATGATTCTGAGGTAGCTTGTTTCTTAAACTCCAAAAAAGTGACTTTTATTTGCATTTCTTTGGTATTCAATGTAGATATAAAACAATGGTGAGTTTGCTTCTTTTTCTGACTCTTGATTCTCTTGCACTGAAGTGTATACAGCCTAGTCCATTATTGTTTGTGGATTTCAACAACAGAAGGGCAGGCGACCTCTGAAAACAGACTGACCACTCATTCAGACAGACACAAATGTTTTTAGGGAAGATCATTTAATTCTCAGGGCACCTGTCTTTGGAGCTCGCTCTCTTTTTACTTTGCATCAAATACACATTTTCTTTGTATCACAGCTGAATGCAGCGGCTTCAGTAACTAACGACCCCAATTGTTATGCATTAGTACTTCTTTATCTTCTCTGTAACCCACTAATCCTTTTAAGCACCCTGAAGTCACCACTGGACTGTGCTAGCGCTATACAGAAACAAAAATCAAACAAAATAATTCAAAGTATATTAATGCATTTATGGTCCCTGCTGCCTTCAAAATCTAACACAAAAATCCAGTTGCTCTCCATACATCTCACATTTAGAAATGAAACATAGTTATATTTTTATATCATATTTAATGCCATGGACATCTTTTAGGAATCACCAGGGGTCGCAATTGCGACCCTTGGATTGTCCTTTGCGACCCCTGGCACTGCTTTTGAGGCCCCTGCCTTTAGAGAGCACAAAGGCAGCATCATAAACAAGCATTGGCATAGCCAATAGGTCTCGCCTTTGGGACCTTATAAGTGTTTAGCCATTGTGCTGTATAACTAAATACTTATAAGGTCCCAAAAGCGAGACCTATTGGCTATGCCAATGCTTGTTAATACTGGCGCACGGCCGTAAAAGTAACGCAGCCGTGAAAATACTGGCTCACTGAGAACATCAAAGCGGCCGCGAAAGTGAAAGTGATCGCGATTGCGATCAAGCGCGGCGAGCGATGCGCTTAATGAGCATGACGAGGAAAGCCATATGGCGCCTCTGCTCGTAAGCGCGCGCCCGCGCACATGCACGCAAGCTGGTGGCCGGCCATGGTTGCATTTTTTGAAGCCCTTACTAAAAGTCTCGCCAGATCAGCGCATGCGCTGGGTCAGGCAAGACCTAAAAAGGGAACTTCGGGATTTTAATCCCCACAATGATTGGAGGCAATTTTATTTTCCCTTCATAAACAGCAGCTACGGGTGGCTGCAATGCTGAGACAATGCAGCGTTCAACTTGTAACCATTGCAGTTAGCCCTTATCTGGAAAGGGGTAACCAAACAACATATTTAAATCCCTGGCTTCACCAAATATGAATTAGGGTGGACTGCAGACTCTGGGTATTGCTACTGATTTGGAGTGGATTAGAAGTACAGGCACTGCAGAGGACCAGTGAGGTGTGCAAATATGCCTGTAACAAGTGGGGGCCACAAACTGTCAGCCTGTGTGTAAATCCACTAGTGCACACCTGTTGGTATTCCTAAGAGTGGAATTACATGTCTTATATTGTGTGCCACACATTTATCTTTGCTGCAAGCTCTAACTGACTAGGGTTCAAAGTTTTACAGTAGCCTCCCATCAGGGGCACCACATTGCAGTTCTGGTCTTATCATTCCACTTGAAAATACAACAGGAGATGGGAGGAAAGATTGCAATTTGTCTAACCACTGGCAATAGTTTGGGGTAGCATCCTAACCCATTGTTCTTTTGCTCACCATGCCACTTCAATTTGCAGCCAGCCATATGCAAATCAGCCTTGACCCTGCTCTTCATGGGAACGGTACAACCCAAACTGCAGGCCAGGTTCTTACCGTACTGGAACACAAGCAACCTAGGACTGGTTTCGCCCTCATAAGGGTTCACCATCCAGTATAGCTTGGATCCAGTGACAGAGTGAGCATGGTACCCATGTATGGGCATCTCTTGCCACTTAGGGTAGTACATGAAATGCACAAAAGGTGATGGGGGGAAGCTTGCAATTTGGCTAACCACTGGGAATCGCTCAGATTACCATCCCAACCCATCGTTTTTTCCTCACCATGTCACCTCAGTTTGAATCCAGCCATATGCAAATCAGCCTTGACCCTGCTCCTCATGGGAACAGTCCAGCCAAAACTGCAAGGCAGGTCCTTACTGAGCCAGAACACAATCAACCTATCACCGATTTTGCCCTGATAAAGGCTCATCTGTCAGGTACAGCTTAGTTCCAGTGGCACAGTGAGCATGGGACATGGAACACAGAAAAGGTGATTGGAGGAGAACTTGCAATTTATCTAACCACTGGCAATCACTCAGGGTAGCATCCTAACCCATCGTTCTTTTGCTCAACATGCCACTCCGGTTTGGATCCAGACATACGCAAATCAGCTTTGACCCTGCTCCTCATGGGAACAGTTCAGTCGGAACTGCCAGGCCAGGTCCTCACTGAAACAGAATACAAGCAAGCAAGAGAACGATGGGCAAAGCCGGTCCTGGGTTGACTTTGTATTGCAGTTCAGAGCCGACATGTCCTGGCAGTTCAGGCTGGGCTATTAGCATGAGGAGCAGTGTCAAGACTGATTTAAATATGGCTCGGTCCAAACTGAAGTTGCAGGGTGAGCAAGAGAACGATGGGTTGGGATGCTAGCCTGAGCGATTGCCAGTGCTTAGACAAATTGCAAGCATTCCTCCCATCACCTTTAGTGTGGATCTTAACATTTCACAATCATAAATTTCATAGGTATGAGTCCAGTTGGTCTACTTGACAGAAACCAGGACTATTGGTTTCATAATGCAATAGGTCTTTCAAGGAAAGCCCTGACTAGAATATAATGTTCATTTGAAACGAAGTCATATAGTAACACTCTCCCTGTGAGGCTCATTCAACTCAATGGGCTCAAAACACACTTGTTTGTGTTTCTGTATAGGGCAGAGTATTCATTCCTTGGATTGCATAGAGAGACAATGAAGAGTGATTTCCATTTACTTATTTACTGATTTCCAGTCCCTGTTCATGGCTGCCCTCTCTCTCTCTCTACAGTCCTCATATAGAATCACATTTAGATGTTGTTTCTCAGGCTCACCTTTTTTGTGAGCTAAAGAACGTGTTTTTAGGCAAGTTTTGTCTGTTCCCTCTCTTTCCCCAGGCCTGGTCTATTTCTCCCCAAGTTGTTTGTCAGAGGTGTCATTTCATGTGGCATTGTCTGCCAGACCTTGATATCTTTGCAAAAGCAGTTTGCAATCTGGGATTTGTAGTTTCACTTTTTAATATTATAAATGTATGGTTAAAAATCCCACCATGCATGTTGTTCATTATGACTCTTAAAGTGCAAAACATTTCATGCTAGCTCTTGACAGTTATGTCCCTGTTGATGGTAGCATTTTTGTATCCAGCCACTACCAGAGCCATGAGGAGTGCATTGTAGGTTGGCAAAAAGAAATGGAACTTTGAAAATAAGATTAGAAATGCACCAGAACATATTGTAAATATTACATATTGTGAGACATAAATCTATGGCCCCTTTCTGTGTTCCCTGTTAGCTCTGTGGGGTAAAACAGAGCAAGTATTAATTTTTCCATCATGCATATCCCTGTGAATTAAAGGGGATTATTAGATACATTCCCAGGAATGGGACTTCACACAGGTGGGTCTGTGTGGTGGGGGTTTGGCTAGGCAATGAGCAGTGTCTCTGGCGGGGTGGGGAGGTTGTGGGCTCTCTGGTGGGAGCACTGTCTACACTGCCCAGTAGTGTTGGAGGAGGCAGACGGGGCCCAGGGGCCAAATTGGGCCTCTGCCTGCAGTCCTTGCCCCTCTTTCAGCCCTGAATTTACAAGGTTTGGTGTTTGGTATATACCGTAATAATGATTCCTCGAACGCTGATCCTGGCATTACATGGGAACAATTTGAGTAGGTTTAGGTTAATGGTATTTATTTTAGTGCACTTTTTAAGTGCTATGGTGACATTAATCTAATACTTGTTTATATACTTCTATGGTGTAATTCCCTGTGATCTCCTGTGGTTCAAAGGTGAAGTGATGTCATAATTTCACTTTTGTAGTAACACAGGTGTAGCATCTGGCCAGCCTAGGCACTCACCAATAAGTATGTCACACACGGAGAGTAATTTTATACGTCTTTATTCCACTGCATGCAAGTCAGAGCTCAACATTCTAACCCTGCCTTCAACTCATCACTCCAACGCTTATGTCACAGGCCTATGGCATACAGTGAGAATCAAGAGTTCCAGTGTTCTTTTTTTACAATACACTACATCTCTCGCTTCATTAAATAAATAGTCACAACTTTATAAAACAGATAAATTAATACATAAATAAATATACAAAGAAATACGTGAATAAATACATAGATACACAAGCAATTGCAATTCTTCAATTAAGCGTCGTGGCGCCTGAATCACACGACCTGGTCAGGTTAATGGAAACCATAAACTGGCAATCGAAGTGTCAGTGATCTGCACAGGTGAGGTGGAATTATGAGCAGATACAGAGCCATCAACAGTCTGTCTAGACCCAGTCTTTACATTGACATGGATGTTTAGTGAG
Source organism: Calotriton arnoldi (assembly GCA_963921515.1). Taxonomy (NCBI): domain Eukaryota; kingdom Metazoa; phylum Chordata; class Amphibia; order Caudata; family Salamandridae; genus Calotriton; species Calotriton arnoldi. Next base: position 1,801,974 of record CAWUFW010003103.1, on the reverse strand, counting down.
TGATGGGCCACATGTAAAAAAATTAGAGGAATCTCTCATAAGGGACTTCCCAGGATGATGGGCAGTCGCCGTGTGTTCTTTGGTCTTGGTGATAGTAAAGGGTTCAACTACAAAAGGAGCATCAGATTTCTTTCTTCTGTATTGTCTAACTAACACTCAATCTCCTCTTGTAAAAATGATGTCCTTGCCTCATGTTGCCGGTCAGCATATATTTTCATCTTCCAAAGTCCGTAGTATGAATGTTGTCCTCATTCTTAGATCTGAGGTTGGTCCATTGGGGCAGCTTGGTCATCATGACTCTTCCAAACATAAGAGTAGCCGGGTTTTCCCCTGTCGTTGAGTGTGGTGTTGAACAGTAAGCTCGAAGAGCAGTCCTGAACACAACTTTGAGGTCAAGCTTCTCCAATGCAGCGTGCTGAACAGCTTTCTTTAGAGTACTCATAAACTGTCTGCCAGGTCATTGGCCTGGGGACAAAGAGGAGTGCTTTTTTGAAAGTCTTTAAATTCTCCACTATTGAAAGATGGGCCGTTGACTGTCTTTATTACTGCAGGTACACCCCTGTCGCAAAGATTCCTTCTATCTTATAAATGACCTTTTTGTGTGACGAGGATGAAAGGTCTTCACCAATGGGAAATGAAAGTATTCATTAACGACTAGAAGATGATGTAGGTTCTCTAGAAGACCAAAAAAATCAACAGCAATTCTCTCCAAAGCATGATGTGGCAAGTCTGACATGTTCAAAGGGTGCTGAATGACTTGAGATGAAAGATAGTTGCATATATGACAAGTCTTTAATTCTTTTTCAACCCTTTCGTCAAGATACAGAATTCAGACTCGGTCACAGAGAGCTCTCTTGGTGGCAACTATTCCTCAATGTCTCTCATGGGCGACATCGATTACTTGTTATCGTAGACTGTCAGGAATAACACTTCATGTATCTCACAGAATGAGGCCTTCTTGGGTTACATTTTTTAACTTCAAATACTCCTTGTCATTAGTGAAAGGTCTGGAGTGCTGATTCCACGATTGATGAGCAATAATATCTTTTAATCTTAACATGTCACTATCTTGGCTCATGGCAGTGACAATTTATTCTAAAGACATGGCAGCTGGTGTGCTCAAATTCACCACAAAATTGAAAAATTGATGTAGGCCTACACTGTCTTAGAGGGGGTACCCGGGCATTGCAATGGCACTTTGAAAAATAATCAGCCAGATTCTGATCTCTCCTTGGACGATGAATAATGATATAGTTGTATTCTTGTAACCTCAAACCACAACGTTCAATTTGAGGAGGCATTTTGGCTTTTGGATTGCAAAATATTGTCAACAGTGCTTAATGATCAGTCACTACAGTAAAAGGCTTTCCGTACAAGAGAAAACATGGAAACATTCACAAGCCCAAACCACTGCCAAACTTTCTTTCTCATGTTGTGAGTAAGCACGTTCTGTTTGTGAAAGGCTCTCACTTGCGTATGCCATGATATGTCTCTGAGCATTTTTCTGTCCACTGTACTGTGCAAGGATTGTGCTCACCCCAACAGGGCTAGCGTCAACTACAACCTCTGTATGTAGTTTGGGATCAAAGTAGGCCATTTCAGTGCACTCTCAATGGCTTGCTTGATGTGCTGGAAGCTCTTCTCTTATTCTCATAACCAATAAAATTATATGTTCTTTTTCGTTAGTTCTCGTAACAGTGCACTGACCGCAGCAAAGTCTCATATGTATCTCGAACAGTAACTGGCCAGACCAAGAAAGAATAGTAACATAGAAATGTCTTGCGGGGTATTTGCAGTAGGCAATGCTTGCACTTTTGCTGGATCAGGTCTCATACCCACATCAGAAAAGACATGGTCACAGAATTTCAAGCTTTTCTTGTGGAATTCACATTTTTTGGCATTCAGAGTTAAGCCTGCATTGGTCAACAAACGACATACTTGCATCAGAGCCTTGTCATGTTCTTTCTGTGAGGCTCCGAAACTAATATGTCATCACTATAATTAAATTCATTTCCTGCAGGCAGTAGGATATATGGAATGACGTCTTAGAAAAGTTCTGCAGCAGAGGATACACTAAAACTCAATTGCTTAGGCAAAACAAACCAATATGCGTAGAAAAGGTTGTAATGTACCTGGATTTTTCTTCAAGCTCCAATTGGTGATATCCTTTATTTAAGTGGAGTCGAGTGAGGAACTTTTTACCATTTAGTTGAGTTATCTTATCAGCAATGTGCCTACCGGGTTCTCTCTCTCTCTCTCTCTCTCTCTCTCTCTCTCTCTCTCAGTGGCCTTGTTGGCCTGACGCTTGTCAACGCATATGCGTAAAGCTCCTTCATTGTCTCTTTTGGGTACTACTACAATGGGAGATACCCATGGTGTCAGACCAGTGGAGCGTTTAATGATGTCATGTTTCAGTAAAGAATTAAGTTCTTTTTCAACAGCATCTTGCAAGTGAAATGCAAGTTGTCTGTGTCTTTGAGCAACAGGACAAACATCCACATTTATGTGTAACTTTACTTTCATTGCTTTGAGTTTTCCTAGCCCATGAAATAATTAAGGAAACTGACGTACAATTTCATGATGAGCATTAATAATGCAGTCCATTAATATCAGTCCCATATCAGCCGCAGTACTAAAACTCAGCCAACAGACACTTGAAGCTGTTCCTTGAAGTACATGAATAGGTGTTTATACCCCATTTTTCTTGAATTTCATCATGGTTATAAAGGATCCTTGACTTGTAAAGGGCGTTGAAGCAGCCCACGTGCATGCTTTTGTCTTTGACTTAGTAAGTTTTGGTAATGGAGATAGTTATTGATACTTCTCCCCAGGCATGATATTTATTGACGCACCACTGTCAATTATGGATAGTATTGAACATCAATTTATTTTTAGAATAATCCTCAGACAATGTGTTTGATGCTTCTTCATGTCGATTTTTCTTCACTTTTAATTTGTCCTCACATTTGACCAGTCCCACATGTGCATGCCTTTCTGAGGTAAACATCGACATCGCACAATTTTCATTGTCACTTTCACTCGAAACCGAGACTTAGGAAATCTTTGTCGATGATTTAAACGACAATCAACTTCATTTGGTGTTGATTTGCCTCAGTTGGTATGACCTCTTGGGCTTGTGGGGGCGTGTCGAACTTTGCTGATGTAGCGCTCAGTCGGCCATTTTGTCTTAACGCTGTAATGCAGTTACTTTTCTCTTCACCCTGCAAGTCGTCACAAAATGGTTCACTTTGCCACAGCCGAGGCATGTTGTCCAATGGCGGGACATTTTCCTTCATGTGGAAATGACAATTCACATCTGTAACACATTCTCTTTTTCTGCGGAGACCTTGCCTTGAGTCCCTCAACCTTCTACCTTGGCTTACTTTTCATGCTCATGACTGATGCACTTTGGGCGCCTCCGGCCTCCATTTAAGTTGCTTGATGATCAGGACGCTCTTCAGCGCGAGCAGCCTGAGGACTTGTTCTAAGCTCAGAGTTTCCTTCAGCATTCATCATTGAAAGGAATCTGACAGACATCCGTCTATTACTCTGAGGTGAGTAGCTTCCTCATTGTTAAACTCATTGAATCTACAGTGCTTCACTAGAACATCCAGTCTCTCAACAAATTCATCAATGGTTTCACCTGGTCTCTGGTGTTCTTAGCTAAATATGTATCTTTTGTAATCCACATTTGGCACGGGATTAAACTTGGCATTCAAGGCTGTTCTGATTTGTCAGTATGTCACTTCAACTTCTAGTGGTATATTTTTCATGGCTTCTTTCACTCCTTCACCAGCCATGTTCCTCAGATACTTTATAATCTTTTTATCATATTTTTCATCTATTTCATCTATGAAATCTTCAAAAGTCTCTATCCAAGCAGTCATTCTATTGCCAATATTGTGTTTTTTGGCAGTATCAAATGCAGTTGCCAGTTTTAAGAATACAGCAGCTGTATATACATTGGTGGACAGTAGTGGTCTCTCAGGCACTTTGCGTGGGGCTTGATCAGGCAGAGTTTCTATAGCTCCTTGTGACATGCTGGCTGCATGGTCAGCCGTACCAACTTTTGCCTCTTGTATCTTGCCCTTGCTCTCCATTGGAGCTCTTTAATTGATGGCTATCTGGGAAGTTATTCTGGGCCCCTGTGCAGCAGCTTTGGTGGTGGGCCGCTTAGTCTGGGGACAACTCCGCATGTACAACCCCTGACCCTCTTCTGGGGTCATTCCGGAGCAAGTAGTTGCACAATGAGTCGTTAGTGGTTTCAGTAAGGAGATGTACCTTATATTCTACCAGTTCATGAAAGCAGATAGCGTTATGATTTTTGGTCAGCTTTGTCTTAAATGTTTCTTCACAACCACCTGATTAATCTCTACTTCGTAGCACATGAATTTCAATTTGATTTGTTCTGAAGTATCTGCATGTCCTACTTTTGTAACCTGCTTGTATCTGACTTTACCATTCTTTACTCCATATAGCATATGGCATTAACTTGCGTAATGGCACACTACCTTTTATTTGTGGCCATTTCATTCAGTTCCTGGCCACCGGCACGTAGACTTTCAATGGTGCTTTCTTTATCTTGAAGCGTTACATACAGGCTGGCGTTGCGCTGACACTCCACCGGTGCCAACGTCAATTGTACATTTCGACTGCAGCACATATGCACAAGCAGTTTGCTGGACCACGGCAAACTGTCTGAAAGAGCGCTTTCTGTGTACGGGCTTCGGATCCCCTATCTTGTTGCCAGTTGTAGCCTCCTGCCAGCCTAGGCACTCGCCAATAAGTGCGCCACACACAGAGAGTAGTTTTACACGTCTTTATTCCGCTGTGTGTAAGTCAGAACTCAACATTCTAAGCCTGCCTTCAACTCATCCCTCCAACGCTTATGTCACAGGCCTACAGCAAACAGTGGGAACCAAAAAAGTTCCAGCATTTTTCATTATAAGACACTACAACAGGGGTCAAAGGTCTAGTGGTGTCACTTCATATGATGTCGAGTATGGTCAACGGGAACGTGATGCCACTTCTGCTACCCCTGCCATTTTGGTGAATCAACATCCATGTATAATGTGCAGGTTTAACAGTCTTCTAATCTGACAAGTTGAAAAAACAAATTTTCTTTGATTGTGACCATAATGGTGAAAAACACAGATAGAAAATGTTCTCAATATCTGAAGTGATGGATTGTTTGTTAATAAAAGAAAAAAGTGCATTTCCATATTTTTCATTCAATTAAAAAATAGCAAGATTAGAGCACAAAGCACAATAGTTCAAGAATAGCACAGAAACTTGCATATCAAAGACCGCTCAATATATAGCTTCACACCAACCTTCTACAAACATATTAGATCTGCTTTTCATAGCTAAATCTGTATTTCGTGTTCCAGGAACGCTCACGGCAACATCAACCCCTGTGTTTGTGGGTCTCATTTTATTTACTGTCTGTCCAAAACCCTGTCAGGAGCGTGTTCCCCTTTCCAAGATATCATGTTATTGTGATTGCTCCTCAAAAGAATCCATCACTGCCGGGAAATAATGCAACTGCTGGTCCGTGCCTAATTCTTAATCTGCTGCTTACTAAAAACAGCAAAGGGTGGACTCCTTTTTGACAAGACAGATTGATCTAATTAATACAATCACCACAGACCATTACCTGGGATGGAAATACAACCCTTCTTGCTTGCAAATAAGCAAAGCAGCCAGAGGGTAAGACAACAAAGAGATTAGTAATTCTCGAGCTAGCCAAGAGCTGATGACAAAATGGGTTAATAATGTTGGAATTATTTGACCCCTTCTTTTTTTAACATCCTGATGGAATCTGCCCCTTAGTCTTTAAAGCAAACTTTAAAATGTGCTGAAATTAGGTAGAACATCAGTGGGGAGAGGGGGAAGCAAAAGATGAAGCAACAGAGGGACAGATTCACGAAGGGATTTGTACAGAAAAATGCCATTTAGGAAGAGCAGTCGTCCATATAGACTAACTAGGCAGTCTCTAGGGTGCCTCGTTAAGTAAGGTGAAACTTTGAGAAGAACAATTTAAATGTAATAATAAGACAAATAGTTCGAATAGGCACTTGCATGGGTCACCCACTTCTAAACGTGGGTGAGCCATTACCATTGTTTTTTAGTGCAAATTCTTCTCAAGGAAAAAAGTCATGAATTGCTCTTGTAAGTGGTGGTACACTCTTTAAAATGTCTGCTGCAATAGCCCAATTTTTTATGTGAGTAAATCTGCCCTCTGTGATGAGTAGTGGTGGTTCCAGAGCAGGGAAACACGCAAAGATAGGAAAACACTCACAGACCTGAGAAATTATTGGTATTAGAAAACGTTTGGCAAGTGCAGTCCCATCCAGCATGTAGACAGTCATTTATTCCTGTCATTCGAAAGAGAAATTCTGTAATCACGTTTGGAAAGGATACAGAATTCCATACGTGTGAAAGTATACAACATACATATTCTCCTGAGAATCTGCTCAATGAGTTCCAAAAAGCACTCGTGGAATTCTCTGTGAATTTTAGAACAGTTGCAGATTTGCACAACTGATGTGGATAAGTCTTTGAATGTAAATATCAACCTATCCAGCTAGGGGTCTTGTGATCCAACTACACTATTAGGAAGCCAAACAGAGACAGTAAAGCTTACAGTGTATACCTAAGCTGCCACAACATCTAGACCAGGGGTCTCCAACCTTTTCTGTAATAAGAGCTACATATGTTCAATGGAACTAATTGTGGGCTACTAATATTATTAGTGTTGTAATAGTGACTACATCATACAAGATTACATTAGTGGCCACCATATGCAAGGTTACTACCAGCAATCACCTCAGTGCCCTAGGCATGGTTGCAATCAGTAATGTATAAAAGGCTTTGTCTATATGGATTGCCTCTACATGGGTAATACATAAAGGCTATAGCTGCAATGCCTCAGGCACCAAGGTAATAGCATTTGTAAAAAGTGTTCCCAGTGTCACATTATTTATCACTCAAATATGAGCTTGAGATATATTTGGGAATTTCAGCCATTTTTATCCAAATATCAGCTTATGAGTTCTGAAAATCAATAAAAGATTGTCTCAACTATACATTCTAAATGTTGGTATATGTATATTAATTCAACCAAGTAAAAGCTTCGAATTTATCAGTCTGGGCTGCACACAGGAGAGCTACTTACAGATACCTAGAGAGCTATCAGTAGCTCACGAGCTACTCATTATAGACTCCTCATCTAGACGCGGATATTGACCTGAGGCATATTTTAACATGCTTAGCGAGATGTTTATGCATTGAGATTTTGTGTTGTTGCATGGACTGTCCCCTTGTGCTCAGGTTGGATTTTTCAGTGATGATTTAACAGCAATTTATGTAGCTTGAACATTCAACAAGAATTCTTGCTTAAATCAGGCTATTGACAGGGAAGATCCGAAGATTCTAAAAAGTGATTTATGGTAGTTAAGAGCATCAATTTACAACTCTCAATTAAATGCACCAAAAAAGTTTCCCTCTCCTTCAAACCTCCCATCACATTGAGCTAATACGTCATCTTGCTGTGGGTTGCATTGAATGCTGTAATGTGATCTACAGAAGCTTACCAAAGAAGTTGAATGGAAATCTTCAAAGTCTCCAAAACCAAACCACAAAGATGTGCCCGAATTTGCAATCCACTTCCTTCCAGTAGATCATAGCATTCAAATTCACATCACTCTCCATTATCCACAAGGCCTACTCATGCAAAACCCGAAATATCTACGATTGTCCTACACTGCATTCCAACCAGGAACTATTGTTCTACAACATCTTTTCCTGCAGCGTCAATTCAACTAGTTAAAACACAGTGGCGGATCCTTGGAAGTTTTGGGGCCAAGCCATGGAACGCCCTGGACCCCCAATTCTGAACCAAGGGCCTGATTACGATGACGGTGGGACCACTACCGACAGCCTGTCGGTCCCACCGCCATCACCATGAGGATTCCCGCCACGGATCCAACGGGACCGTGAGAGGGACTTGTATTCCCTACAATGGTGGCAGTGCCTGTCAGGCACCACCTTAGGGATTACAATGTCCCTTTCTGCCCGCTGTTTCATGGCGGTCAATCTGCCGTGAAAAGGCAGGCGGAAAGAGACTTTGGGGGCTGGTAGCGGGCCCCCCTTTTCCCCTGGCCCTCAGCTGTGGGTTTTGGGGGGGCACCTATGATACCCCCCTACATATCCCTCCACCATGTGGCAGGCAACGCATGGTGCCTGCCACGTAGTGCTGAGATATGTGTAGTGTCCCCTTTTTGTACTGCGTCGTGTGCTGCAGCCAGCAGCACCCGCTGCAATACAAAATATAGGCATTGTGACAGCCGTGGTGGCGGTCGCATCCTGATACCTATGGCGGGACCGCCGGCAGGCTGTCAGGCGGTCCCATTTACGAAAAGATGGCGGTCGGAGGAAAGTCCGACCGCCATCCTTATCAGCCCCTCAATTACACTGCTTCTGATTCAGTAAAATTGTTAAAACTGATCTCTTCGCAAAACCATTTGCCTGAGTCCACTCTTTCGGCAATTGCAGCTGATCAATGTGGGTTAACTGGTTTCACAAAGCAAACACAAGGAGATGATGGACGGAGCGCTGAAGCTTTTCAGACACTCACTCCCAGTCACAGATCTGGGTTGAATCCATCATCGTTCTTTAGCTCACTTTGCCACCCAAGTTCAGACCCAGCTATATGCAAATCAGTCTTGACCCTGTGCGTCATGGGATCAGTCCAACCCGAACTGCCAAGCCAGGTCTTTCCTGGACCGGGAACAAGCATTCTGGGACTGGTTTCGGGGTAACACCCTACATCAGCCAGGCTAGCTTGAATATCATCCAAAACTTGGACCTCAAGGAGGTATCCCAGGGCTACAACCTAAACACTTCAAGCACAATAGATGGGGTTTTCTACTGTCTAGAGCATGGGTTTAAGGGTTTTGTGAAGCCATACATATTCAGAAGTATTCCTTAAAACAAAGGGAAGAAAATACCACAACATAGGTGCCAAGCGGGAAAAGGAGCACCTACCAAGATGAGCGCGATGAAGGTGAGGAATGACGCTTCATCACATAAACCAAATGCTTCCTGAGTAACAAGCATAATCTTGACATCTATATTTTTGAGGGGAAGGAATGCCTATACTATCAGCAATGAGGAAACATTAATATAAATGCAATCAAAAAACAAGTAGAAAACAAAATAACCCCCAGCAGCTTTGTGCACTCAATGTTTTAAGTCACCTGTCAAGATAAAGAGGTGAAAGCGTGATGATTATATCAACCTGGATCAGAAGATAATCAGTATAAATGCAGAGACAAGAACTGTGTCCTAATCTATTAGTTAGACAAAAAGTCAAATGTGACGCAGCACCCACACCCACTATTCAACCAATCCTACCATTCCACTTCCACCATTAGTGGCTACTCTTCAAAGACATATTTGAGGACTCTAAACTGCAAACCAGCCACTAGAGAACATCTAAAGGACATTGTGGAATATATCCTGACATAATGCACCTTTGGGTAAATCAGCTGGGTACTCAAACAGACGTTTATAGGCCTGAATTAGGAAATCTGCAAGAGCGAAATCAACACAGTGAGGCCAGAGTTTGTGGTGCATACTTCACAATATAATTATAAGCACATTTCTACTGATCGTGGACATCCATGGACAAACCCTGCCAAGGCCAATGCAAGGCCTACTCAGGCATGGCACCTGTTGCTGTAGCACTGCCATAGTGCTGCCACTCAGCACAGAATGATGGCCCTGCTCTGGGCTGTAATACTCCCACTTACACAGCAATGGCAGCTGGTAAGTTTTGGAGGAAGGGGGCAGACGGGACACACACGCACACATGCACATAACACTCACAGCCATGCATTTACACGTGCGCGCACACACACACAAACACATCCATTCACAACACTCTTTACCAAACATTCATACATACACGCACCAAACATTAATTTAAAAAAAAAAAACACTTACCTGCAGCCAGCTCTGCCTCGGAGGTTCCAGGAGGCTTGGGACTGCTGCCTTCGGTCAGCCAATGAGGGAAGGCAGCAGTCCCATCGTCATCAAAGAGTGGGATGGGGTCAGTGAGACTGCTGACCCCACCCTACTCTGTGAAGAAGTGTCACTGATTGACACTCAAACCTGAGCGCTTCCGGGCTTAAACTGAAGCGCCCAGGTGCGAGGCAATCAGTGACGCTACCCCTCGTCACTGAGGGGAGGGCCTCAGGGACCTTTGCTGAGCTGAGAAAGTCATGCCCACAGGAGCTGTGACTTCCTCAGCCCAGCACATTTCAGCTCAGGTAGCCAGGAGCCTGCACATTTTGTGCATGTCTGGCTCCTGGCTGCCTAGCCTGAAATAAACAGTGTCTGTCAGGCTGATCTTTGTTCAGCCTGACAGACACTGTTCGTGAGGGGCAAAAGGTGGAGGGGTGTGGTCCCTCAGCCCCAATGGACCGGCCACGGCTGTTACACAGGTAAGAACTTGATTACAAGGCATAGAAAGCACTAGACATCCTCTGGAGTATCATTTTTAACACATCTGCTTCTCCTCTTCCTTGGGACCCTTGACTCCACAGCCACTTAAATTCATCCATTCACACTCACTGCTGTCTGTATAAAAGTATTATGGAGGTCTGGGCAGTTGCAGGAGACACAGAACCCACAATTACAGATTTTGGACGTTAAAGGATGGTGCCAGCCGCTGATATGAGTTGTACACTGTGTAAAGGTGATTTATTCAACAGTGTCAGAGATGGACAGGACAAAACTATCAACACAGTGGGTAATACTTGTGCCATTATGTGTCGTCAGGCAATTTTTATGCTACAAATTGACAATCCCAAATTTGCCTACAGCCTATTTTGCCTAGGCTTAACATGCTGCAGATTCATTCGAATTTGCATTGCATTCAACAATTTATTTATTCGCTCTGTTATTACAGGTGCTCTCTGTACCACAGATTTTTCTCTTCTCTATTTATTTATTGAGCCCCTCTACCCTTGCTTTTCCCCCACCATTTTTATTTTGCTATTGCCACCTGTGCATGTTGTAAGGGAGCTCTCCCTCTGTCCAGTGCAGGCGAGGAAGTGTCCGCCTTGATTAAGAATGAGGTAAAAACTCTGCACAACCTTTGGAATTTAGGGCCAGATGTACAACCCTTTTTTGCTGCAGCAAACGGGAGATCGGCCCATTTGCAACCACAAAAAAGGGCCCAGGCATGTACAAACGCTATTTTGCGAGTCCCTGACTCGCAAAATAGCGTTTGCGACTCTCGAGATTAGGAAGGGGCGTCCCTTCCTAATAGCGAGTCTCAATGCCATGTACAAATGTTTTGGTCGCAAAACACTCGCAGTTTACCATCTACTTCAAGTAGGTTGTAAACCACTCGCAAACAGGAAGGGGACCCCTTCCCTATTGTGAGTGTGTGAGAAAATATTTTTTAAGAGCAGTCAGTGGTCCCAGGGACCACTGCCTGCCCTTGAAAAAATGAAACTGAAAAGTTTCATTTTTCTTTTTTAAATGCAGCCCGTTTTAAGAAAACGGGCTGCATTTAAAAAAAAAAACTGCTCTATTTAAAAAGCAGTCCCAGACACGGTGGTCTGCTGACCCCAGCAGGCCACCATCCCTGGGAGTGCTAGCCATTGCCAATGGGGTTGCAAATTGCGCTTGTCTCATGAATATTGATGAGGCATGCAATTTGCGACCCCATTGGGAATCGCAAACAGTGTCTGAGACACTGTTGTACATTCACTTTTGCGAGTCGCAATTCGACGCAATTTGCGACTCGCAAAAGTGAATGGTCGTACATCTGGCCCATAATGCATTCTGGAAAGGTATCACAATGACGGTCTCTCTTGAGTTGTTACTAAATTCATCTAAGAAATGTACGTCATTTGCCCTCTAATCATTTTAATATTATTTAATTACTCCACATTTATATATAGCTAGCCCTTCGTTTTAATCGCGCTCACAATTTAATGAGGTAATGCCTCTGTATTTTCTACAATACTGCACATAGAATACTTAAAATAAAACTATTGTATATTGTTTTTAATGGGTTGACTCCCGGATTTCCGAATGCTCTGTCTTGGCTGCATTTCAGATGCAAATCACACATTGTGAAAAGGGCACATAGCCAGCGCATGTTCGGTTTCAAGAAAATCAAAATAAGGTTGTTTGAAAATATCTGTAACTCATGAAAACTCTTATTGAATAGACTGCTATTCCGAAAATGGCGACCATCTATTATGTTGATTTTTTTTTTTTTTAATTAGATGCTTCGTTCTTGAATTGAAGAAGAAATCTGGTTAATTGAGATTGATCTGGCTTGGAATTAGAATAACTACTTGCCTCAATAAGTTTGAAGGTTGAATAGTATCCAAGCTGTGATCGATTTGCCTTCAGAAATTCAAAATGCACCTCTGCCATTATTCACAAGAGTTACACAATTCATGTATATAGGTTCGTGCAAAAATCCACCAATAATGGAATTACAGCTGGTGTGTTGCTTCTTGTGAGAGAGTTAATCATAGGGTGGAGGAGGAGGTACATATGCGTGCAAATTTCAATTACTTTATACTCAATGTATGTGAGTTGTATGAGTTTTGGATCAGGCGTTGTTTCTCCATTCATTTCAATTTGGAGTACTCAGCCCTGGAGGGAAGATCTACACCCTAGGTCTGGAGTACTCCTCAAACAGGTGTAAATTTACTGGTAGTAAGTTGGGCTTGTAAATTCAGCTGTAGGCGGCTTCACCGCCCATGTGAAGGAGTAGAGATTTATAGATATAAACCTATGTGGAGATCTGTCCACAACATTGGTGGTTGTCATCCACAAAGAGATCTCCACCTGGGTGTAGGGGGAAATCTAGGTGTGAGGAAATCTACGCATGGTCGTTTTGTGAAAAGGCCTTAATGTATTTAAATGGAACTCATCACTGTTACCTTGAAAATCTGGCATTGATCCAGACATAGATTACCTAAGTAGGCCCTCCTGATATAAATGTATATGTGAGATTCAACCATCCTTAATTGGGAGACATTTGTTAGCATTCTATTTTGTTGAATGTGTAGGAAGGAAATGACATTTCAAATGCCTGTCCTGTGTCAGTGGTTACGTCATAGATTCACAAAAAGCAGTCATGCACTCGACTAAAAGGTTACAGTCAGGATTTTTTTTTTGCCTGGTGGGGCTTTAACACCAAGGAGTTTCAAATAGTTTTCAAAGTCAAATATGGCGGACTACAGGAGTGTTTATTGTTTACAAATCTATTAAAAAGTTGAAAATGAATGCGTTTGTGGAGATTTTTTTCATATCACTAGGCCAAACCTGCAAATAATTGAAACCCATTGCAATTATATTGCTTAGCCGGGAGGTGCAGGTGAAGCACAATTTTAAGTTGTGGTTGTCATTTTCAAACAAAAGAGAGGAGGTCCGGAAGAGTGCAAGGTTTCATTGGCAGTGGGCCCCAGATTAGCGCAGCTTTTTCCGTAGGGGGCAATTCACAAACATTTTTACACGCATATGTTTCACATAGTGGTGTAAGAAAAATCTACACTCATTAAATGAAAATCCTGGATTGCGGATTCCAGATGTTCGAGCGGACATGCACTTTCTCAAGGAGAACAGCCTTCTTGTTTCACAGACATGTTTGAATATGTCCTGAAAATGGAAGCAATCAGGAAGGTAGTGTCCTTCCCTAGAAACCCTCTTAAATAAATGTCAACAAAGAAATGGACATGTTTATTTGTAATACGAGAAAAGGGAAAGCATCACTCCCAAACTAAAGAAGGCTGAGGTCAGGTCGAGAGGCATTTCAGAGCAGGAGGTAGATGAGGAGAGAATAAGAGAGAGATGTATAGGTAGAGAGTGCGGAGAGGGTGAGGCAGGGTCAGAGGTAGAGGTACGGGTAAGCAAAGAGAGGAAGAGAGGTTGTGACAGAGAAATAGGTAGAAGTGAGATAGAGAGAGGAAGAGCATTTTACCCTTTTACTTTACCTTACATTACGAACTTTATTTTGCATTGTTTCTGGTGCATAAAAAAGTGCATACATCGCAATTAATACAAACATATTGCAACAATATCTTAAAACAATCAGAGTTAAAATGCATACTAGGTAGTAAAACATCATAAAACGAAAAAACACAGTTCCTATATGCCTGACAACTTTCCCACTACATGTGTAATTAATGAATCCTCACAAAACCTTGATCTAGTGTTCGGGGGCTAATAGCCGATAGCCCTAAAAGTTACTTTAAAACATTTTAGCTCAGCAATTTATAGTCATCTATTTGGGCCACTTTGTACATCTTGTTTTTGCCTAACCATAATACAGAAGAGGGAGTTATAATTAATAGGAAATAGTTAGTTTCGGCCTCCCAGGAGACCATTAAAAGTCGAAATCTTAGGACGCACATTCCCCGTTCCAAAGGTTCAAAGTTCTTTCCTGTGTTTCACGGCGGACCAGAGAAAAGTAGCAAGTACATAGCACACCAAAGGATCCTCAAGCTGTTGGAAGTGTAGCAGTGCTAACCTATAATGAGTAAAGATAGCGCTGCACAAGTAAGGAGCTATTGGGGCATATTATCAACGGCCAGCGATAATTATCGCTGGCCGTGCTTAGCGATAGATTTCTTATCGCTGGCTATCTCTGGAAATTATCCCCTGGTAGCGCGTTATTAACAACACGCTTCTCCAGGGCGATAAAAATTCCAGAGATAGCGAGGTTATCGCCGTTTTGCAGGGAACATCGCTGGTTTTCCAGCGATGTTCCCTGCAAAACGGCGAGTAACCTTGCTGATACGACCCTGTGGTCGTATCAGCAGAATCCACCCCCTATGTTAGGGATGGCTAAGTCGGGATTATAGCAGACGTTAGATTTTGGCGAAAACGGCAGTTTTCGCCAAAATCTAACATCTGCTATAATCCTGTGGGCTGCCTTGTAAATATCGCGATGTGCACATCGGCGATATTTACAACGTAGCCCATCTGGGGTACGCCAGTAACGCCCACTTTGCATCTCATTAGAGATGCAAGGATGGGCGTTGGGGGAAAGGGCGATAGTGCAGGGATTCACGCGATAGCGTGACCTTGCTGATTAGGCGATAGAATTATCGCCGCTTTCCGTCCGAAAACGGACGCTAAAGCGGCGATAATTGACTATCGCCTGGTTGTTAATATGCCCCTATTATTCTTTTACTTTGATGGGAGTAAAATGAGCAAAAGAGTATTATGTGCTGAACTGACTGGACAGATACCGCATCACACGGGCAGAGGGAAAGATTTCTGTGCGAGTTGGTATTTGCCGGAAATCCCAACATAAGGTGAGGCAGGGTCAGAGGTAGAGGTACGGGTAAGCAAAGAGAGGTAGAGAGATTGTGATAGAGAAATAGGCAGAAGTGAGATAGAGAGAGAAAGAGCATTTCACCCTCTGGGCTCACTCTAGGATAGGATTATTCACAATTTTACCTCTCACCCCGACAACGACACAAGGCCACCTTAGGCACCCTCCCATCATCCTTGTCATACGTGTGAAGATTTGTAAAGACATACAGTGTAAAATTTCTAATCCCAACACATTGTCCCCTTAAATATATGAATTCAAACAGGTTTTACGGTCGCCTCTGACCACCCCCACCTGGAACGACAGTAGATAGATGCACCGGTGGTGGTGAGTCCCAGAGTCCCCAGGGGCGAGGGGAGAAGGGGAAATGATGTTACACTAATGTCTTTTTTCTTTCCACTTAACATTTAAAATGACAATCTTGAGATCTGCTAAGTACAATGATATTGTCTCCATGACTCAAATGATGGACTGGAGAACTAGTTTATAATTTATAATTTCTAAGTGCACACTGTTGTTGTACAATCCTAGGCGTGGCTATGCCTCGTACCCTTAGATGGCTTTGTACAGCAACTTTGAAAGATTGTCAAATAAAAATATCATTTTTTAAAAAGCTCTTAATACCTCACTCTAACTGTTTTGCTTACTGCAACAGAACAATGCTGGTGCACATCTGCACAATGTGGTAACTAAACTCCATTAAACTTGACAAATGTTATATTATTCTCTACTAACCTGTTGGTTGATTAAAACGTTTTTAGGTGTTTCCTGTTATATGCAGCTGGTCGCTGCGAAGAAAAGAACAATTTTGCGGTACAAATAAGCCTGCTCTATGTGATGGAGCAACAACCCAGGTCTTTTCGATCCAGCATGGCGCCTAGTGCTGGCGTAATCTATGAGTTCAGTTGGCACTCTAGTGCTACAACAGCGCTTTAATAAATGTAGGTGATAAGCTGGGAATGGGTGCTAAGTTAAAGGAAAGGGGTAGATGGAATCGGGGTTATGTGTTAGGTAGGCAGGCAGTTAAAACCACAGCAAAACTGAAAAGAAACAAATTAGCAGAGGCAAAACGGGCACCCAAGCTCGCAGGCACAGAGGCTCCAGCCATGCCTTGAGGTAAGCCACCATAAGACAGCCTGATCACTGTGAGCGCCATCTTGGGCATGGCACCATGCTGAGAAAAAGGTATCAATTGGGAATAGAATCTCCACAACAAGAGGGGATTGTGATAGTTATATGGCAATAATCGAAAGGTGTAGGAGGGCAGGAGAAAGTCATTTCACAATTTCTTGCTGTTCCTCTGAGGCAAAGATGAGGAACAATAGACGATTTTTTTTTTATAAGCTCTTTTTATTGTTAAATTTGCACACAGTTGATTGCAACAGGTTATTGAATTACCACATCACATCATCACCATTAGTACATCACTTTTCACCAACAAGCAAGATTACATTAATAGTTTACAGTTCGTTACCCCCTCCTGCCTGACCTCCGCCCTGGGGTCTCCCTTTCTCGAGTATAGTTGGGGCGCATATTTGTCCTGTGTATGTATTCCATTTGCTCCCGATTTGTTCCCATTTTTGGTGACACCCTCTCTTTTCATAGACTGATTTTTCTGCCACCATCGCCCAATCCATATCTCTTTCCCATTCCACCATAGTGGGCAGTGTTTCAACTCCCCATTTGCTCGCATTATTACGCTTGCCTATTGCACAGCCTAGTGTGACCCAAATGCGCTCCTTACTAATGAGGTCTGTTGATTCCCATATGTTGAGCAAACATTGTTGTGGAGTTTGCTGTAGCTGCTTGCCTAGCACTGTTTGCAGTTGTTTTACTATTGCCTTCCAGTATCTCTGAATGAGAGGACATCCCCATATGATGTGAAAGAACGTACCCTCCTCCCCACATTGCCGTCTACATGTAAAGTCCTCTTTCCGTTTCATTTTTGTCATAGTGTTACAGGAGTAATATGCTCTGTGTAGTACTCTAAGTTGAATTAATTTTAGTCTGGAGTTCATGGCCACTTCTCTTGGTGAGGCGAGCGCTTCCTGCCACTGCTATTCTTCTAATTTACCTAAGTTACCCTGCCATTGAGCACGCAACTTTGTAAGAGGATCTGGCATGGCGTTCAGTAATTTTTGGTACATCTTCGATATGGCTTTGCCATCAATTTGATCGCATAGTAGTCTATCCTCTAATGGAGACGATTCTGGGAGACTTGATCTCGTCGGGAGAGACGACAATATTGTGTGTCTAATCTGCAGATACCGGTAAGTCTCGGATGCTGCCATTTCAAATTCCTCCCTCAACACATCACAGGGCTTGATTTTCTCTTTTGCCCATAAGTCCCCCACTTTTGAAATGCCTATCAAGTCCCATTTGTCGAATCCTGGCTGTTTGATCAGTTCTCCGAGTACTTCTGAGCCCCACAGCGGTGTAGTCTGAGTTATTTTATTTTCCCATCCTAGCTGTTTTGTTACCTTACGCCAGAGATGAACAGAACAATAGACTAATTTTAATGGACTAACAGTGGAAGTGATGAATGGTAGAGATTGGAGAGGCAGCAAGTAGCAATTATAATAATACCCAAGTCAGCTCACGTGTTCACCAGTATGTGAGCTCAACGATTACCGTCATTTGTGCTGTTTCTTGAACTAATTAAACCCTCCTCACTTTCCAACTTTGCAAAAAGAAATTATCTTACTCGTAGTCTCTTGATCGTAGCTCGTTCGCCTTTTGGCTAATTAACATGAATTCCTGTTAGGGACAACGATGAACAGTCAGTTGGTCGACGTCCATTTTCGGACAGTGTTTTGGCTTTTTGCTACTCTTTCACAGTCTATCCCCATTTTGAACGATGAGTTGGGTATCATCTGCGTATTGGGTGCCCGAGACCTCTGGGATCAACTAGTTGGGGGGGGCACTAAAGAGAAAAGGTGAGGAAAGGATTCTTGGGGCACCCCGCAATACCAA
The DNA here is from genome assembly GCA_963921515.1 of Calotriton arnoldi. NCBI lineage: Eukaryota > Metazoa > Chordata > Amphibia > Caudata > Salamandridae > Calotriton > Calotriton arnoldi. The sequence continues at coordinate 1,783,625 of CAWUFW010003103.1, read as the reverse complement.
GAGTGTTTGGTTCTTAACACAATAATTCTGAAAAAAGCTGGGAACGTGTTCTTTAAAAGAAAACAGCTCATACATGAAGTTATTATTAAAATATATATATATATTTCGGCTCATAACTCCATTCAATGAAAGATTAGGGTTCATCTGTTATTCAGCGCCAAGATGCCCCGTTGCTGGGGTGAACGTGCGCTTTACGAATACACGTTATGTTATGTTATTGCCTTAAATTCAAAGACTTATTTAATGGTTAACCTGGGGGCTCCTTGGGTTACAGCATTTCATCGCTCACTTAAAGCATCGTATTCCTCGGCAGTGCACATCCTTCTCAAAGGCCTACCATTTCTTCCACATGACCAGGGCTTCTCTCCCCTCGTCAGGCGGAGGGGTAGTGTATTTTTATTGTGAGAAACAATCTGCTTCTTCATTCTTAGCCGCTCGATTAGGCACAGATAATATCTGCCTGTCACCAAATGGCGCATGGAGAAATGCTGTTCTTTGTCATCCTGGACTGGAATGTGCAGAGTCCAGCGCCAGCAACAATGAATTCTTCCTCCCGCCCCTCCCCCCTTTGTACCCTTTGAACATTTTTCTCATTGTCTAATTACGGTAATTTGCATTTAGACAATGACACGGTTCAAACAATGGCGCGTTTTTCAGGGAGCTATCAGTTAATGGCCCAACCCATGAATCTCTGCCTCTCCACACAGGCTCCCCGTCTCCCCTTTTGTGCTGTGTGTAATGGATGCTCGGGCCGGCAGTGCGGTTATTTTTAGACTGCCGGGGTGGCTGGTGCGCTGTGGCGGCCAGTAGCCACTTGCCTTGTTATTAAGCGGTGCTCGTTGATGCGTTCAGTCAGCTGCTCGAGACCTCGACACATTCACGGCGTCACATATTTCACGCGGGAATTCTTTTTCGCGGCTGTGAAGGGTGAGCTTCGCGGGGCACAGTGGGCACTGCGAGGGCCGCGGCAGTTCCTTCATAAATATTCACGGTCGTTTGCGAACTGTGGGTGACCTTGTTTTGGGGAGATCACCATGTTCAGGATCGGATGGATGTTTCTGGAAACAGCCGCTGTTAGTGCGTTTTCTGCGTTTATCAGAGAACATGAGGACAGCCATATATATATATTCAAGTTATGATTGCTCCAGCACATAGGGGTCTTGGATCTCTAGTCAGAGAACAGATTGACGTCAGAAGCGCCCTGGCCGATGCTTGTATGGCGCACAGGTCCAGGCCCTTACCCACATTGGTACCAGTGGGATAACGCAAAATGACAGGCAGAAGATGAAGCGGACCCCCGAGTCTCCCATATCTCACAGATATGCATTGGTCTAGGATTGAATGTTGGGCCTCTGAGGAGTTTGGAGGCCCGTGAAGGGTTGTGGGCCCCCTGCACTGCAAGGGCTTTACATTTTCGATTGACACCCCTGAGTTCCTAGGGTAAGGCCTCGATTTCAAATGAGCGAGATTGGTGCCATGTATTTACCACAACCTGTCACTACCATCACCCCAGAGTGAAGTACTCTTTCTAGTAAATTCCTTCTGCTCCAAGTTTTTCACTTGTAAATTTGGCATGCAAAATCGGTATTCAAATCCCCGAATTCTGAATGTTTTATCTTTTTCTGCACCTTTTCAACTCTAACAATTGCAGCCGAAATTTGTCAGGGGGCAAATAGCCCTGGTGCAATACCTCTTGCACAGCTCGGAATTCTGATCCTTCTAAAAATGTTAGTTTGCCCAGGGATTGTAATTCAGCTCTCAGTCTGGGACTAAGAGTCGGTGTCACATTTAGATGCGCAGTCCAAGGAATGTATTGATTCATCCTATATTTCATTCTTTACAGGGTAAAGAAGGAAGCAGGGGTGGGCGGCCATACCAACCTCCTTTCTCTTCATATGCAAGAGTAACCTGTATGAGTGGGACCTATGGCTCTATATTGCGCAACAACTACATGTGAGCCCAAAAATTGGTAGCAGCACCAAAGATGCTAATGTACTAACAACACCGACAGCTAGTTTTCAGATCCTGAGGTAATCATAGGGCCAGTGCTTAATTTGAGCCAGTGGTTTCCGGTGCTCGGCACCAGCACATAATTATCAACACCAGGACTTATGACAGACAGCCACATGGTGGCCATGTTAGTCCAGTTTTGTGATGAACACAACAACAGTTGTTTAATAATTCTATATACATTAAAATGACTAATACCTGCCCCTCAGTGCTATAAAAATAGTGTGGGTGGCAGGAATTAGTTATTTTTAATGTATAAAAAGTCTGAATTGTCATTAGTAGCGCAATGGGTGGTGCAAGCTGCAGTAGAGCCCTGGTACTTATTTCTCTACAAATTAAGCACTGTATAAGGCACATAATAGAAGGCCAGGGTTGACCCTGAGGCTCATGATTTCATATTCTCTCTTGCTTAGGTAAAAGAGTTTGAGTGTGAGTGGTTGGCACACTGAAAGAAGCAACAGCTTAGCATTGGCCGGCAGTTCACACAACAAGCACAACCATAGCTGATTGGCTACTTACCTTTCCACAAATCAGGCAATGGCGCATGAGAGTGGTGTTGGCGAGGTGGTTCGAAAGAGGCAGTTCAAAACGTCATCCAAATTAAAGGAGTAAACAAAAGGATAGAACTTTCTGGACCTAAAAAGTCATAAAGGAAATAGTTGGTCTCTTGCAACAGCAAACAAATCAGTCATAATGGCTACTACATAGATTGAGCGAATGAGTGGTTGAATAAATGTGTAAATGAGTAGTCAGTCAGTCATTAGATATTACCACCCTGCCCTCCTCTTTCTACAACAATTAGCAACCCCTGAAGTATGTTTAGCGGTTTTAAATTTTATCAGAGCTGCTTTAAGTATCAGGAAGCGGAATAGCTCAGCTTATTATCCTAATGAACCACAGCAATCTAATATTTTAGTGGCCTGTTTACCACTAGCATTTATGTTATCTGCTATGTTGAAATTTGGAGGATTTATGTTACTGAAGTGTGGCAGTTTATAAGTTTCATAGGTTTTATAGGATTGTTTTAAATCACGCAAGGCAGGTTTTGATTAAGGGTTGCAGCCTGCTGGCAAGAGGCGGAGCCTGCAGCAAGCGCAGATGCTGCATTTGCAGTTTTGGTCAAGCCCTCCAAGCACAACAAAGCAGCAGAACATGCCATCTGCTCTGTCCTGCCGTGACCCCCCATGAGCTGCGTCAGCATGAGGATGGGGGTTTGCTGTGTCGCAAGGCTCAGAATTGCATATCCACGGTACCCATGTGAGCGCACTGATATATGCAACCTGTGCATGTCAATGCCTAGAATTTTATTTCTACAGTTAAGGTATGAGTATGAATATCCAATTATATACCATTTCTTGTGAATTTCATAACCAGTGCAGTATGGGTGCCTGCATTTAACTTTTTGTATGAAAATCTGCTCATCACTGCCATAGGGGAAGAAGAGGGCCTGATTACAAGTAAAGCTGCTATTTATCACACTTGGTAAATAACTATACCCTGGGGTTCGGTATTTTTTGGGTACGATAAATAGCACCTATTACAAGTTATTGGGGAATAACATGCAGATTTTTAGTGTTTAACACACCAAAGTCCACATGGTACAGTAAATACCGAACATAGTTCCCTTGTTAAACTTTGGCAGGTTTGACCTTCTGAATTTAACGAACGTTGAGTTATTTAGCGCATCCGATTATCGAATGTGTTAAATAAAACCAAACTTGTAATTTCATCCCATACATACACAGGGGTTTAGCATGGGACAGAATTGACCGCCCAACTTGTAATCAGGGCCAGAGATATTCAAGGAACAGAATATATTGATTCATTTTTTGAATCTGGAACCTGTACCTGCCATCCCACATGGTGTGTATTCATTTATTCATTTGTTTATTTATTTATTTGTTTACTTATTTATTTATATCTTTATCTATTTATTTAATTATCGTTTTCTCATATAGTGCTGTCGGACACCAGGCAATGGCAGCGGCTGTACCACAGTGTTAACTCAAGATGCACGCAGAATGTTGGTATCGGCAACATGCACAAAGTAGACAGGAAGATATATGTACAACATAATTAGTCATATGCATAGCAACTGCAACAATAGGTAGTGCTTTTAATGACAGTACATGAATAAGCAATGGCTGAGGCTCGACATAGAGAAATGATTGTAGTACAAAGAAATGTAAAAAGAAGGAGCAGGAAAATAATGTAACTCAATTAAATTATGGAATACATATAAATATCTGTTTAAGGGTATATTAGGGAAAAGGGACCTCTCTCATCGCTAATTGGCGTCCACCTTTACTCTGTGTGTACTTCTGAACGTGGACAAATAGATTTTTTTAGTAGCACCTTAAACAATGAATAAAGTTAAGCTCAAATAGCATAAAAAAACAGACAGCCCGCCATTGGATTTTTCATGATCAAAATATAGCTTCTTTTAAATTGAAGTTTTTAGTTCCAGGATCAAACGTATTGAAAAAAGCAAATGCCACACCCAAGCCTCCCTTTCTGGCAGTACAGTAAAATGGTAATTACAGTCAATGAGTATCAGAGCCAATACTTATGTCAGCTGAAAAGAATCTCCACTTTCACTAATGTTTTAAATAATAGGAAAGAAAAATATACAACAAATTATTGTCAAAGATCATTGTCTCAGTATGGGCATTACACCGCCATTCATATCTTCATATCTTCGTATCAATTTGATATGAAGACATTGTATTAATTAAGTGAGCAATGCTGTCCTGTCCCTTTTGATACTATCGAAAGGCACAGGACAGCATTGCTCACTTAATTAATACAATGTCAATGGCATTTCGTTCCATCTCCGTGTGGTTCACATGCTTCCAATAAGGTAAACAGCCATTTCAACGCGGCTTTTACACTGCATTCCATTACATTGCATGCGTTACAACGCATGCGATGTAACAACGCTTAGCCATTACTACGCATGTTATTACATCGCATGCGCTTTTACAATGCATGCGATGTAATGGCGATCCACCTTGTTGTGAGGAAACTGAGGCTCTTCCGTTTCCTCACAACGACGTGCATCGTGCACCGCCCCTTAGCCGACGTGAAGCGAAGCAGGGACCAGGGAGAGGAACCACGAGGAGAGTGAGGTAAGGGGGATTGAGCCAGGGGTGGGGGTAGTGTTTTAGGGTTTGGGGTATTGTTGTAGTGTTTGTGTAGTGTAGGGTAGTGTTTTAGGGTAGTGTCGGGGGGTTGTGCAGGGTAGTGGTAGTGTTTGAGTGTAGGAACTGGACTGGGGGTCGGAGGAGGGTCGTGCTGGAGGTAGTGTTTTAGGGTTTAGGGTAGTGCTGTGGTGTGTGTGTAGTGCACGGTAGTGTTTTAGGGTTTAGGGTAGTGTCGGGGGGTCGTGCAGGGTAGTGTTTGAGTGTAGGAACTGGACTGGGGGTTGGAGGAGGGTCGTGCTGGAGGTAGTGTTTTAGGGTTTAGGGTAGTGCCGTGGTGTGTGTGTAGTGCAGGGTAGTGGTTTAGGGTACTGTTGGGCGGTTGTGCAGGGTAGTGTTTAAGTGCAGGGAGCCGACTGGGGGTCGGGGGAGGGTCGTGCTGGGGGTAGTGTTTTAGGGTTTGGGGTAGTGTTGTAGTGCTTGTGTAGTGTAGGGTAGTGTTTTAGGGTTTAGGGTAGTGTCGGGGGGGTCGTGCAGGGTAGTGTTTTAGGGTAGTGCTGTGGTGTGTGTGTAGTGCAGGGTAGTGTTTTAGGGTTTAGGGTAGTGTTGGGGTGAGTTGTGCAGGGTAGTGTTTAAGTGTAGGGAGCGGACTGGGGGTCGGGGGAGGGTCGTGCTGGAGGTAGTGTTTTAGGGTTTAGGGTAGTGCTGTGGTGTGTGTGTAGTGCAGGGTAGTGTTTTAGGGTTTAGGGTAGTGTCGGGGTCGTGCAGGGTAGTGTTTAAGTGTAGGGAGCAGACTGGAGGTCGGGGGAGGGTCGTGCTGGAGGTAGTGTTTTAGGGTTTAGGGTAGTGCCGTGGTGTGTGTGTAGTGCAGGGTAGTGTTGTTGGGTTTAGGGTAGTGTCACGGGGTTGTGCTGGGTAGTCTTAATGTAGGGAGAGTACTGGGGGTCAGGGAGGGTCGTGCAGGGGTACTAAATTTGGGTGCAGGGCAGGGTAGTGTCACTTACATTGCATACTTTTACCATGAGTATAGCTTTACCACGCATGCCTATGCGTTGTAATGGTATGCGTGGTAAAAGCGTATGCGTGGTAAAAGTATGCGATGTAATGGCATGTCATTGTAATTGCAACGCATAGTAATACCCGCGTTGTAATGGCACGTGTGGTATTAGTACGCGTTGTAATGAGTCATATTCTTCGAATAACCTTATCTCAGTATTTTCATATACCACCTATTAATAATTCATATGTATTGCCTGAACAGAATACATTTTACAGATATCATCATTATTACTATTACCATGACATAATTGTTTCTATATGTTCTGTTATGGTATTTTAATTTATTACCCGCTCGAATTACCCCCAGAGATATATACATGTTAATATATAGTGTAATGCAGCACATAGAGGAAAAGTGTTACTTATTTCATATGGCGCCTCATTCATTGAAATTATTACACACACCTACCCTTCTCCTGACCTTTATCAATGTAAAAGGTCCTACACCTCCCTTAGTAAGTTTCTGCTTTTCTCACTCTTTTTCTTATTGGTTGTTCACAATGCGTCTTGTATAAAAGATACGCTTACCTAAAGAAAGAAATTCAAAAACGTCAAGCACCCTGCGCTCTACTGCACTTCTTGTTTTTAGTTTCACTAATCTCCAATTATTATTCTAGCATATATAGTTAACTACTCGCTGAGTCTACCAACAATCTGACATTCAATTACAGCCCCTTCCACTTTTTTCTGCTTGCTTCCCAAATGAAAAATACACATATAGATTCAACCTAAATTCAAAAGTGCCTATAATTCAACTTGCAGTGGGGCGTGGTTGACAGCACGTCACGAAATATGATTTTCTAAATTTAATAGAACAGGACAATCCTCTCTGTTGGATTATATTCTAGTGGAAACAAGCATATGGCAGTGGGTTGTCGACTTCGCTGTCATGCCGAGACATGACAGTGACCACAACGCCCTGATACTGGAGCTGGAGCCTCCAGACTTCTATAACTCCACGGCCACCAGCACCCCGATAGGTAGCAATTCAATACTTGCTAACAATAGAAGGAAAATCAGATGGGGAACACTTAAGCAGTCACCAGACAAGGCAGCCGCATTATATTCTCTAACTATTTCGCCCTTAAAGGAAATGGAGGAGGCTGCCATGTCACTTGACTCTCCTCAAACCATCAGTAGACTTGAGGCTGTGCATGTAGAATTGACAACTAGCCTGACTAATATTTTTAATCCTCTGATGCACTCTAAGGTGAATAAGGGTGCCAAACAAACTTGGTTCAACAATTCTTGTCGCAAGGCAAAGGGTGCTCTCATAGATGCCATTAAAAGTAAGGATAGATCCTTAATCAAACTAAACAGGGCCCTTTATCGAGATAGTACCAAGCTAGCTAAGAAGAACTGGGAGCTTGAAAGATGGGATGCCATTAAAACAGCACTTTCTAATAGGGACTTGAAGTCGTTCTGGTCACTAGTGAGTACAGACAGTAGTATAGAGAACTCAGCCTTAGAGCCGAATATTGCTGCAGCCGCATGGAAGTCTCACTTCCAAGCGCTGTATTCCACAGAGGAAGCCACAGAACCCAAAGATGAAACATCTTTAGCAATCCCAGGGATTCTCCTTGAATACCCCCAAGGGTTTACTTTAACAGAAGTTTTAAATGCAATCAGGAAGCTTCCCCTTGGAAAGGTCCCCGGACTAGACAAGATTCCTGGGGATTTATTTCGGGAGGAACCAAATATTTGGGGACCCTATCTTTGGGCAATATTTAATGCCATTCTGAATGGCATGACAATCCCGGACACCTGGTTAGGGGCTGAAACTTTCCCAGTTTTTAAGAAGGGTTCCCCTTTCTTGCCCACCAACTATAGGCCGATCAGCCTGATCGACGTCACTCAGAAATTGTTCGCTAGGATTCTCCTCGAGCGCCTCCAGTCGTGGATGGAAGAGCGTGAAATTCTGAGTGCCTATCAGGCTGGTTTTCGGAAGAATATCTCCACTATTGACCAAATCTTCAGGCTCCAATTATTATATTGGAAGACGGTGTCAATAGAGGGTGGCAGCCTTTATCTGATATTCGTTGATCTTAAATCGGCCTTCGATTTGGTCCCCGAGCCAAACTGTGGGAGGTTCTTGAACAATTGGGTATCCCGCCCTACCTGTTGTCATTGATCATGCGACTGCATGCAGGCAATTTTGCCCAAGTAAGGTATGGGAAATCCGGGGAACTGACCCCCCGCTTCCCAGTCAACAGAGGAGTAAGGCAGGGGTGTGTGCTGGCCCCTACCCTGTTTTGTCTCTTTATCAATGCTTTGGTGGCTCAATTAAATGAGGGAGTGGACAACGACGCCCCAAAGCTGGTGCATGGTAAGGTGCCAGCAATGATGTTTGCAGATGACACCTTGTTCTTATCTAAGTCCCCTATGGGCATCCAAAGGATTCTTGACAGTTTCTCTTTATTTTGTAAAAACAGGGGGCTGGAGATCAATACATAAAAGACCAAATTTATGGTCTTTAACCCAGCCAAAACATCCCGTCCAAACCCCTCTTTAAATGGCACATTGTTAGAGAGGGTGACTGTCTTTGACTACCTTGGTGTCACCTTGTCCGAAACATTTGAATGGGGCCCGCAACTAGACAAAGCAAGTTTGAGGCTAGCGCAGATGGTTGGGGGAATCGCAAAAACCTTTAGGAACTCCTCATACAAACAGCCTGGCCCGGTGGCTGAGATATATAAAGTACAAGTTAGGAGTGCTGTATTGTATGGGGCGGAACTTTGGGGTCACCGTCCCGCTGGCGGGTTGGCCAAATAGAGAATAAATTTATGAGACAGCTCCTGGGCCTACCGCCAAGCACTCCCCTTATCCCCCTACGCCTGGATATAGGAATTAGACCTATTGCGGAGGAGATCAGACCGTTGACCTTTTGGCGTAGACTGTGGGCGACCCCTGAATTAGCAGTCTACCAGTCTGAACTTAAGGGGATTATGGGACTCCCGGGGGCGGGAAAACTACCATGGTTTATATACATAAAAGACGTATGCCTTAGACTAGGCATTCCTAACCTATGGAGTAACCCCGAGGAAGTGTCCCCGACAATCCCACGACTAGAACTAGTAAGAGCCTATAGATCGCTCAGACTAGCCGATATTCAGGGGAACACTAAACTTGGGTACCTAACGGCTGACTTCCTTAATATTAAAGCTCAGTACCTCTTTGAACCTTTTCTGGATGATATACAACCTTCCATGGCAAGGAAGCTATATATCCAGTTTAGAATAGGGACCTTGCCGGTTCATGCATTCACGAACAAATGGTCAAAAGCTCCTTCCTTTGGGTGTCCTGCTTGCAATAGCCCAGACGAGTCCGACATTCATGTTCTCTTTTTTTGCCCTGGCTATAAAATAGCCAGACGGCGTTGGCTCGTATCACTCTGTAGAAATCTGGGGTGTAGGCAGTGTTCGGAGGCATATAGAATACTGAGATCTGATACCCCCCCCCCCCACAGTTTTTGCCGTGTCCCGATTCCTCTATTCTATGTGGCACAGGCGTAGGGTGTTGTTAAATTCACCACATAAACCATAAATATTTCTCTTTGTACTTTGTCTCATTTTAACCTTTTTTAACTTTTTAACATTTTTCTTAACCTGTTTTGAATTATTTTTACTATCTGAATTACTGTTATAATGATACTTGACTAACTTAAAATGCAATGTGGCTACCTTTTATAATTTGCCTCTGATGAATTTTTAATATTGCTCAAATTTAGCTATGTATGTATTTGTATCATCTACTTTTTATGGTCTACATTGACCGAAATAAAGTTTGTTGAATGGAATGGATTTTCCAAATATGATCTGCATAGTCTTTTGTAAGATCACCCTTATGTTCTTGGAGAGGGCACAAAACCACCAATATTGTGCATGTAGCTTTAACAAAAGCTTATCTGAAATGACTTTTCTGAACAATGAAGCTACAAACAGAGAGCACAACATTCCTTTAATGGCGCAAAATGTGCGAACATGCATGCTCCAAAATGTTCTGTGACTGGCATGAGGAGTGCTTCTTGGCAGCCACCTGAGCATATCTTCAAGGGAACTGTGCTGGCATTACAAGAAGTTTATCACTTCCTCCCCTCACTGCCTCAGAGCTCACGAGGAAGTGACGTACTGCACTGGAGTTGTCAGAGTGCCACTCACCACCAAAGTATACCCCGACTGTAGTCGCCTCTATGGTCGGTCCCATTGCACTTCAAGCAGCGACTGCTAAGAGGGCACTTTGTGGGCCATGCCAGTTCCCTATAAGTCATAGATGGTTGGGTTTATGGGGAACTGTAGACAGACGTCTTCATTATGTGGCGCATGTCTGCCGAGACTTGATCTATGTGAACGCATGCACCGGCAAGTCAATGAATTGGCTGCAAGTCCATAAAGAAGAAATACTTCTTTATTATTGACTTTATTATTGATTAGGAAACTACTAAAAACTTGGCTTTTTAATTTCTAGTCCTCTCTTGCTCTTGTCTATACTGCCATTCGCAATCAGCGCCAAGACACCCATGGGTATTCGAGCGCTTAAGAAATGTATTAACATTTTAATTTTACAATTGTGTCTCTGCAACAGAACACAACTCTGAATATTTTACCTTTCTAATAAAATGTGCCATTGCCATATACACTTACTGAAGATAATTAGGAGGGTGAGCTGATAGTTAGCACATTATATGAGCAGCAACTATATAACATAAGGTCAGTAATATTTTGTGAATTAATTTCTATATTGTCAAAAGTCTCCAGTCCTCCCTTTCATTGGATTGGCTAAAAGCCACATTACTAAGGCAGATACAGGGAAGAAGTCCAAGGTGTGGAAAGAGAATGAAGACTATCTTACTGAACACCGTTGACCACAGAACTGTTAATGAAACAGCCATTTTTGAATGACAACCACTGCAGGCAAAATTAAATTAAGTCCACAAAAAATCAAGTAATAAGGCCTCAATGTTACTATAGTTTTTGGTTTTAAGCATGCATCTCTGTTTTTTCAACCTCGTGGTTATATTTAATTAATCTGTAATTAGCACAGTGGTTAAGCATTTGCAACATAGGATTAAAATTAATAAACATATTAGAAAAAGAAAAGACAATGATACTACCTTGTACATGTTATTATCTGATGGTTTACGTTCATTTGCAAAATTAATAAAAATGCTTTGGAAAAAAAGATTTCTAATCTTTTCTCTTTACTCAGTTTTAATATTATAGAAAGTATGTAACATTTGCATGTCAAGATGGTTGACAAGTACCGGTGGCCCTGGAGTCAGTGATATGTTATCTTCCAGAGTGAAGGGTGAAGGGAAAGGCCTCCAGGATTCAGATGGCAAAGACTTTTCTCGAAGGTAGACTTGGATCCAATCTCCATCTCATCCTCCCGATGAATGTATCCTTACATGCTATATGGTCTGCCTTTCCCAGTGAATCCTAACTTAAGCCTGGGTAAGAAGCTATATTCCTCTATTTTACTAATAAATTTCAGCTCCACCTTCATGTCATTTCCTCCTCTCCAACCCACAGAGAGGCACATATCTAGTACTTCTCTCTCAAATATAATTGTATACCCCTACAGTTCAAATGCACTGGAAGCAACAGCATGAGCTGGAGTACCATCTCCTACTGTTGCAGGTCAATAAACAGAACACAACCCGAAATGCATTCAAGACATACCCAGATATGCTATACTTATATCTCTGACACTACCACAATCAAAGATTTGGTTGGCTTGGTCTTTCATCCATCAACACTAATATGAGTGTATCTTTAATATGTATTATTATTCAAGGTACTCAGTACATAGTAATATTGTTGAAACAAGGATTCTGGTGTACTCATCATATCATGTCATTTTGTTCTTATGACACTAAATAAGTTCTTGTTTTTCATATTTATCAGTGAGTATATTTATGTTTCCTCTATCATCTTCTCTTGCAACCCATGCCCAGTTGATTGCATTTTAAATGATATTTTATATTTCATATTACCTTACATTTATGTCACGTACATTTTTGCCTAGTAATACCAACTTTATGCAGGGCTGTGGCCAAAATGGAGGCTGAGACGGGCGTGCGATGATGAGTTCAGCAGCAACTGCTCGCCTACCAGAATCCAGCGCAATATCAGGGCCCCCTCTGAGCTGTGTGGGACCAGCTTGTCACCCTCTTGGGATCCCAGCGCATCAGGTGGGGCCACCAAATTGACCAGGGCCAAGTAGAGGGCCATGTTGTAGCGGCCTGTGCAAGGCTGCAGCATCGAGCTTCGGTGATCCAGGACCGGGCCACCAGGGCAGAGGGTGCAGCACCCAATGTACCCACCTGCTAAGCTGCTCTGCCAGTGGAGCAGAGAAGTGGGCCCCATCCTGAATGAGGAAGTGAGAGGAGGGACTGCCAGCAACAGAGTGAGACAGAGCTGGAGCTCTGCCTCTGGCAATGATCAAGTGGGCAGAGCCTCCCCCGTGCCTCCCTGCTTGATCAGCAGGAGCACCCCTGTCTGTGCTAGGCACCTTGGATCACGGCAGAGGGGGTTGGTCAGGTGTCCCCTTTCTGGTGGCCCAGGCCTCCTACAAGTGAAGGGAACTACTGGGGTCACCCGGACCCATTGATCCCAGAATATGGAGAAACAGCGCAACCCCAAAGGGGGCAACCATACTGGGGCTGGCCCTCACCCCTCAGCTGCCTGATGCTGCAGTGGACCAAGACATGCTCGGCCCTAGGAGAGCTCTGACATGCAATCAAGGATGTCAAGGCATTGTTGGAGCCTAAGATCAATGCTCTGGCAATTGAGTTGGAACACCTGAGGGCAGACTAGGCGAAACTGAAAGACAGAGTGGAGTCCTTTGCATGAACACTGACAACAATACGCCCACGGTGACTGAAATGCAGGGCACATAAAGGCCCCCTAGGGGGAGGTATCCTTCCTTCGAGCGAGGGCTGAGGACGGGGCAGGCCTCTTGCGGGTCAATAATGGACACATCATGGGCCTACTGGAGGGAGCGGAGGGGCCCAGCATAGAACTCATCCTTGAGGACTGGATACTAACCTCGGTTCTGGAAGGTAGGTGCTCAACCTTTTTCCTCTGTGAAGAGAGCTCACAGTGCCAGACCTCCGCCCTCAGGGGCCCCAGGCTGGTCATAGCTCAAATATTCAATTATCAGAACAGAGTCCATGTGTTTCAGGACACTAGGAGCAAAGGTTCATGGTGAGTTGAGATTCGTACTGTGAACATCTTCCCAGATTACACGACGGAGGTGCAGTGGCTGCGGAGTTTGTTCGTGACAATGAAAAATTATGTGATTGAAGCCTTGTTGCAGTATTTTGTCTGATACTTGTAGCTAAATGAATTTTGTCTGTTACTTTAAAATGTTAATATTAAACATGTTAGAATGTGCACACTATTTTTATATATGTATAAAAAGTATTTTTCTTGTTGTTCTACAATTTCCTATGTTGTGTTAGTACTGTTCCTTGCCCTAATTGATTTCTATGAAAGTGTCTTGCATTAGGAGTGATGAGCCATGTGTGATGCTCGACTTACTCCAAGGCTTGGCTGGAATAGGTTTGAGCCTGTTTTGTCAATGGTACTACTATAGTAGATTTAGGTGTAACTTTTGTGAACAGCAATTGTCTTATACTTTTGTGGGTCTGTTTTAGTATATACTTGTGATTACCTAAAACCCTCCTTAATTTTCCCTTGTCCCCACCCATTTGAAGTAGATATTCCTCGTTTTCCTACCACTCCCCCTTGTACCTCCCACCTTTACACCACAAAACAGAGACCTCCACACAATAGAGATAAGGCAGACACAAGTGGAGCTCTCTGGGGGAAGATTGTTGAATACCATTTGCCAGTACGAGAAGTAATACTACTAGAGTTCTACTTTACGTAATCAAAAATGCTTTCGTGAATAACTCCCATAATACTAACAGATCTCTTCATTTCCTTTTAAATCCATAACCTTTCTGTCTTCTTTCCCTGAAATATAGCCTAAAACAGCTTCCAAAAAAGTCTACTTTCTGTAATGGGGAGATCTGTGTCAGCCTGAACCGCTACTATATTTATGTTCCTGTCAAACCTATAAGGTGCATCTGAAAGGCAGAGTCATGAAGATGGTAGGCACATACCTCATTGGGGTATTTACAACACGATTCCAGTCTGTGGAAGTAGATGATTCCATGAGAATGATCCCTCACTGAAAATATCTGTATTTCATTTCATAGAGGATTAATAAAATGCAGGAGTCCCCAGAATACTAAATCAGAAAGGTACAAACGAAACTGACCACTGTAAGAAGGTACAAAGATCCCTTCCCTCATGGCTGCCCGATGTAGATCCGGGATCGTGGATCAATATTGGATTTTCCTACAAAACACTGACCATGTAAATGGTTCTTTTTAGCTTCTTTGTAAATGTAAGCTTTTGTGGATATCTCGAAATTCTGACATAGATCAGGTTCTCCTAAGCTATGTTGCACAACCTCCTGTATTAGACCTTGAGAAGAAGTCTATTACTGAAGATGTCTTGGGGGAGCATGCAGCGCAATATATAGTCAAACATTAACTTCAAACAATGCAATGTAACATTAAAAATATAACATAATGCAAATTGTAAATCATGCAGCTGTGCACTACCAAAACGCTGCATTTTGACTGACTCCAAGCCAGCCAACCTCTGCACAAAAGAATCAGAGCTATTACGGAGGCAAGCCTCATTACATCAGCAACCCACAAATCACTATGCCTTCTTTCCCTAATAGCTGTCTGTCAAGATTCCTAGATAGAGTTCTAAGAAAGAACCAACGTTTTCTTGTAGCTCACAAAATGCTCCTGCAGTGGGAAATATGCTGCTGGTGGAAACAGCTTTGGAATAATTTATTTCCTTGGCACAATGCTGGATATGTACTGAAAATGCTTTTTATCACTATTGCTACAAGATTCTGAAATAAATGAGTCCCCAAAACATACATTTCCATGTTTCACACCATATTTTTCTCCCTTTTTGGACCCTATTTTTGCTGACTTCAGGACTCTATGCACTTTGACACTGCCATTCAATACCCCGCTGCAATGTGCCGACAATGATATTGGTAAATTGGTCTCACCCAATTGGTCTATTTAACTTTCCTGTAAGGTCATAGTGAATGCTTTAGAAAATGTGCCAATGGCATGGAAGTTAAATGTCACATGTGAGCTGCAGTGTGCACTTACATCACCCACACATATGCCAAAAATATGTCAGCCAGGAGCATTACTGTGCTCCGGCTGTCCCTAGTTTATAGCACTGCAGTTACACACAGCAAGGCATAGTGATTTTGCAATATATAAAAAACCTATTTCTATATATTATTAAGACACCCCTACAGTGCTTAACGTTGAAAAAGCCACATTATATATTAAAAGTCATTTCACTATGTAGATCAGTGTCATCTTCCATAGGACAGGGCTTTTTCCTTGGCCTTCTCCTTTTCACCTCCTTTCCATTACTGGAGTCTCCGCCTGCAGTAAAAGTTTTTTTCCTTTGGGGTTTTCCTCTTTGGTACTCCTTCTGGAAGGCACAATCTGCTCTGGCGTTACATTGTCGGGCAGCACTGTGGAAATTGGAAAGGGGCACCCTTACCTCGGACAGACTAGAACCTTCAGTAACTGAAGTCGGGAACCATCTCAGCGAACCAAAGCTGGTAAGAGAAGTTCTGACAGCGACAGCCAAGTGGTGGAGAAAACCAGTTTGGATCCTTTCAAGTGGGTGGAGACCTCACCTAAATAGAGGAGTGGCTAAGATGCTTTCAACAAGCCTGCCTGGTGGCAAAAGTGTTTTGCCAAATTGAAACGGGGGCTTGTGGGTAATTCTACAGTAAATGAAAGAGGAAGTGCTTCAGAAGGAGGTATGAAAAATGCAAGAAAATAGTTGGATTGGGTGGCAGAATTTCTCCAATCACTGGCTAGTGCACAAGATAAATCTGGCACCTCAACCACCACCTACTCAAAAGTTTGTTGGATATGGGAATAATCCACATGAAGAAGACATCACTGCTGGGAGAAAGAAGGGTCCTAATTCCTGAATCCTGCTGTAAGAAGAGGATTCACTAAAGGACCAAATGACTGAAGGACTCTGAACTCCATCTGATATCCAGGGACTGGAACTTCTCTCAGAGGGCCAAGTGGTTTGTCCACTGTTTCCCTGCTCCAGGATGAAAAAAGGGAAAGAACTTTTCACTCTAAGTTGACCCACCTGACCACAGAGAACTGGACCTTGCAGGAGACCTACCTGGAGAGTGACCTCATATCTAAAAGTGTGCCCTGAGGTGGGAAAGGCTGCGGGCCTGACCTGCAGATTACTTGTTTCAGGATGGAGCCTTAATTCCCTTTGACATGCTGTCAGAGCAAACTGGTCTTCTGGTGGGACAGTTCCTAAAACATAGGTGCTTGGTCGTGGAGTTGGAGCCTCTCTGGGGAATCACTCAGGATGAACCACCCGCGCATCCTTTTTTCCAAACAATGTTTACTTTGGGATCTGGCCGGAGACTCTTTTCCTGGCTTGTTAGAGCTATTCCAGACATGTCCTCAGACCCTTTAGCAACAACCTGCCAGAAATGGGAAGTAGATATTGGCCGCCCCCTAATTCAAAAGGAATGGGACAGAATGCTTGCATATCTACACAGAGTCCACTGTAATGCGCAATTCCAGTACATACAAAACTACATATTAAATAGAGCCTACCTGATTCCGGTCCGGCTTCACAAAATCTACCCTACTGTATCATCAGACTGCCTCTGATACCACATTCCAAATGCCGACATACTACACATATTTTGTGATTGTCCTCTGGCTCAGACCTTTTGGACTGAGGTCTGTACAATTCTCTCACAAACTGCTGGTCGGTGTGAATTAAACTGTATGGAGTGCTGTATATTGGGGCTCTACAAGCACCAGAAATCCTGCATTCCGATTCCTTGACTTGGCCTTACTTCTGGTGAGGCATACACTCACATGAGGGGGAAGGCCTCACCCATGCCTGTTATTACACAGTGGCAAGACACAGTGATCTGATGGGCAGAGACGGAGTCCATATCACTATGCCATGAGGAGGCATGGGTACTCCACAAACGTCCTATTGCTGCTATGTGAGAGGTCTTGTTCTTGTCTTTTAAAAGTGACTCCAGACTACCCTAGGCTGGCTCGCATATCAAACCATTTTTTTTCTTCTGAGTTTTATATAGCATGAACTTGACCCGAAGGAATCAGGTATCAGAGCGCTTTACATGAGCACCAGTTGTGTTACATAAGGACACATTTGATTTTTGTTAGGCACGGGGAAATTAAGTGATTTTCCCAGAATCACAGGATGTTGAGCATCATTGCAGAGACTCGAACCCGGTTCCCCAGATTTGAGATCGACTGCCCTAGCCGTTAGACCACATCCTCTCCCCTATATCTTACTATATGCCTTCTTATCTACTGGCATCCACCTCATGGCTCAGACCCCCAAGTGGATCTTCATTGTGGGAGAGGTAAGATCTGCTGATCAGAATACCCGGTCTTTTACATTAACAAGCCTTTATACTTGTGGCACACTTCATATTATCAGACTTGCTATCGTTTTTTAAAGTTGTATTTGGATTGCTACAACATCTTTGTTCTTACTAATGTAATGATTATCCCACGATGTCCTTTTTTTTGTATTGATCTTACTTGAATTAACGTAGAAAACCCAATAAACATGATAAAAAAGGCTGCATGATTGACCATTAGGAACTTTCCAAGCAGATGGAGAAAAGTGGGAGTTTGTTATTCATTCTTTCCACCTTCAGATGACTGCAACAAGGTGCTAACCCTTGCTCAGGGAGGTCACACCCTAGCCAGGCAAGAAAACTAGGCATGTATAGATTTTTGCTGGGCTGAAAACAATTTGAATTGAGCCTTGTGTGAAAGGTATACAGTCTTGTGGAGCCCAGCCCAGCTACTGTTTCTATCATTGCTCAATGAGGATTCTGACTTTCAAAATGAGTGATTGGTCTGAGTCTGAAGGTAAAACCTTGGACTGGGGTGAAGCAGCAATTCTATCCAACTAGCATAACACCTACGATGGCAATGAAATTTAGCTGTGTCCTCCTGGGAGTTTTTGGTACCACAACCAACAACCTTAGTGCGATCTTGACAACGTTTTTAACTTCAAAGATCCCTTGTAGGCCGAAGCCTTGGACTTCGCTCCATTGAAAGGTTTTGACCTCCATTTTAGAGACTAAGTCCGAAGGTAAAACCTTTGACCAGGATGAGCCGGTGGGTGTATCGGACCGCTGCTCTATCATGATCGGCCTGAAATTTTGCCTAGGTCCCAGTCAACTGTAAACTGTTGCTTTTCAATGCTGCTTTACTTTTTCTGGCCACTTTTTACCTTTAAACTTAAAAAATGAATATCTCTCGTTTTCACTGTACAGTTGTGAAGCTCATGATGTCTTTTTTGGTCATTAGATAGTTCTCCTTTTCTATAAATATCTTTGGGAATTTTATTGTATTGCCTCCTTTTTTTAATCTATTAATAATGCTTGAACCTCACATGCATTTCTCTGGGCATTGCTCACTTCTAATGCCATAGTTACCAGGAGCTGAGCAAGGATTCTCGCACAAATGTGTTTTGTCCTTACCAAACTATGTTTATTAAGTAGGTAGGGGTCACCCCTTTCCAAGTTAATTATCCAAAATATGACTGACGGACACACACATTATGAATAGTCTTTTATAAGATAGTGGTCTCGCTATTGAAGGATGTTTGAGGTTCTCAATCCAAGATGTAGGGGAGTCTTTTCCTGTTATGTAAGTTTCTGAATGTAGCTCATATAAAGGAAGGGTTGTGAAATGAAGATGCATCACCACACATTTTATTCCCTGGTTTTTCTTCACAGTCTTCACCCCTCGGTACTATATTTCTCCCTGATTTTGCTTCTATCAGGTTGGATGGGTTTCCTCCCGGATTTGACTCTTGTTACAACTTGGCTCTAACTGCTTTCCTGATGTCTTGAGAAGGTTGGTGCCTTGCTGGTTCCCCAATATTACCTACATCTTTAATCAAGAACAACAAGATTGGCAAAATAGGTTTTTATATTTTGTGGGTTTTGCTTCCTAACTCGGACTCTTGTAAGGAGACTTTTCGCTGTGCAAGTGGAAACCTGGCTATTGGGAGGAGCACTCCCTTCCCTCTAGAAAATCAAGAGTGGTACTCAACAGCGCTTCTCAGCATCCAGTTTTTGACATGCTCCTATTGTAGCAACATGAAATTCAGATGTTCCTCACATTTGTCATGAATGCAGAATATTAGTGTTGTAGCTGTTCATTAGAAATCTGTGGTGAAGCTAGAGTAGAACACTGGGGAATCAATTAACAATTTGCTGTTGTCTTTGGAAGTATATGCTTTCCTCTCATTGATGTTTGTAAATGTATAGACCATGTGTCCTTGTTTAACCTTCTGGACCACTGACCATGTTTTCAAAACAAAATCATGACATAAAAAACATTTTTCCCAAAAATGGTTCATCAGTTTGCAGCAGAGGGTCATCATTTTTATTAAGCTGTAATCACATTTAATTTTACCTCAGTTTTTAAAATCAGAATGCACCATCAATAATGATTTAGATTGAGATAGACATCCGTCATCATCCTTTGTGTGTGCTTCTTTTTGTGACCCACAAACTCCGGCAATAACTACAATGCATTTCAACAGGATACAAACGGAGAAACCTTTTCACTAAAAGAATCCAAAAGGCGTGGTTCTAGTGAACTTCCACCTAAATAATAGCATGACAAACTATGCCGTTCTAACAAACAATTTTATGATTTTCATGCCAAATGTTAAGGGTCTGATTTACATTAGCAACATTATCCAATGAGGAAGGCACTCTCAGGTGGTTGTTGAATGGAGTAGAGTAGGGCTCTTGGCTTTGCTTCAGACCCTCTGACCTCATTCCGTCAATAATTACATAGGGCTGCTTTTTTCCTTGGATAACATGGCTTAATTAGCCCTTTGAGTCGAATACTGGGAGCTGGTCAGCCAATGAGAATGCTGCTTTTGCTACCTATATTTAGTGTTACAGGCCCATAAAGGGAGCATTCTGTGGCTGGCCAGGTACTTCTATCTGCAATGTGGACTAATAGGGAGTGCTGAGGGAGTATGGGCATCCTCTCAACTGAATGCTTGTGTGATAAAAACAGCTCTATCTTCCCGCGGTGCTCCCTCTGCCTCTTGTAATCGAGCTGTCTGTGTACAGACAGTGGCGTAACAAAGGCCCCCGCAGTAAGGGGGGGCCCGAGCTTCAGTACCCTGGCCTGAGAGCTCCTGAGTGAGTACAGAAGGGGGGCTCCTTTATGTACTTTGCGGGGGCCCCCTTAGGTTTCGTTACTCCATTGTGCACAGATTGCTGTTTTGGGTCCTCCCTTTGCTATTGGGGAAGGGAAACACAATTGATAACGCCGATTCTTATCTAATTATCTATAAGAACCTTCTGGTCGCCAAGATCTTTTTACCTGTTGAATAGTGTAAAGGAGAGAATCTCATCTGGTTATATATCAGCATTCATTTCGTCTGAAAGGACCACTGACTCCGAATTCAAGTTTGAGAATTTATTATCGCCAAAAATAACTGAACGTGCAAGCACCTCAACACGAGGTTAAAGAAATAGATGGGCACTAATACAAATAATAATCTACGCAGAAATCTCATCCGACTCAGGATAAGGAGAATAGAAAGTTCTAGAAGGATCAACCAGACTATGATTGCTCCTATTTCTAAGTTGCTCTTCATTGGCCTAAACAAGCTTAAAATCAATTGCTGTCCCTACACTAACGCTAAGTGACATCCCTGCATAACGATTTTCTCAGGCAAGAGTGAATAAAAGGTGTCAGCTGTGAAGACTTCCTAAGAAGTGCAATCACATAGTACCTAAGCTCAGCTCTGTCCTTCTCTCAGGTCTCCCCTACCTCTTCTCTGGCCTCCTCCCTCAGGGCACTATCCCTAATACAAAACCACAATACAATTGTACACGCCTTTGTCACGCCTCCTTGGCCAGGTCTTCTTTCTTGTGCTTTTCCATCGAAACGGTTACTTCATCCTGGACGGTTGCGATGACCTTGAGTCCCAGGCACCTTCTCCGCCGAAAGTATCATCCCTACATTCCTTTTCACTCCCCGTACCATGCCTCCCCTCTCTCTAGCTTTCGAAAACAAAGAGTTAGTCTTGCTAACAAGACATGTGTCCTTGCACCTGCAACAAAAGATACTTTCAACAGAAACCTTCTACTGTGCAAATTAAATCTACCGTTTGTACCCAGAGAGCCTTACCAAGAGAATCTTTTCACTGCCTACAAAATAAGCTAACATAAAAATAAACCAGGCCTTCCCTAAGCATATATGTAGTCAGGCCTTTACATATAACCTTTAAACACACATCTTATGTTTCCCTATAAGCATTTTCATTATGATTCATATGCAAACACTGAATTACATGTGCAACTTTAATATGGTGCACGTTTAAACTACTGCAATTATGTTACACACACGAACTAATTTCCCTATGCATTAAATTCACACAATTTAATAAGCATTACATTACATCAATATCCTAACACCATTATGCTGCTGATTCGCTTTGTCTCAGCGAACTATTCATTCTTTACTAAACATACATGAGTATGAAACTGAATATACGAATATATGTCTGAATACATGTGGGTGCGGCCTATCAGTGATTATGATGCACCCCTACAATTCTCAAGAACATTTCGCTCTATCAGTTCCCCCTTTGATGACTCCTGTCATCACATTTCACTCTACTTACTCCCTTGGAGAAAGAACCGACCTAAACAGAACTTGTTGCCATCTTCCCTGATCTAAATTTCTCCATGCTCTTGAGCCTTTGATACTGATTGTCCTGCAGTCTTGCCAACTTCATGTCATTTTCCCTCAAAGCTCTCTTGACTCGGCCTGCTCGATACCACTTGTAGGCCTTGATCACAATCCACAAGCCAGCCACACAAACCACCAAAATAAGGAGTGGTCTCAGGAAGTACCCAAGGAAACCCTTTCCTAGGTTCGCAAACCAACCTCCCACTTGACCAAAACCCTTGCCGACCTTTTCCCAGGCCCCTTCTTCGGTCAAATCCGCTATCTTTGTGTGGATCATAGTGATGTTACTTATATATTTCTCCAGATCCTTGAGTACGGTCTGGTATATAAGTGCAGCACTCTTGAACCTTTAGCATTTTACAGACTCCGCCCTCTTTTGCCAATAGGACATCCAAAGCAAGGCGATTCTGCAAAACCATTCCCCTTATCGACAACATCTCTCCTTCCACCAACACCAACGACTTTGCTGTGTTCATCGAAAATTCATCCACCACAGTCGCTAACCTCCGAATCTTCACGTCATTCAAGACTACTCCTAGACTAGGTATCATGGCTCCAAAGATATCCCCCACAACGATCCCTGCACTTGCAGCTCTTCTCGTTCTTGAATGCTCTCCACCCTCTAGAAGATTTAAATCCTCTGTATGGTAAATCTTTGGAAATATTATTGATAAATAACATGTTCCATACCAATTTGCAGGCAACCTCACATAAGCATTCTTCCCACATACGTAATACACCGTAGGTATCACTTGTACAGGACCTTAAAGAAAATCTTTTGCCACATCTGCCATGGTGAAAACGTGATCACAAGTACTTTGTCCCACTGGAACCTTTTCGTAGTAAGTCTGATAACGCCTTATACACAACTTACCCCTCTGCTCCTTATCTAACGCTATAGGACCATAGCTTCCCCTGGTCTTATGCAACCGTTCTTCCTCTGTCCAATCTGTCCTGTGATGCCCGTAATCTCGGTATTCAGTCAGCTTTCTATACCTATCTTCAACTTGATCTACGAACTTTCTCTCTACATCCGACATCAAACAAGTCAGATTGTTTCTGTGTGCGAATGCTGTATCCAATTCCAAACTCGGTATGAAGTACTTCCTCAGTCTGTCCTCGGTCTTATAATAGTCATACTTATTCAAATGCTTGTAAGCTGGGACTTCCGGAAGCACTGCGTCGAAATTGGAAAAGAAATACTCGAACTGCTCTCTCTCATAAAACAAACTAAGCAAAAGACTACATGAAATACCATAAGTCAGTGGAAGATGGTGATACCTAATACCCTCATCCACCGAAGTAGGCAACTGCATACACACATAACAATCTTTCGCATCCATCACGTCAACATACTCATACAACAACTTAGCATATGCATTCAACTTAAAATCCCCTTTAGATAAATCTACATGTAATCTCCGACTTTCTTCTAATAACATAGCTCTATCAGCTGCCCTGTCTATCCCCTTCTGACTAGGTGTGATAGGTGTAGGTGTCCCTGTCACCTCCTCTACTTCTTGCTCATGCGAACCAGTGTATGAGACTACAACTACTATGATTATAGAAATTATTACACTACTTATAAGAATGCCTACAATCCACTTGGATCTACGATTGGGATCTCCCGGCTCCATGGTTTCGAAAGTTCTCAAAAAGTCTTGGTTATCGCAAAGAACCCTGAAAAAAGTCTCTGTCCTTTATTTGTGACTTGCTTAACCAACTCGAGCAACCATGAAATCTCCGGACTTTCCCTTTCCGATCACAAACTTATTTACACAGTCCAGAAAAAGACTTCCCTAGTTTTCGTTCCTCTTCTGTGGAAAGTCCCTAAGTTTATTCTTCTTCCACTCGGACCTAGGTTATCTTCTTCTTTTAGACTTTTATTTACAGTTCATAACTGATCCACAATGAGATCCTCATTGAGCAAGACCAGAACGTGATACAAAAGTTCAAGATGCAAAATCAGCACTTCATGTGAAAACGGCTCAACTCCAAAAGGTGGGAATTCGAGTCGATGCAAAAGCAAGTTTCGGACTTCACTCAGAAGCGGGGGATTCGGAACCGTGAGTGTCAGTGTTCCTTCTATCTCGAGCCCTGGCATCCGCAGCACCACCTTCACCACCACATTCGGGCTCCGACTGACCACTTGCACTGACCTCAGTCTTCCCGTACTCACCACCCCCTGCATCAAACACAGTGTAAGTCCACTCAGGGGTAGAGTATCTGCGACAAGGCACTCTTGTTCTCTTTGACCTTCGCCGACTGTCTTGTGCTTGGTCTTCGTCACTTGCTTCTGTTTCAGATACTTCAGACACTGGAGCAAGGTCTCTCTCAGGTGCTAACCTCAGGTTCAGTCGCCTCTGTCTTTCAGGCCAACTTTCTGCACTTCTGTTCGTTCGTCTGCCTTCCCCTGCTATACCCAGTGCACTACTTCCTCTTTCTGCTGAATCTGACTCTTCTCCGCCCACTGCACTGTTTCTGTCCTCAGTGTCTGAGTCAGGGTTCGAACTGTGGAAACCCCCTTCAGCTTGCTCTAGTGCACCACCAGCTGTGTCAGCGACCCTTACAGCTTGACTTGTCCTCCCATGTGGCCTTGCCACATCAGCTGGATTTTCATTTACGAGAGGAGCTGTTTCTTCCAAGGGTGCTGAAACTCTGCGGGTATGGGAAGCATGCACCCAGTTCGGCAATCCTCCACACTTCACTGCTGTGTTTGTGATAAGTATCACCTGATACGGGCCACGCCAACGGGCATCCAAGCAACTCTTCCTCACGTGCTTTCGGACGAGCACCCAGTCACCGGGACACAAGTCGTGGCATAAATCACTCGAGGCTGGGACCACTGCAGCTTGCACCTGCTGGGATACAGAACGGACCACATCAGAGAGTCCTTTACAATAACCAAGAATCAAATCATCAGTGATGTTTATCAAGGCTGTAGCTGGTACTGCTGGCAGTCTCATTGCCCTTCCCATTAGGATTTCGTGGGGGGACAACCCAGTCTTTCTGTCTGGGACACTTCGCATGCTCATCAGCACCAAAGGCAAGGCGTCGGGCCATTGCAGGGATGTCGAAGAACACATTTTTGCCATCCGGGCTTTCAAAGTTCCATTAACTTGTTCCACCATCCCAGAAGCCTCTGGTCTGTAACTACAATGAAGTCTCTGGTCTATGTTCAATGCCGCACAAAGCAACTTCATGATTTCGCTATGGAAGTGCCCTCCTCTATCTGATTCCAAAGAGGCCGGGATCCCGAATCTAGGGATGAGCTCCCTCAACAGTAATTTAGCCACTGTGAGAGTGTCACACCTGCGTGTGGGGTAAGCCTCCACCCACCGTGAGAATACACATACTAGCACTAATATGTACCTCAATCCATTGCACCTAGGCATCTCCACGAAATCCAACTGTATTCGATTGAAGGGCCCTCCCGACCTTCCAATGTGACTCAATGTAACTACAGTTTTCTTTCCAGCATTCATCTGTTGACACGTAACACACCTCTGGCATACCATCTCAGCCATTGCTCGAAACCGTGGGTTATACCACGTCTGTCTAAACACTCTCACCATTGCATCTCTACCAAGGTGTGCCTGTCCATGTATCAGTCTTGCCATCGGACTCAGCAATTCCTCAGGCAACACGGCTCTCCCATCGTTGGATACCCACACATCCACATCTCCTCTCTCGCACCCAGCTTTGATCCATCCCTCTTTCTCCTGGACTGAAACATCATCCTGCAGTCTCTTAAGCTCTTCCCAAGTGTCTGCCATGGCCAACATTATGCTGAGATCGGTTCCTTCTTGGCTCTCTTCTATCTCTCTGCCTGTGAATATGCATCCTTGTTCTGCACAGAAGCGGGCTACTTCAGCCGCGTAGTTATTACCCAAGGATACAAAGTCCTCCCCCTTCCCATGGGCTGAGCATTTTACCACAGCAATTTCTTTCGGATGCTGTAATGCATCTATCAATTGTCTTACATATTCTCCATTACGAATGGGTGAGCCAGATGATGTCAAAAATCCCCTCTGAGACCATAACTGCCCGAAGTCATGCACCACGCCAAAGCCATATTGGCTGTCTGTGTAAATCGTGATTCGAATTCGATCAGCAGCCAAACAGGCACGGGTCAAGGCAATGATCTCAGCTACCTGCGCGGAGCGTACTCCTTCTAGGCAAGCAGCCTCAACCACTCCTGAAATGGTACATACAGCAAATGCTGCTTTCAATTGCCCCACACTGTCTCTTAAGCATGAACCATCGACAAAGAAAATTTCATCTGGGTCAGTCAGTGGTTCATCGACAATGTCAGGTCTCGGTTTGGTGCAAAGTTCGGTCACATCGAGACAATCATGGTCCTCACAATCTTCATCATCTGTGTTCGGTATAGGCATTAATGTCGCAGGGTTCAAGACGGAGCACCTTTTCAGAGTCACATTCTCTGCGGCAAGTATGACTTGCTCGTACCTCGTTAACCTATTGTTCGTTAGGTGCTGGGTCTTGGTCCTGGTCATCAATAACTCAACCGAATGTGGCACATGTACAGTCAATGGATGTCCCATTACAATGCTTTCACATCTTTCAATGCTGACACCTGTTGCAGCAACGGATCTTAGACATCCGGGCAACGCAGAAGCTACTGGATCTAAAGTAGCTGAAAAGTAGGCAACTGGTCTACGGACACCTCCATGGTTCTGAGCTAACACTGCTAATGCACATCCTTCTCTCTCGTAACAAAACAATGAAAAAGCCTTGTTGTAATCAGGCATTCCGAGTGCGGGAGCCCTGCACAAATCATCTCTCAGCTTCCGGAATGATATCAAGCACTCCTCGTCCCATGGTACCGGATCACTCACATCCTTGTGTGTAAGCCTCTGCAGAGGCTTTGCTCTCAAGGAGAAACTAGGAATCCACTGTCGACAATAGCCAACCATTCCCAGAAACATCCTAACTTCTCTCTGTGTGGTGGGTTCTGCCATGCTCATTATTGCCTCTATTCGATCTGGTGACACCTTCCTCTTGCCTTTCTCCAATCTGTGTCCCAAGTACTGTACCTCATTCAGACAGTACTGCAGCTTGTTCGGGGACACTTTATGTCCGTTCTCTGCTAAGTGGTTCAACAAGGCTACTGTGTCAATTCTGCAAGCATCTTCTGTTTCTGAGGCAATGAGCAAGTCATCTATGTATTGCACGAGAACTGAGTTCTGCGGCAACACAAGACTTTCAAGGTTCTTCTTCAGGATCTGGTTAAAGATCGATGGACTTACCGTATACCCTTGAGGGATACGACACCATGTTAACACGCGATTTTCTAGCCTGAACGCAAAAAGAAATTGGCTTTCCTCGTGGAGCGGTATCGAAAAGAAGGCTTGACACAAATCGATAACCGTAAACCACTCGGCTTCACATGGGATCTGGAACAGTATTACTGAAGGATTCGGTACCACTGGACAACAAGGGACAACTATCGTGTTGACCTTTCGCAGGTCTTGCACGATCCTGTACTTCCCGCTCGGTTTCTGTAGTCCCATAATGGGTGAATTACAGGGGCTACCTCTAATCTCTTTCAGAATGCCTTTCTCAATAAAAGTCTTGATCACAGGTCTTATCCCTGCAATCGTTTCTGGCGACAGGTTGTATTGAGGTGTCCTGGGGAAATCAACATTCTGTTTCACCTCTATCCGCACTGGTTCAACCCCTCTGATTAAACCTATCTCATCGCCTGCGAAATCCCACACCACAGGCGACACTGCGTCTCTCAGATCATGTGGAAGTTCTTCCACAGTCACCATTGGGTACAGATCTATACATAGATGCTGATTGGTAATTTTAAAGTCAGCATCGTCATCTCTCGTCTGGACCTCTACTCCATTGGGCGTACAATAAATCGTGCAGTTCAACTTGCACAACAGATCCCTTCCCAAAAGACAAACTGGACTCGTATCACACACTACAAACTGATGTCTAGTTTGGAAAGTACCTATCTTTACTAGGATCGGTTCTGTCAATGGGCTGCTTATTTTCTTGTTCGCTACTCCAACAACCTGGATTGATTGTCCCGAGAGGGGTAGGTTAGGGACTACTGCTGATCTTACAGTAGACCGGGTAGCACCAGTATCAACCAAAAGTGTTGCAGGATTGCCTTCAATCTCTGCCTCCACAAAAGGTCCTCTCTGGTCTACCTCCAAGACCGCTCCAAGTGTGCAGTCTTCCTCCCCCTCAGGCACCGTCAGGATAAAGGGTCTAAGCTATCCTCATCGTAATCTTCGAACAGGGGCATCTGTTGGTACGTTCGTGTTCCTTGTGAAATCCTTGGAGCTTGGGGAACCTGGGCGTGAGAATTGTAAACCCCCCTTTCATCGTTCTAGGCCTCGTTATTGTGTTAACTACCTCTTGCGCGGGTGCCTGAGCCCCCTCTTCCTCTTCCTGCAACTGATTTGCCGGGTTCAAAGGACACTCGCGTTTCCAATGTCCGACCTGGCGACAAAGATGACATGCAGTGGTCTTCTTCAATGTGGCCACGTCCACTCCTGTCTTGGGGTCTACTGGTTTTCCCTTTCCCTGTACCTGCCCATTCTGGTTTCCCTGGAAATTTCCTTGCTTTTTTCCTAAGGTCCCTCCACTAGGCTGACTCTGTGCTGTCTGCATCTGGACAAGCATCAATTTGTCTTTTAGCTTTCGATGTTTCGATTCCACCTCATCACTACAGTATCTCGCATACCGCAAAATTTCATCTAGTGGCTTGTTCTGCCAGCAGATCAAATGGTGCTGTATCATGAGGCTGATTTCCACTCTCAGACCCAGTACAAACTTCGAGACAAACTGACCCATATCCTTGGGGTCCAAGATATCCAACCCACTATACTGTTTAAAAGCTTGCAAAAGTCTTTCATAATATTCATGCACCGTTTCCTTGGGTTCCTGTACAGTCCTATCTATCTTAACCCAATCTATATCCTGAGGTGAAATCTTCAATTTCAACCATGTAATCACCTGCTCATACTTTTTCATGACTAGTGGTGATGGACCGTTTGTAACCGCCTCTCTATCCGGTTCCGAAGTTGGCCACTCAATAGCGACTTTACAAGCTGTCCACAAATCTCCCGGTACCACTATGTCAAACAAAGTGTTCAAATCAATCCACAATACTTTTGAAATTTTCACAAACCGCTCAACCTGTTTGTACCACTCCACCGGTTTTTCCCTCAGCCGAGGAAAATCATTTGTAAATGCAGCCAAATCACCTCTATTCCACGGCACATGCACGTACCCTCCATTCTGTACTTCCCGTAAAGGAAAATTTCCAACACCCGTCGCCCCCACTCCTGGCGGCGGCGTTTCCCCTTCTGCTCTCTTTACTGGTTTCTTTTTGGACCACCTTTCTTCCCATTTGTCCAACAAAATCCATATTCTCATTCCTATAATCAGGTCTCTGGTATGTGTTCTTAATCCTGTTATTCTTTTCTCCTCCAGCTCCTGATCACTGTACTGTAATCTATGTGGTCCCTGTAACGCTTTAGTTTTGTTCAGGTCCACTTCATATCTTTTGGCCAATTCCTTCAATCTATCATGTGCCATTCTAGCCTTTCGATTCACATCTTTTGCTACAAACAGCAGCTCATCTGATCCATAAATTTCTATCCTTTCCAAAGGCAGACCCCCATTGATCATTTCGTCTACCTCTGCTTTCAACCTCACTACGTCTAGTAACCTTGCCTGTACTGCACTCCTCAGTACATCTCGACAACCCGAGCCATCTCGCTCATTACAGTCACTATTCTGTCCTTGTGACCTATTCCCTTCCATCATATTCCTGGAACTTGGTCTGTCTTCCGAGACGTTCTGTGCCCTATCCCCTTGCATCCTATCCTCTTGGTTAGTTACTGTTGGTGTCCACTCCCTCAAAGCTGACTTAGATTCCCGCAAAGACCTCGGTCTTTCTGGTCTCTCCTCTTCTCTCCTGAAGGAAGAGTCCGCAGTAGCCGGTAACGGCGTACTTGTCTCCATTGGTCTTGGGAAATGAACCACCCTCACTCCAAACCCATTCCCACTCTCACTGTTTCCTTCTTCCCTTCTCATCGGTACGGAACTCCCTTCTCTCACTCGGTCTGGGTCGTATACCGGTACTATAGGGCCAATGGTAACCGGTACTGTCAAGGAGTCCGGTAATCTTGTATTCCCCGCAGGAGGCTGTGTTATCATAGACGCCGTTGCCCCCTCCGTTCCTGTGGAAATCCTTCCCACTACTCTCATGCTAGTCTGGTTCTGGCTTTCATCAACTATTGCCACTGCTGGGGTCGTCTTTCCCTCTTCTGAATCTGGATTAAATGGTGGTGGCCTCTCCGCCAACATCCTATCCAACAAGCTGTCATCTAGATCACTGTCGTCCTCATCGATTCTTATTATTTTCCCATTTTGTACTAACAATGGGTACAACTTATCTCCTTCGATCGTTTCCACTCTCCACCTTTTCTCCAATGCATCCCACCTTGCATCTTGGAATGCCCTGACCGATTTCTTCACCCTTTCTTGACATCTGTCCTTCTTCCTATCATACGCTGCTCTTATCCACGCATGTAGTGCCTCAAACTGTGTTGGTCTAGGTAGTGGTCGTAATGAAGCCATTACACTCTTTAGCTGGTACAGCACCTCTAACCTGAAAGTACCATATCGAGGGAACGACAATTCTCCTTCTGTCATTTTATGCCAATTCTCAAGCCAAATTATGGTATGCAATCCTACATTCTTTGCCATATAATGTGCTGGTGTATCCTCGGGAGGAGCTTCCTCTCCCTCCCGAACAACCACATGTCTATCACCTCTACAAAGTTCCCGTAAAGCTTTAAAACATTTCATGATGAATCAACTTTGTATTCGCACTCAAAATGTCCGCTTTTACTTCCTGATTTCAATCCTCCAATACCAGCGCGGCTCACACCAACCGGCCTATCGCAGCGCGGCACTTGTCTGACGTCACTTTTCCTCCGCTCGCAGCAGTTCCCCTCCTTTCTAATTCACTTGTTCTCACTCGCATCTGTCCCAATCATACTCTGAAATAATGTCCGTCCTACCGAACAATTACCTCTCTGACCGTCAGTCTTACCAAAGACCGATCAGCCTCTTGAGCTTGTTGACCTCAATCTGGCAATCGTCTGTCCGCGAAACAACCGGACAATCGCCTTTAGCACACTCGATAGGATTCAATCACTCGATGTTCTGCACACAATAACCTACGACCTGCGTTGGTTATTCACGCACTCACTCATGTGTTCCCTATCTTCAGTGGGTCTGTCAATGACGTCTCGTGACCCCCACAACTCTGGTCAACGTTCTCAACTCTGGGTGTATTCTACACCACAATAAATCTCCCGGTCCCGCGCGCGCTCACGGTCCGTTTCTCAATCACACAACTTTCGTTCCAACTCCGCAAGACATCACACAACAATAAAACACTGCAATCTACCAAACATCACTCTTTTCATACTCACTCTACTACGAACTGCTACTTCCGCCGCACCGTCACTCTCCGTCAGTTTTCCACGACCTCCGACATCCTTCTCCCGCGGTCCTCTGGATCTGCGTCACTCGGGCTCTATGGGGCAACTTAATCTCCTATCTTGCTCTAGATCTCCCCTTACCATCAAAGGTAACCATCCTACTCTGCTACCAACTGATAACGCCGATTCTTATCTAATTATCTATAAGAACCTTCTGGTCGCCAAGATCTTTTTACCTGTTGAATAGTGTAAAGGAGAGAATCTCATCTGGTTATATATCAGCATTCATTTTGTCTGAAAGGACCACTGACTCCGAATTCAAGTTTGAGAATTTATTATCGCCAAAAATAACTGAACGTGCAAGCACCTCAACACGAGGTTAAAGAAATAGATGGGCACTAATACAAATAATAATCTACGCAGAAATCTCATCCGACTCAGGATAAGGAGAATAGAAAGTTCTAGAAGGATCAACCAGACTATGATTGCTCCTATTTCTAAGTTGCTCTTCATTGGCCTAAACAAGCTTAAAATCAATTGCTGTCCCTACACTAACGCTAAGTGACATCCCTGCATAACGATTTTCTCAGGCAAGAGTGAATAAAAGGTGTCAGCTGTGAAGACTTCCTAAGAAGTGCAATCACATAGTACCTAAGCTCAGCTCTGTCCTTCTCTCAGGTCTCCCCTACCTCTTCTCTGGCCTCCTCCCTCAGGGCACTATCCCTAATACAAAACCACAATACAATTGTACACGCCTTTGTCACGCCTCCTTGGCCAGGTCTTCTTTCTTGTGCTTTTCCATCGAAACGGTTACTTCATCCTGGACGGTTGCGATGACCTTGAGTCCCAGGCACCTTCTCCGCCGAAAGTATCATCCCTACATTCCTTTTCACTCCCCGTACCATGCCTCCCCTCTCTCTAGCTTTCGAAAACAAAGAGTTAGTCTTGCTAACGAGACATGTGTCCTTGCACCTGCAACAAAAGATACTTTCAACAGAAACCTTCTACTGTGCAAATTAAATCTACTGTTTGTACCCAGAGAGCCTTACCAAGAGAATCTTTTCACTGCCTACAAAATAAGCTAACATAAAAATAAACCAGGCCTTCCCTAAGCATATATGTAGTCAGGCCTTTACATATAACCTTTAAACACACATCTTATGTTTCCCTATAAGCATTTTCATTATGATTCATATGCAAACACTGAATTACATGTGCAACTTTAATATGGTGCACGTTTAAACTACTGCAATTATGTTACACACACAAACTAATTTCCCTATGCATTAAATTCACACAATTTAATAAGCATTACATTACATCAATATCCTAACACCATTATGCTGCTGATTCGCTTTGTCTCAGCGAACTATTCATTCTTTACTAAACATACATGAGTATGAAACTGAATATACGAATATATGTCTGAATACATGTGGGTGCGGCCTATCAGTGATTATGATGCACCCCTACAATTCTCAAGAACATTTCGCTCTATCACAATCAGACAAAGAAAAGTAGATAAATTTAAACTTTTCTTTGGCTGATTCGTCTTCATTTCACCCAAAGTATGAGGAGGAGCACAAGCAGTCATCTGGGTACTGGTAGTTCGAGTAGAAGAGGCCCAGGGAGCGCCTCAGGAGCGTGGCGCCCATTCAGGTGAGAGGCAGCTCATGCTAGAATAAAGAGGCAAGAACAACTGTTCTGGATGCTGAGTGCACTTTTTCGCCCTAAGGCTAGATGGTTAACACTTTAACTTCTTACAATAAAAATTCTAAGACCATGCGAATTCCATGCTATAATATTACTTGAAACTGAAAATGCGAAACACAGTACAGAGACAAAAAGTTGCTTGGAATTTATATTTTTTCTTGTCTCACGAGATTGTTCACAAATGTTAAACCATCACACTCATGAAGTCCGAAGGCAATCATAGAGTATCTCGTTTCTTTACAGGTTGAAACAACACCCAATGCCTTTTCGGGTCCATCCGACCCTTCTTCAGGAGTCACCATGGGCAAATTCTACTAGTGGCAGAGACAGGGTGGAGCCCTGTCAGCTTTGTGCGCAGGAAATACGTTGAAGATTGTGTACATTTCTGATACACTGAATTTAATTACTGTGTGCTTCACTACTTATTCCTTCTTGTCAGGCAGCTCATGCTCCCACAGTATTCCCTATTTTAAGTTTGTGTTGGGGGGATGTGCTCATAGCCATATTGGCCTCGCCTGCAAAATAATAATGGCTGTTAATTACTCCCCCTTATTATGCGCCCTAAGCTCGGTCCCATAATTCGTAAACTAAGTCAAAGATCATAGAGTGGCACAGAGCAACTAATGACTGGTACGGAACTTCTCCTACAACATTCCAATGTTTGTCTTCCTGTTTCTTGTTAATTTTGAACACTCTGCCCTCTGTGGGTGGAATGTTCTAGTAGTATGATAGCCTTTCTGCCTCAGGATATGCCCGTGCTGGTCATTAAAGATAAATAGCTCAGGAGAGGGCCTTCAACGATAGCGGCCTATCCATTTATGAGTGTACCTTTCATCAAATACCATCTTTGTAGGGTTACAAGTCTGTGTTGCTCAGCTCTATGCGTGTGACATTTTCATTTTTAGGTCTCGCCTAGACAGTGCTTGCACTGTCTCTCCGAGACATGCAGTATACACTTTAGTGTGGAAGCTTCGTGGAAGCTCCGCCCATTCGCCGCCCATCTTTTTCATTGGCTTAGGTCAGTAAATGCTGCTTTCCGATTCGTTTAAGGCTTGCTAGTCCCTCCTCATGACGATTATGTCGTCATTTGTAACCTTCCAAGGCTACTGGCCCCTTTACTCGCCGCACTTTCTTCTGGCGCCCGGCCTGATCACAACGGTGCGCACGCGATGACGTGCTCTCTTCCTGGCCGGTGTTCTATTGTTTCCAGCTCCCCGTCTGTAAGCGCTCCCCCTGCGTGTGCGCGCATGCCCATCAAACCGCATCGGCGTGTTTTCACTCTGGGAAACAGTTGACTTGTATAGATTTATATAGCGCGAACTTGCCCCGAAGGTATTGAAGTGCTTTACATGAGCACCGATTACATTACACAAGGACACATTCAGGCACGGGGAGATAAAGTGATTTGCCCAAAATCACAGAATGTGGACGCAACCACGAGGCTCGAACCTTGGTCTCCAGCACCAAAGTCGGCAATCTAGCCGTCAGACCACATCCGCTCACTTTGTCTAATGGGAGTAAAAAAGAATATAGCCAAAAACAACATAAAAGAAAGTACCACTGAACCTCTGTCCGCTTGGATTTAAATCGTTTCCAAGTTAAGTAAAAACGTTTTTTTCTAGTTATAACGATTTTGTATTCTTTTTATACACATGTTTGAATTCAAAATTAAATTATCACCTACACGTAAACCCTTGCGACTTACTTTTAAAACTAAATTGTTTAATTTTAACAGCCAGCGCGTTAACGATGCCTCATAGGAAAATGCATTACTTTTTCGAAATAAACCACGTATAGGAGGCGTTCCCATATCAACATGTCCGCCGGATTCCATTGACTACATCGATGACTCCCTTGTCCTTTTTCTATGCTGTTGAACTGTTCATTGTCTCACGCTTGTTGTATAATAGTATGGTTTTATTGTCTATCTCTACTGTGGGGTAAACAGGCGTATGAGGATGGTAAGTATGCCCTTTGCCCCGGTACCTTTGGTGTTTGGCTTGCTTAAATCGGGGTTTTTAACTGGTTTTCTTGATAAATGTATGTATCTGCATGATTTATAGCGCTTCAACTTAGTTTGTTGTAATGTAATAGATGCACTACGGCGGTAAGTATCCCCAGTGCCCTGGGTATTTCCTGCAAGCGCTTGTGATGTTTTCTGTAACGCATTAGGGCAACCTGGGTAGTAAGTAGCCCAGGTCCCGATGCCTGTTCTGAGTTGAATGTGGTCATCCAGCCGCCCTGATTTTGCCGGGACAGTCCCTGTTTTCCACCAGCTGATTTCAGGAAATGTAACTCATGTCCCGTTTTTTAGGTCTCGCGCCTAGCGTTGCAGTGCTCAGCCCTGCTCGCGCAGCACGAGACCTCTTGTATGGGCTTTAGAAAGCTAACCACACGCTCGTGCGTGTGGTTAGCTTTCTGAAGCCTGGCATTGGCTGTAGCGTGCGTTTTTTTTAAAAAAACGGCACGCAATTGGGCAAAGGCGGGCGCATGTCCCGCCTTTGCTCCTCCCATTCCCACTGGTGGCTAGCACGCGCAGCAGCGCGCGTTCGCCTCGCTGCCGCTGCCGCGCTCCCTCCCCCCGCTCCTCTGTGGTGCGCGCGCACCACTGGTTCTATTTTGAGAAGCTTCTTCACGGCCACCTCCTTGTCCTGTGACTGCCATGGTGCGCGGTACACGCTGCCGAAGCTCCCTCTGCCGCAGTTTTCGAAAAACTGCAAGTCGTCAAATTTAATTTGCACAAATGAAGCACTGATAGACGACATCTCATAATGACAAAATGATGCACACCGCCCAAGCCTGTGAAAACAGGAAAAACAAAACAAAGTCTAGTTCCGGC
This sequence comes from Calotriton arnoldi, assembly GCA_963921515.1. NCBI lineage: Eukaryota > Metazoa > Chordata > Amphibia > Caudata > Salamandridae > Calotriton > Calotriton arnoldi. The sequence continues at coordinate 1,747,469 of CAWUFW010003103.1, read as the reverse complement.
ACTTTCTGTGACACACCACGTGCTCTGCTTTCCACATCGGAACCCCTCCGAGTCCCACAACGCCAGCCCAAGAGTACTGAGTGATGACGCCAGAGATTAAAACGAACAGCAGAGCATAACACTCACGCCGATTCCCCAAACTGTGCGAGCAATGGCTGCGGTGTGCCGTCAGAGGACAGGTGAGGTGAGTTCCCAGATTGTCAATGACTCGGCTGCGGTTGGGGCCTGTCCCGCTGAACGCTCGTGTGTCCCCATGTGAGGCAGTGACAGAGTGCAGGCGCGCGCTTTCAACTCGCTGCTTGCATAGCAGTTCTGGAATCTGAACCACGCAGCCTTTCCATGTTGTGATCCCTCCAGAAAAGTATAAATGGCCTACGCAAATGACCCCGCTGGTTTTTAATTTCTTCCCTTCTGTGCTTTTGCATTGTCCCCCTTTTTTAAGCGTTTTATCCGGGGAGTGCTTGATGAGTTGTGTAGTGGAAAATCCAAGCCAAAATCCCTTCAAGGGACTGAACACATCAACAAAAGCCATAATGGTGGTGGAACCTTGACAATGACTACTCCCATGCATCCATTGTACACCAAATGCAAACGAGCACACGTTCTATACTCATGCTCGCAATACACACATACACATTGTTACACCTGTGTAGATGCTACACCTACATTTATCTCATGAACCCAAATTTTACAAAAGAAGAACAGGCTTGGCTTTTTAAGAACAACTACAAAATCTAAGATTTTCAGTCTGTAAACAATGGCGCTGCACTGCACTACAAGCAACGATTTCAGTTCTATGGTTCCCAGACATCAACATAGTCCTCCTTTTTGATTGGCTAGACTCTTGGCCTTTATGAGAAGCTGTTGCCCTAGAGATTAATAACGTTCAGCTGTAGGTTACTGAATGTAGGCATCTGTTTCGATAGAGCTGTTAGAGTAGCATTTGTGATCCTTCCTTTGTTTGTTCTTCGCTCATTTATTTAATATTTCTCTTACACGTACAGGGCATTTTTGATTTTATGTCCTTTGTATAGTGACTGTTTGTTTTTCCAGATTCATAACAATTTTGGCTCCTGCTCCTCCTCTTCCGTTTGGAAATGTAGTGTTAACTGCACTCATCTGAGGCGAGCAGTGTGTGGGACGGACAAGAAATGACTGTGATCGATTTTTCATGCAGGGCAAAACATTGCTGCCATCATGTTAGATTGATCTGAGACAAGTTAAAAATGTTCTCAGATGTAAGTGTAGGAGCAATTTCATAAATGTTATCCAAAGGTTGGTGCTCTGTGACGCAGGCTTGAGTTCGAAGTTGGTGAAAATAACTGATATAAAAAATGGAAGGGTATGGCTGCCAAGTGGTCCTATGTCGGGGATACCTACAGCCAGTTGTGAAATCCTAACCAATAGTTTGAACATTCCGGAATTTAGATTTCATGTTGCATTTGTTGACTCCATATGCAACCAGTGGTTGGACAAAAATGCCGAACTGGCTAAAGGTGTCACATATAACATGGTGTCACTTGGTAACCAAGGAGGCTCAAAAACGCATATTGCTCAAAAAAGAATATAGTCAATCACCATTTGATATATTGTTGTGGTTGGCGAGGACAATTTATATTAATTCTGAAAGTGTCTCTTGATGCTTGTATTATATACGTTGTGAAGCAGGATTATTATCAAACAGTGCATGCTCAGGATGTATAAAGGTCATATATATATACAGTTGTGTTCAGCTATAGGGGACAGAGTAGAATGATGGCTGTGAGTCTCACTCCTCGGAACACAGATTCACACCAGGAGTAGTTCTAACACCCGTGACGAGTCTCGTAGCCGGAGAGCTGCCTCACGCGTGGAAATGCAATCTGACACCGGGCGAACTATGGCATATCTCGGAGTGCAATCTCACACCTTGGAGTGCAGTCTCACACCATGCAACTAGGGTGCTGTCTCTCATCGGATAGTACAGTCTCACGGCCGAGTGGCTCCCCGCACCTGAGAATATAGTCTGATGCCAGTAAACGTAGTGTCACGCCTGGAGTGCTGTCATACCTGGTGGTACACTATCTCGCTTGCAGTGCTGTCTCACCCCAGGGATTTAAGTGTCACTTCTGACTTCTTTCTAACATATGTGAGTACAATCTCAGCCTGGAGTGCTGTCTCACACTTGGAGTGCCGTTTGCCATTTGGTAGCGCAGTCTCAAAGCACGAGTGCTCTCTCTCACGCTTATAAATGCAGTCTCACAGAAGGAGTGCTTTCTCACACCTGGGAGTGGCGTCGCCCATTTGGGAGCGTGGGCTCAGCTCTTGGGTGCATTCTCACCCCTGGGGCTGCAGTCTCACACTGGCGTGTTGTCTCACTTCTCACACTTGGCATGTCTCCGCGGCTATGGATTTAATGTATTCGCTAGCCCAGGAATCATCGGGTGCTGACAAATATGAACTTTATTTCAACCCCCATAAAACTCACTGCTGTGCGCACTGTTTAATGGGGGCAAACACTGAACTCGGGGCCAGACTGGCAACCGGGTGTTTCATTCGAAATAAACAATGCAAAAACAAATGGTTTTAAAGTACACTTTATGCATGCTTTAAAACCATTTGTTTTTGCACTGCATGTATTAGCGCAGCAAGAAAGAAGTGGCCAGCAGGTCCCCCACCCTGCCAGAGGACAAACGCCGGTAGCTAGTCCGTGTTTCCTTTGGTCCGTGCTGGGGTCCCTCATCTGCCGGGTGGGTGCAGGGTGAGGGGTGCGCTTTACACAGCCTGCTCCAGCCGGAGACCCCAGGGCTCGGGGAGGGCCGAGCAGCGCTGCCGGGATGCAGGGCAACGCTGGACACCACCGTGATTTTCAGCTGTTTGATGACGGCGAAGAGCAGGAGTAGGAGCAGCACCAGCAGCGCCACAAATAGCGCCAAGTACAACAGCAGGTCTAGCGGAGGGGCCAGTGGGCAGAGACGTTTTAAGGCTCGGGCAAATTGGGCTATGGCCCAGGGCCCCAGCCTTTCAGGGGGCCCCTGATAGATTTGGCTCTGATCTCCACACAGTCGTGCCCTGAAGACCTTGAATAATTTGCAAACATACATTATTTTAAATACCATTTTCCTTTAATTTGTTTTAATACAGGTAACGGGTGTGAGTCTATTACATTTTGTAGAGAAATGTTGCGTTTGTTTTTTAACACCATGCAACATCTATAAACAAGCATTTGCAATGCAATAGGTCTCGCATTTACGACAGTTTAAGCTATTGGCATTGTAAATGACAATGCCTTTTTTTTTTATGTTTTAAAAATGAAAACAAAAATAAAAGGCATTTTCATTTGCAATGTCAATAGCTCAAACTCGTTTTCTATGTATTTACTTTTGAAGCACTCGCGGCACCCGCGCTTTAGTTTAAGATGTTTAAAGCTAAAGCGGGGCATGCCGCAATTGTAACAAAAGTAAATAAGTAGAAGAAAAAAAGCACGCGGACGCCATTTCTTTTCCATTTGCTTACTTTTGTAGCAATGGCGGCACCCGCACTTTAACTTTAAACATCTTAAGCTAAAACACTGGTGCCGCGATTGCGTCAAAAGTCAATAGATAGAAAAGAAATGCTGACACATGCCTTTTTTTTCTATTTCTTTACTTTTACTACAATCGCAGCACCTGTACTTTAGCTTTAAACATCTTAAGCTAAAGCGCGGGTGCCGCGATTGTTTCAAAAGTCAATAAATAGAAAAAAAGCATTTCCAATGCAATAGGTATCGCATTACTGAACGTTTGAGCTATTGTCGTTGCATTATTATTAGCAACGCCAATAGCTCAAACGTTCAGTAATGCGAGACCTATTGCATTGCAAATGCTTGTTTTTATTGACGGCCGACTGAAAGCTGTGTGCGGTGTGTTTAAACAAAGCAATTTAATTAACAGGTATGATACTGGCTTTAAAAATTGCTGTTTATTTATTTTCTCTGTGCCTCTTCTGTAGTTCTCTGCTGATGAGCATCGTCATTCAGTGCGCTCGTTTGATGTAAAATCGTAGTGCTCCTGCAAACACTGCCCAGGAAAATTCACCAAAACAGTTGAAATAAGCGAGTTGGAGTCCTAGCTTCTCTCACTCCCGGAGCAAGCAGCACGCCAGCTGCAGGAGCAGGCAGTGCTCACCCGAGGAAGCAGGCAGTATGAACAGTGAAGATGCGCATTCAAAGGGAGCTGTCAGCCAGAGCAGGACGTTCAGGATTGATCATACAATTGGAGCAGTCAGTGGTATATGGATCAGGTTTTAGGAGCAGGCAGGAAAGCACGGAGTAGGAGGCGAAGGCGACAGTACAACAAGCACTGTGTACAGTCAATCGGAAGACAGAGTGTGAAAAGGTTGTCTATAAGAAGGACAGTGAGTACGAGCAGGCAGTACTTTAATCGCTGGCGACAGTCAGTAGGGGTGCGCAGTAGCCAATTAGTACTGGCGCTGGGCACGAGCGCGCAGTGTAAGCAGCCAGCCGGAGCAGTCAGAATTCAGAGTGTGCAGTCAGAGTGAGCGGAACATGTGAGCAGCTCGTTGTTATGTAGTAGGGAGCACTAGGCACAGTATGCGCGAGGAGGCAGCGTGAGCTGGCAGTGAGTTAGGACAGTAAGAACAGTTAGTAGGGCGCGTGAGTAGTCAGTAGGACCTGGTAGTGTGCGGAGTAGTAAGCACTCCGCCGCAGTAGGCAGAGCGAGAAGTCACTGCAGTGTGAGAAGGCAGTGTGAGCAGTCAGTTGTAGCAGAAAGAGTGAGTGGTCATTAGGAGCTGCCTATTAGGCGCAGGCAGAGTGAACCGTTAGTTGGAGGAGGGGGACTGATCAGGCAGGGCGAACAGTCAACCGGAGCAGACAGAGTGACTGGTCAGCAGAAGCAGGCGGAGTGAGCAGTCAGTAGGAGCAAACGAGGCGATCAGGCAGAGCAAGCAGTCTAGAGGAGCAGCCAGAATGAAATGCCAGCAGTAACAGGCTGTGTTAACAGTCAGTAGGAGCAGGCAAAGTGAGCAGTTAGTAGGAGCAGGCGGGGTGAACAGTCAGTAGGAGCAGGCAGAGTGCAGTCAGTAGGAGCAGGCAGAGTGAACAGTCAGTAGGAGCAGGCAGAGTGAACAGTCAGTAGGAGCAGTCAGAGTGCAGTCAGTAGGAGCAGGCAGAGTGACTGGTCAGCAGAAGCAGGCAGAGTGAACAGTTAGTAGGAGCAAACGGGGCGATCAGGCAGAGTTGCGACAGGTAGGAGTGATTTGGGACATCCTCGCTGGTCTCGGGTTAGCTGAGCAGAAAGTCACTTGGAGTTTTCTGAGTTGAACTCCTCAAAGTTTCCTGGCTGCAACATCTTTTATCCTGCTTAATGTCTGCAAGTTTATATTCCACAGCACCTTCAGTATACATTGTAGGAAGATGGTGTTTGTTTAGGTGGCCTTTGCTTGGTATTTCTTCCTTAGGTTTTTCTTCCTCTGTATTGTGCATACATTCTTCATTTTCACCCAAAATGTCCCTAGTTTTAATTGTTTCGTTGAGGAGATGACTCTTACGAGAGAGTATAGGATTGAAAATTAGTATCCTGCAGATGCTTAATATTTTTGTCTCAAACATAACTTAAACACATTGGCAGTGCCAATAGCTCTGGCTATACACTTACAAGGTCCCAAAGGCGAGACCGATGCATTGCAAATGCTTGTTATTACTTGTAGGAATGCTGGTTGGAACGTTTTCAGTGTGTTTGCACAAGGGACCCAGCATATGCCTGCATAAATATACAGCACCCCAGCTGTATTGTTCATCTTTTCGATTTGCTCTCCTTTCAAAGCGCATTCTTCTTTAATGCAGCACTCTCTCTTCATTGTTGCGTGGCCTGAGGGAAAACGTTTACTGGAAAATGCAAAACCCGCGCCCAGACCTTGAAAAAACTGAATATTATGATGTATGCGTTTTATTACTAATGCATTTAATTTCGGAAGTATTTTTCTGTGGTAAATCAGCGACGTTTGAGACAGTTTCGCCTGTAGCTATCTATAAAATGCAATTCATGTTTTTTTTATTATATTTGGGAATGCTTACGTGATGTGTGGGTATATTGAGAAAGGAAGAAAACGTGCCTAGAAAAAAAGGCCTTGCATGCGAGTGAAAGGATAGGCCTGGTTTTGCTACCGAGAGCATCTGCTCTTTGCTGATGTCAGTGATCAGCCTCCTCGTGATAGATTTGTCACAGGCTGTGCATGACTTGCATGGAGTTTACTCTTATAGGGATTTCTGGAACCAATAGTAGAATTGTGGATTGATAGCTGTCAATAACAAAGTTGTTTTCCACGTAGAGGTTTCAAACAGACTTCAAAAAGAATACAAGAGTGAAGTTTGAGTTGTCTATGATGTCAAGGTAGAAAATTCAATGTTACCATGCTATGTTGTCTGTGGCACCTCAAATCCTCTTCCCCTGTCAAGCTGCGCAGACGTTGTGAATTTCATAGGGGGGTCACTTACAACATCGATTCACCTCCATCAGCCCTGCTGTGAGTACCACTAAATCACCCTCTGTATCGTCAGCCAATCATCCCTTTGATCCATCCATGTGGGACTGTGGCAGTACACAAAGTGTTGTATTGTTTTACTATTGGTGCAGGTTGGAGAAGGGTTTGCTGAGAGTGATGGGGGAGGATGGAAATACACTGGGTATTTTTTTCTAAATATTGGATTGTACTGGGGATCGGTTTTATTGAGGATTGGTGTAGGACACCAGGGGCTGTAGTTCAGAGAGTGGCCCAGGGGCACAACGGGTATGTGCGCCCGCTTTGTGCACCACCAGAGGACTTTGGTATTACAGAAGGGGCAGCAGACGCTTGGCGGCCCCTTATGTACAACTGATAGCACTGGCGCACATGTAGCACCTGCGCTACCTCAATGGCAATCCCTCATTTGCATGGGGGTGTGGCCCAATGCAATGAGGGAACCTCTTTCCCTCTGCGCCCACGATGTATTATGGATGCGGACACAAAGGCAAAGAATCTGTCAGGAGGCGCACTAAAAGTGCGCCCCAAAAAGGTGGCGCACTGTCATTACGCCCCTGATGGCAGCCCTCTGGAGGGAGAAATGGGGGTCCCATGGACCCCTCAGACATTTCCTTGTAAGCAGGTGCAGTCACTCACTGTACCCGCCTACAAAGGGATCTCTAATCCCTCCTCAAAGTGCAGGTGGGTTGCCCCCTGCACAGTGCAACATTTAGAGGCTGTGTAGTGCTGCAATGTGTTACCCCAGTGGGTCTTCGTGTTGCTCACAGTTTTAAGCCAAGGTTTTTTACCACAGTGGGTTGGTGTCCATGTATCAGTCTGCTCCCTGCCAATACCATCGCCGACATCAAGAAAACCACCAGTCCATGATGACACGTAGTCGTAGTCAGCGGATCCGCTTTTATGCGGCGGGCAGTTCCAGGGTCGGACCAGCCGTACTATATCCAACAAAAAGGTTGCCCTCAACGGAACATGCAGCACTACAAATACCAGGATGCTCGGAGGCCCTTTGGGGGCGGGACATCGTTATGAATATAAATGAGTGACTGCAATTCTGACTGTTGACTGCATGCTGAGCCTTTGACCAAGGGCGTGGTAGCCCGAAACGCGTAAGGCTGTATTTCAAGGTCTCCTGTTGTACGTTTTGCTCGCTGCACCTGCATTAAAGAATTGTGACCTACCTGTGAGGCTTTTCGTTGAGGGCAACCTTTTTTGTTGGACATAGTACGGCTGGTCCGGCCGTGGAACTGCCCGCCGCATAAAAGCGGATCCGCTGACTACGACTACGTGTCATCATGGACTAGTGGTTTTCTTGATGTAGGCGATGGTATTGGCAGTGAGCAGGCTGATACATGGACACCAACCCACTGTGGTAAAAAACCTTGGCTTAAAACTGTGAGCAACACGAAGACCCACTGGGGTAACACATTGCAGCACTACAAATACCAGGATGCTCGGAGGCCCTTTGGGGGCAGGACATCGTGATGAATTTAAACGAGTGACTGCAATTCTGACTGTTGACTGCATGCTGAGCCTGTGACCAAGGGCGTGGTAGCCCGAAACGCGTCAGGCTGTATTTCAAGGTCTCCTGTTGTACGTTTTGCTCACTGCACCTGCATTAAAGAATTGTGACCTACCTGTGAGGCTTTTCCGTTGAGGGCAACCTTTTTGTTGGATATAGTTCAGCTGGTCCGGCCGTAGAACTGCCCGCCGCATAAAAGCGGATCCACTGACTACGACTACGTGTCATCATGGACTGGTGGTTTTCTTGATGTAGGCGATGGGATTGGCAGGGAGCAGGCTGATACATGGACACCAACCCACTGTGGTAAAAAACCTTGGCTTAAAACTGTGAGCAACACGAAGACCCACTGGGGTAACACATTGCAGCACTACAATTACCAGGATGCTGGGAGGACTTTTGGGGGCGGGACATGGTTATGAATTTATACGAGTGACTGCAATTCTGACTGTTGACTGCATGCCGAGCCTGTGACCAAGGGCGTGGTAGCCCGAAACGCATCAGGCTGTATTTCAAGGTCTCCTGTTGTACGTTTTGCTCGCTGCACCTGCATTAAAGAATTGTGACCTACCTGAGAGGTTTTTCCGTTGAGGGCAACCTTTTGGTTGGATATATATATATGTATATATATATATATCCTTACAGTTCCGCAAGTCTCTCTGCCTCAAACAGCGGCGGGCTCACGGCGAGGTTGCGAACCTCAGAAATCCCAACAAACCGTTGTAGTAACCAACGATGCCGAGCCCAATTCCTTCTTAGCGTGGTTTATTAGTATTTACATGCAGCAAAATACGCCCGACACGTTTCGGAGCAGCCACTCCTTGGTCACAGGTGTTTTTTGCAACACCTTCAAATTTTTATAACTCACGCACCTCCATACACAGTGTATTCAACTCAGAGTAAATTATAAATGTAAGGTATAATTATAATTTGAGAATTTCTAATGTTTGTGCATTTTAAGTTTGGGTTGTACAGAAAGAATGAGAAAAGTTCTCCTACCTATAACTAAGGTTTAACCTTTGTTTTTTTCATTGAATTTCAATGTTTTGTTATTTTCTATATAAAGTATTTTGAAATTATAGAGTTCACTGTCGTCAAGTGGAGTGTCATTAAGTGGAGTGTGGTATAGTAGAGTGGAGGAAAGTGTTTAAAGTGTACTTTTCTAGAGTATAGTGTCATAGAGTGAAATGTGGTACAGTGGAGTGGTGTATAGTGAAATAACATACAATTGAGTGGTGTAGAGTGGAATGGCCTAGAGTGGAATAGCTTAGAGTGGAGTGTTGTAAAGTGGTGTGGCATAGAGTGGTGTGCGTACAGTAGAATAGCATACAGATGAGTGGCGAAAAGTGGAGTTGGGTAAAGTTTAGTGTGGTAGAGTGTAATAGCATACAGTGGTAGAGCGTAGAGTGCAGTGACATAGAGTGGAGCGGCGTACAGAGGAGTGAGGTTCAGTGTAGGGGCATACAGTACAATAGCATAGAGTGGAGTAAAATGGAATAGCATATAGTGAAGTGTCATACAGTTGAGTGTCATAGAGTGTAGGGATGCAGACTGGAGTGGCGTAGAGTGGAATAGTGTATAGTGTAGTGGAGAGTGGAGAGTTGGGCACAGTGGAGTAGCGTAGAGGGGACTAGCATAGAGTGCAGTGGCATAGGCTGGAGTGTCATATAGTGGAGCAGCATAAAGTGGAGTGGGGTACAGTGGAATACCATATATTAGAGTGGCGTAGTAGAATGGCATAGAGCATAGAGTGGAGTTGCGTACAGTGGAGTTGCGTACAGTGGAACAGTGTAGAGTGAATTGGGGTGCAGTGTAGTGGTGTACAGTGGCATTCAGTGGAGTGACATAGAGTACAGTGGAATAGAGTGGAGTGTTCTAGAGTGGATTGGCGTAGAGTGGAGTGAGGTACATTGTAGTGGTGTACAGTGGAATAGTGTAGAATGGAGTGGAATAGTGTGGAGTCCCTTACACTGGAGTGGCATAGAGTGGAATAGTGTACACTGGAGTGGCATAGAGTGGGGTGCCGTCTAGTAGAATGGTGTAGAGTAAAATAGCTTAGAGTGGAGTGGCGTAGAGTGGAGTAGCATACAGTAAAGTGGTATAGAGTCGAGTCAGTTACAGTGAGGTAGTGTACAGTGGAAAAGCATAGACTGGAGTGGTGCAGAGTGGAGTGGTGTAGAGTGTTGTAGAGTGGAGTAGAGTAGAGTGTAGAGGGGTAAGCTGTAGTGGCGTACAGTGTAATAGCTTACTGTGGAGTGGCATACAGTGGAGTATTGTAGAGTGGAGTGGCATACAGTGGAACAGCGTAGAGTGTAGTGGCATACAGTGGAGTGGCATGCAGTGGAGTGGTGTAGAGTGCAATAACATTGAGTGTTACTAGCATATAGTGTATGTTAAATAGTTTCCTTGAGCGCTTGAATACCCAGAGGTGTCTTGGCGCTGGCTTAAATGACAAACAGTGAAAAAAGAGTCTAGTGACATAGAGTGGAATGGAATATAGTGGAGCTGTGTACAGTGTAGTGGCAAAGAATGGAGTTTCGTAAAGTGGAATAGGGTAGAGTGTAGTAGGGTAGAGTGGAGTGGTGTACAGTGGATTGGTGTAAAATAGAGTTATGTACAGTGTAACACCATACAATAGATTGTCGTAGAGTGAAGTGGCTTATAGTGGAGTGGCATAGACTGGAGTGGCGTGGAGTGTAGTAGAGTGGAGTGGGGTAGAATGGAGTGGCGTAGAATGGAGTGGCGAACAGTGGAGTGGTGTACAGTGGAATAGCGTATATTAGAGTGGCATTGAGTGGAATGGAATAGAGGGGAGTGGCATAGAGTGGAATAGCGTAGAGTGAAGTGTCATATAGTGGAGTTGCATACAGTGAAATAGTGCACAGTGTATTGGTGTACAGTGTAGTAGTGTACAGTGGAGTGCTATAGACTTAAGAGTCATACAGTTGAGCAGCATACAGTGGAATAGCAAACAGTGGAGTGGTGTACAGTGGAGTCTGTTAGAGTGGAGTGGAGTACAGTGGAGTAGCATAGAGTTTAGTGGCGTACAGTGAGTGTTGTAGAGTGGAATAGTGCAGAGTGGAGTGAGGTACAGGGTAGTGGCATACATTGGAGTGGTTTATATTGGATTGATATACAGTGGAATAGCGTACATTGGAATGGGATAGAGTGGAGTGGCGTAGAGTGGAGAGGCTTAGAATGTAATAGCGTGCAGTGGAGTAGGGTACAGTGGAGTAGTGTAGAGTAGAGTGGCATAAAGTAGAGTGAGGACAGTGTAGTGGCGTACAGTGGAATAGTGTAGACTGGAGTGGCATAGAGTGGAGTGGCATAGAGTGTAGTGGTGTAGAGTGGAGTGTTGTAGAGGGGAATACCATAGAGTGGAGTGTTGTAGAGTGCAGAGGGGTAGAGTGTAGTGGGATAGACTGTAGTGGTGTACAGTGTAATAGCATACTGTGGAGTGGCGTAGAGTTGATTGTTGTAGAGTCGAGTGGCGTACAGTTGAATAGTGTATGCCATACAGTGTAGTGGCATAGAGTGGAGTGTGGTAATTGAAACAGACTTAGCATGAAAGTGTGTTAGCAGATGTAGACATTGTGGCAATAAAATAGATTATTTGGTGCAAATGGTAACTTTTGGTAGAAGTGTAAGTAGTGTTAAAAATATAATTTTTAAAATACTTAGTTATATATTGTGCCGCTGTATACTGCAGTATGTATGTGGTACACCGAGGTACATGGAAATGATAAGGCAGTTTATGAGTGGCTGATGGCTGTGTTTACTGAACGTAAAAGGGAGCCATGTTGTTTTCAGCACATTTTGTCTGCGCTCTGCGTTTCACTGCATTCTGGGTTTGGGTCTTAGATCTAGGTATGTAGTTGGTTTTATTGTTGTTCCCTACCTATTACTACTTTATTAACATGTTAATAGGTAGAGAATGTATTTATACATTTCTATATATTTTTCAGCAGTTTAGGGAGATCTGTGCATTTTATTTTAACATGTTTCTTTAGTAGTGTGGTAATTTGTAGGTATTACGACCATACTCCGTAGACCTTCTAGTGAAAATTTAAATATGTTAAAAATGGAAAATACACTCTAGTACACTATATTTGTAAAATATATTGTACTACAGTGTATTTTAAATTTTTGAACATATGTTTTTTTTAAATTTCCTTTTGGTACCGCAGTAGTCCTGAGACAATACCACAGAACTCTGTACATTTTTAAAAATATATATAGAAACCTATAAATATTTTTCCCTCCCTTTTACAACTTTAATAAACTGGTAATAGATAGGGGGAAAATATCAAACTTAATACATACCTACATCTAAGGGTGAAATGCAGAACACAGACAAAGTGTACCTAAAAACAACATGGCTGCCTTCAACTTTTGTAAAGTCAGTCATTAGCTAATCACATAATGACATGGCATCGCTATGTACTGCGATAATTTCGAGAAATACAGCAACATTTTGTGAAAATACCACAACAACAGATATCACTAAGTTAAAATGCCTTATAATTTAAAAAATACTTACCCTACATACTTGTAGTATCCAAAAGGATCATCTGTGCACCATATGTCTAATCCTGCCAAATTTCATGTAAATCCATTCATCTATTTTCACGCTACATCCAATACAAATATCTATGGAAAATGTATTGGTGCAAAAATGTGTTTTGGGACTACCGTTTATCTTTACACCCCCTTAATCAATCACAGCAAAACTTTGCATCATCCACCAATTTAGAAGGAAGAATATGTCTGCACCGTTTCATGGAGATTCGTCAATCGGGCGTAAAGTTATTTACGGTGAAAAAACGGAGGAATTCCTATCTCTGGTAGCCCTAACTATAACTACATAGTGGCTACTGTAACTCTGTAATGTAAGCGTGTGTGGGTCATTAGTGCAGCAGCAGTCCAACCTTTTGCTCGCCCCGCAGAGAAGCGAATTGCAGGGACTGAGTAACAGCATGTCCTTCATAAGACAAATGTTCAAGTTCCCAGTGTTCCTGGAAAGATTGATGTCAAACGTTTCAATGAAAGTAATCCACTCAGGGTTCTGAAACTTAAGTCCAATCCCTGCAACATTCCAGCTAAATATGGAAAGAGAATGTTGAGTGACATAAGCTGGAGCTGTAGATACAGAGGAAGCCTGTTGATGTGGAGAAGAGGGTAACAGACCAATCAAAAATAGATGGGTGTCAAAAGGTGGACTTTCTATCTGGGTTAGAGTCTCTTTGAAACTGGTTTTGAAGGAGATCTCCACTACCCATTGAGGTTTTCAATACATCCATATAAAAAGGAGTGACAACCTAAACTTTTATCTGATTCATTTTTTAGATAATGATTTCAGTAATATTAATAACTGCCTCTTTGAGAACTTGTTTAATCTCTTTGCTATTTTAGGGGATCAGTGTCGTACCCATCTGCTGAATTCAGTGGTTTGTGGTGATATACTATACTACCAACTACTATAGGGATAGTAGTTGCTATTTAAGAAGTGGAAGATGCCATCTCCAAAAGCTCCAGCTGCAAAGCGACAAAGTCGGACAGGGAACCTATTGATCAGATCAAAGGGGGCACAGAACTCTGGGCACCAATATTGACTAATGTATCAACACTTTGTCCTCCAACAACCTTCCAAGGTCTTGGTCCCTTTCCAGGATTTTGCCCATTTTTAAGAAGGGAAATAAATCGGAACCCAAGTGTTCCTGTCCTATTTCCCTAATCAACACTTTGGTGAAGATTTTGGGTAGGGTCATCTTTAATAGGATCCTGGATTGGGCAGGGGAGAACAGCATATTGTACCCCACTCAATATGATTTCAATGAGAGGCTGGGCCTCAATCTCCACCTTATTGTAGGGAAACATACTGTTGTTAGGCACTGCCCACTGTACCTAACATTTATGGACCTATCTACAGCATTTGATAGTGTGAATCATAGTAGGCTATGGAGGGTGTTGTTGGACATGGGGTTGGATGTTGCCCTAGTCCATTTTATGCATTCCTTGCATGAGCATCTGGGGGCAAGGGTACAGTTTGGCCAAGATGGAGAACTCACGGAGGCATTTAGTCTTGAACGTGGGGTTTGGGAGGGTTGTGTAATGGCACCCTAACTGTTTATTTTGCATATTGAAACCCTGGCCCAATTTTTCACAAAGGCCATTAAAGATGTGCTAAAAATTGGCAACATGGCCTGGCACGCATTACTCTATGTAGACGATGCGGTTCTCATGGCTCGCACACCAATCCACTTAGGAGGTTAGTGGACTCCTTCGTTGAATTTATGACCAACCTGGATCTGACCATTGACTCGAGTAAATCCCACATTATAGCGTGCGGTCCTAAGACTCATAATGTGTCCTCTTTAGTATGTGATGGAAAGCGTATAACTAGTGTGCATACCTCCCTGTAGTTGGGTATTATGTTTGACCATTCAGGTGGATGTGGTGCTCACGTTTCTGCAAGTACTCTGAAGCTTTCAAGGGCTGCTTGGGTCCTCTTGAATCTCCCGTGGCCAGTAGGTCATAAGGCTCTGTCCCCCCCCTTATTACCATTTATAATTCTCAGTGCGTTCCTATTGCTTGCTATTGAGCAGGAGTCTGGGGCTATTCCACCTGTCATCACCTACAGATTAAGGAGAACTGAATTTGTAGACAACTTCATAGCCAGCCTCCCACTAGTTTTAATTGTATCTGTTTTAGCAATCTGGGTTTACCATACTTGGAAGATCATATCAAACTGGTCTCTATTCTATTGTGGATATCAATCTGGGCCAATCTAGCGGCCAGACTCAACAGAGAGAAATCATAATCAACTGCCTTCACCAGGATAGGGGCACTACAATACCCTGGTTGACTTACATCGGTGCAGTCTAAAAAGTTGTAGGCTGCCCAAGTTATTTGATTCTTCTGCTTCGATATACCCCACAGTTAAAAAGGAGGTAAATTCACTTTTTTGAGGGAGGGTTCTAAATTTTGCAAAGTCACAGTTTCTAACTACCTAGCCCAGAAGGAGACTGTGGGTATGGTGCCGTATCTGACTGAGAAGCAGGGGAGAGGGGAAAGGTCTCTTCTCTTCCATTTTAGGACCGGTACGGCTCACCACCTATTGCGGTTCCTGTTAAGATCCTCTAACGATTCTCAGAGGGGTGTCTGTCCCTGTAATGGCACCTTGGAGCAAACTCTGCCTCACTCTGTATTTTTTTGTAAATTTTATTTGCTATTTTCTAGCCACATATTAGTAACTTATCTCTGGATTTTTTTTTAACCAATGTAGGGTAGCCCTGAGACACCTGCAACTATTAAGTAATGAGGAGGTTTGTTATCGAGTAGAATTATTTCTGAAGTTCTTCAAGGAAAAATATGTTATAATGTAGTAATGAATTGTATCAAATTCATTTGAACCAATTGCTGTAAGTACCATATTTAACAGCGCTTCTAGAGTTGACCTAAGAAGAGGCTTGCTTTTGGACATGTTCTTCTCTGATGTTTGCCGTCCATCCACTGGAAAAGAGAGATAGAGCAAGGAATTTTATTGATGTTCGATTAATTAAAATCATTACATCTTGGCGTACATGTGAATTAAAAAAGAAGAATTAAAATTATTGCTTCAAATAGGGAATTTCAAACATACATTGTCCAACACACAATATTGCAACATAATAACAGCAAAATCCATAGGCCCATCATTTCCCATACATACAACTGTATCCACGATTGGTCCTTCTCCTAAATCAAAAACCGTGTAAAACCCTCATGGATCATTAGAGGCCAAAGTGCATCATGCTCCAATGTTTCTACGACCCCTATCAGTATCTTTACCATTGTCCCAGTCTAATTCATGTTCTTCTCGTCATCCGAGTCCCCTTTGTTATTACCCTTAATCCATTCTGGACCGCGATAGTTGACCCAACTGGACCAATAAGAGCACTGCATGGATAGAAAGTGTTTAGTGCAACGAAGAATGTGCAAATTCGCTCCTGTTACCGTTAAAAGCATTAGTGAACAGTTTGGATTGTGGTTGCTTCTTTCATAAACTTTAAAAGCTGGCCTGTTAACTGGCTAGATTCACCTTTTAGGCAGGTAAATACAGCAGCCCTGCAAGTCCTCACATTTAGGATTCGAAACATTGGGCGGAGCCACTGGTACCTTAGGGTTTTTAAGCCTTCACATATGCAGATCACATGCATTAGTGACTCTTCTGCTAGGTCACACCATCTGCATTGCTTGTTATTTTCATCCTTCTTGCAGCCAAACCAATAGCACCTTAGTGGGATACGGCCAAAGCGCAATCTCACAAGAGAATATTTTGAATGGTTAGAGAGGCAGGCACAATAATTTTGGCAGTGCTCCTGCAGTGTAGAGGTCTACTGCCCAACTACCATGACATTTGTCTCTTAGTTCCCGGAGATCCTGCTCCGCTGAAATTATCCTTGCAGATTTTATCAGTAGATTTTCTGTAATTTTATGCGGTAAATTAATGCTTATTATGTCCTCCATTCTCAGAGCACCAATAAAGTTTGCAAGAAAGGAGCTCCACACCAAGCTTGGCCCCTCGGGTTTCTCCCAGGGGAGTTGTCTCATAGTGCCATTTGCCGCCATCTTCAGTTTCTGGCAGTACGAACCAAATCCAATTATGAGATTTAACAGATGCATTTAAATAAATTGTTCAAAGGATTTTCTAGAAGGTAGTTTAAAAAATCTTTTCCTATATTTTAATGTGCTTTTACATGTACCACTGGGATGTGAATAAAGATGATATATTGCTGATGGTGAAGCATTCTCCGTACTTGACGACCTTCTCTTCCCTCACACAAGCACAAGAAAGCCATAAGACAGCAGTAAATATTTTAGGCCAGATTTATCAAGGATTTGTGTCCCCCTTGCAACACACAAGGGGGCGTAGGGCAACGTAAAACGAAAGTGAGATTTATCAAGCCACGCAAGGCCACCTTGCATGGCCCTGCATGCTTTGATAAATCTGCAGTAACGCAAGGCAGCACAAATCGCTGCCTTGCGTTACTTTGCCCCAGGGAGGCGTGCCATGGGTTTTGGCGCATTCCCATATTTATCATGAGTGGTAGACCTAGAAATGCATCACAATGATATTCCTCCCGAGGCAAGGTGCAATGAGACAAAATATCTTTATTTCTCGTAGTTGTTTTATCTTTCTACGTGTGCTGCATTTCGCAGGCCCACTTGCACAATGGTGTAAGAGTGCCTGCGCTGGCGCTAGACAGCCAAAAGTGTGCCAGCGCATGGAAAAGACAGGATTGTGCCATATGATGTTAAATATGGTGCATTCCTGCACTTTCCCTTTCATGCAGCGCTGCAAAGTCGCTTGCTGCGTTGTGTTGTGTGAAAGTTTGATAAATAAGCCCCTTTGTTTTCCAGAAGCAAGTCAGAAGCTACAAAAGCTTGTGAGTGATAAAGAGGTTTCAATGGAGAACAACACATATCTGGGGCACGCTTGCTGGAACAACTTACATAAAAAGAAAGGGAAGGTTCATGAAGCAGCGCTGGCACTACTTGTCAAGTAAGTTGAAGCCTATGAACGACAGTTTGGCATTAGAGTTCATGGAGCACTATTATAAGTTAAAGACACACAGATGATGGACTGAATGCAGAGCAAATCAAACATGCACCCCCAGTCAATAGATCTGAGTTAAATCCATTGTTCTTTTGCTCACCACGCCACCCCAGTTTAGACCCAGCCTTATGCAAATCGGTCTTGACCCTGTGCCTCATGGGAACAGTCCAGCCCGAACTGCCAAGCCAGGTCCTCCCTGGACGGGAAACAAGCATCCTGGGACCGGTTTCGGGGCATCACCCCTCATCAGCCAGGCTAGCTTGAATCCAGTGGCACAGTGAGCCCGGGACCCACGTCTTGGCATACCTGGCGCACTTAGGGCGCAGGGTCAAGAGTGATTTGCATAAGGCTGGGTTCAAACTGGAACGGCATGGGGAGCAAAAAAACTATGGATTTAGGCCCAAATCTCTGTATTGGGGTGAATGTATGACATTATTCTGCATTCTGTCCATCAATTGTTCTCTTTGCATTTGTCACCCCGAGTGGGACAGGTATGCCCAGATATGGGTCCCGTGCTCTCCATGCCACTGGAGTCAAGCTATCCTGACTGATGAGGGGTGAAACCCCAAAACCGGTCCTAGGATGCTTGTTTCCGGTCCAGGGAGGACCTGGCCTGGCATTTCGGGCTGGACTGTTCCCATTGGGCGCAGGGTCAAGACTGATTTGCATATGGTTGGGTTCAAACTGGAATGGCATGGGGAGCAAAAGAACGATGGATTTAGGCCCAGATCTCTGTACTGGAGTGAATGTATGACATTGATCTGCAGTCTGTCCATCAATTGTTCTTTTTGCATTTGTCACCCCCAGTGGGACAGGTATGCCCAGACGTGGGTCCCGTGCTCTCCATGCCACTGGAGTCAAGGTATCCTGGCTGATGATGGGTGAAACCCCGAAAATGGTCCTAGGATGCTTGTTTCCAGTCCAGTGAGGACCTGGCCTGGCAGTTCGGGCTGGACTGTTCCCATCGGGCGCAGGGTCAAGACTGATTTGCATATGACTGAGTTCAAACTGGAATGGCATGGGGAGCAAAAAAACGATGGTTTTAGGCCCAAATCTCTGTACTGGGGTGAATGTATGACATTGTTCTGCATTCTGTCCATCAATTATTCTTTTTGCATTTGGCACCATTATAAGTTAACAGCACTGTTTTTGATACCAGTTCAGGGAAATTCAATCCAGTGATTGTCGTTCATAGCCCTGCCAAGTTTCCTTAGTCCATGCATGATGAATTGCCCCAGCCCAGGTTTTTTGATTGAATTCTGGGACTTGTAGTCCTGGATTTATAATGGAATAAACAAGACTATGAGTCACAGAAGTCAAAGAAAAACATGGACTGCAGAAGCTAGTCATGCATGGACCAGGAAAATGTAGCTGGGCTAAGTAACTGTGAACAGTGTAAATGTATATGCCTGACCAACAAGTGAAAGCATATACCATCCGAAGTTTTGGTTGAATCTAGCCTACTGCAATACTGCTACCATGACCAGATGTGGCAGAGCAAGGCACAATTTAAATTTGATGCGCCACTGAGTGAGAGCGCGGGGTACCCAAAAAGAAATTCATTTCAAAGAATATGCAGATGTAATTTGTGTCAACAACATCAAAGAGGATTACTGTATAGATACCCCATGCCCAGAAATAAGGTCATAAACTAAAACAATGTTTGCCAAACCTTTATTGGCAGGTTCAGCCACAGAACTTCATACTATATCTGGTCAAAAGCTTTCCCTGTGGGTATCTACAGCAATGTTAATGGTGCTTGTGGGAGAATGTGTAAAATCTGACAGAATCTTTGGAGTTAACCCCCTTTTTTGTACTGGTGTAGGTAATATAATTCTCATATGATTAACTGAATCACAAAGCATAGTCTTGAAGAGGTTTAAACTATTCTTATAAAACTGTGAGCTATTTTTGGAAAAAGTGCTGCTTCTTTGTTCTCCTCTGATTTGCCAAGTCAAGAGAATATAGAAAATTCCACTTCTTCAATGGTAATACAGTTATGGCAATCTTGACCTCTGTGATTATTATGTCACTTTAGAAAGAAGTACTTGTTTTCTTCAAAGGGTCCCCAGATATTTAATGATAGATATCTCTAAAATGGAGAATCTGCCTTTGAATGTTTCTTCTTTCCTATCTTTCCTTCTCAGAAACCTATGTGAGTGTAGATGATCCTGGAAAAAATATGCATAGAAAGGAATAACCAACAACAATGAAAGAATCAAATGGAGCTTCTAAAGGGGGGGCCTGAAGAAAGCACAGACAAAATAACAAATATGATGATTCTGTCCAAGACCCAACCTAAGATGCCCCAACCAGCCCTGCCGCCACACATGCGAACATCCTCATAACAACCTTCCCTTGTGCCCTTATGGATGTTACAACTCACACTCGAGATGGTAAGTTCCTGTGTGTCCATGTTGCCCACACGCATGTTGGAACCTAACATTTGCCAACTTTTTCTTACTAAGCCGCCTAAAAATGAATTCATATTTGCTCATGTTTCTGTTCTCTGCTTGAGAAGTGGCCCAATTTAAGTTTTATGTCAGCATATGCTGCCTTTGAGTGGAGACAGAAGAATAATTGTTTTGTTTTAGGTGGATAGGAAACCTTGAAGTGAAGGAAAGTTGATTATATGTCTGTAGTGTGGGGAAAAGGTGACCTCGGTGAATACGGTAGCAACCTGGTTCCTGAAATGACGCACTCGAGACACCTTGCTTAGGTCATGAACCATGAGGTCCGGGCCTCGCCTTCTTTTATTTCGTCCCCTAGCACCACCTGGTCAGGGCTCAGGGGAAAACATATGAAACCCCCCTCACTCCTAAACATGTTTGGTCTACCCAACTCCCAACATCACATTCCTCCTTATCCCTAGGAGAATGAAACCATAATTGCAAACATACCAAAAATTCAAACAACACACAGACAAAACTAAAAAAACAGCAGGACTCTTCATGCTTGCAGGACGATGTTGCACTCTCCTGGATTGTGATATGCTTTAAGGGCTGCCCACCTCCCAGGATCAGTTCCACACAAAGTCCTGAAATCTTTTGGAAATAGCTGGATGCGGTCTGAGAGGGTATCAGGCCACCCCACTATGACGAACTGCATAACTGTCCTCCTCCACTTCTCCGTTTTGCAGAGGAGTACCTCCGGATGCACCATCTCTTAGGTTTCTCTCAATCTCACCCTCATTAGACTCTTGTGATCTATGATCTGGATTCTGAATATTGAACTGAGATGACAGCCCAGTGGGGACAGGGGGGCTGACTTCATCACTGCCGCTCTCCACAGCACGGGAAAACTGATTGTCAGTGTCCCTGGTATTGGCTTCTGGCCAGTACCATTTGAAGAATGCTACACTCCTGGTGATAGTATCATCACCTCTTTTAGCAGTTATCATCATCCCTCAAGTGATACTGACCCTCCATGGATCAACCTCAAATGGAAGGCAGAATTTGCTTCCGGGATGTCGATCCTTGACATGTACAAGATCCCCAACCGGTAGGAGTTTCAGCCGGGCTCTCATTTTCATAGATGTTTTTTCATTTTGTACCTTATGCTGGTGCACCATCTTCGCCACATCATCTCTAGATGCTCTGAATGGTGAGGAATTGTATCACCCACAGGTCTATAGATGCAGAGAGAACTGGGGCTCACCTTTGTAATGGCATGCAGCGTGAGTCGGTATTCCCGCAGGAACAAGTACAGGGCACATTCCATATTCTGGTTATCAGCTAGCCCTATCTGGAGTAGCCTTATTGAGAGCTCTCATGAAGTGTTCAGCCTCTCCATTAGCTTGGGACCATCAAGGAGTCATACACCAATGAGTGATACCTCTGGACAGCAGGTACTGTGCAAATTCCTGTCTTTAGAACGGGTACCCTTTGTCCGTACGGAGTTCTTTCAGTAACTCATGGGTTGCCATTATCTTCTCAAAACAGGGTACCTTTTTTGACTTGCTGTCATTGAGTCAATGATTTCCACCTCAGGATATTTAGAAAAGTGATCGATTGCTGCCAGCATGTGTCTGCTATCAGGCAGACTCCCAAAATCAGCACTGGCTCGTTGCCACAGAAGTGGACGAATGTCTTCTGTGATGATATGTCCTGGTGAATCTAAGGGGCCAGCGGCCTGACACAGCAGGCAATATTGCACTGTTTGTTCAACTATCTCATCTAGTGCAGGGAGCCAACCCTTGCACCTGAGTCTGGACTTTATTTTGACAATTCCTTGATTGACAAAATGGGCTAGGTCCACCACGCGCTGTGTGAAACCCCATGGTATCACCAACCGGAGCCCTCTCAATAGACAGCCTTCAGGAGTGGCAGCTAGCACATGCCGGACATGGTAGAGTGATAGTAGTGTCTGTCTTGCCTGAGCAATCTGATGGGACAAAGACGGTGTCAGTATTTTCCAGTTCCCCTTTGTTACTGCCAAGAGAGCCAGCTGGAGACACTCATCCGATTTGGTGGCGTCCACAATATCCTGTAGGGAGATAGTTAAGGGTTGTGACCTTTCAACCACTAATCTTTCATACTCCTCTACTTCCTCCACCTAGATGGCAGCTGGCCTCAAATGTTTTTTTTTGTCTATTTGTGAATTCATTAAAACGGAGAAAAGTGCAGTAGTGCTTCACAAAGTGCAATCAAATATAAATATGTTACTCCAAGGAAAGTGCATTAGTGCTTCTGGCAAATAATATACCTTTGGGTGAGACAAATTTGTTTCAGGACATCGTCATACAAGAATTACCAGAGTTCACATAAATTAATGTTTCGAACTAAAAACCAGCTTTAACTGCCTTAACAACTTACTTCCAATATTGCCATATGGCATTAAATCTTTTCAGTCTCCCTACTCGCTTAGCATAAACCTCTTCAAAATTCATGGTGCAGGATATTTTATTCTTCCAGTCCAAAGTTGTCGGGACCTTAGCGGTCCTTCAATTCTGGAGGATCGAAGAGCGTGCCATCGTCAATGCTACAGATATAAAATATTGTTCACCCTTTACTAATTGTTGGCTCCTTTTGAAAACACCAAATAAAACTAGGGTAAAATCTGGCAGAACTGTGCAACCTATTGCCTGACTAATAGCCTGAAACACTTGCCACCAAAAATTGTATAAGATGCGGGCATACAAAAAACGTATGGAGCCATCCCCCTTTACCTGGTTGATGACAACAAAAACAATTGTTGGAAACTGCTGGATACATTTTATGGAGAATATCCGGAGTATAGTATGCCAGCCATCTTGACAGAAATGACATTCTTTTATAGTTGGCTGACCGTAGAGATTTATTACCTATCTCTGCAATTAATTGCAAATCACTCACTGATAACTGACATTGTGTTTTTTCTTTAACCCTGGAAAAAAAGTCTGCTAGATCCAGCTTCACGGAAATCTCCTTCAGTATTCTGTACCAATTTCCGATTCCTTGCATTTTGTCCGTGCCGAGAGTACTACTGATCGATTGGGGCTCTTGTATCTGACTTTTCTAATGAACCTGCAAAAAAATGCTTTATCTTGTTAAAACTTAAAAAATGTTGCTCGCATTGATGACCACCCCTAGCTATTAGATCTTCCCATGAAATGGATTTCCCTTGACAAATGAAATCACCAAAGGGTTTGAAGCCTAAAGAATTCCAAAATCTGATCTCACAGACTGTCAAGGAAAGGTCCAAGTAACTGCCCTCCTCTTACAGCACTAAAAATCCATCAAAAGGCGACTTATAGGATTTGCCCAGGGCACCCATCCGCCCATAGATATCCCAAAGAAACTTCTATCTGGTTCTTTTTGGTAACTTCCCTATCCTTATGAACACTGGTAAGCTTATGTCTGATTCCTGAATCATCTTTAATAAAAAAAATTGTCTAATGCCCCGCTTCCACTTAAACACCGTGAGAGAAAGTCTAATTAAGCTGCCTGATAATAAGTACGCATTTTAAGACACACCAACCCTCCTTGGTCTTTCTCAAATTGTAAAGCCTCCACCTTAACCCTAGCGGTTTTTCTTTTCAAGATAAAACTCCTAAAAGCTGAGTTTAATTCCTGAAAGAAGCTGTTAAGAATTTTTATTGGTACGCTGGAAAATAAAAATATTAACAAAGGGAGGACTGACATTTGATCATAGAAATACAGCCTTATAGTCAAAGGAAACATGGACCATCTATCTAGCAATCCCTTAATTTTGCATACTATTTTTCCATAGTTCAGGTGGAAGAGATTAGAAACATTTTTTGTTACTACAATACCAAGATGCATGATTGGAGACACTAACTTTGCTCGAGGCTGTAGTGTAAGCGGATGGTCTTCAACTTTCACATTAAAAAGCAACAATTCAGTTTTACTTTGATTTATCTTGTTTCCTCCAATCTTTGTAAAGTCTGTAATCATCTGTATGGTTCATTTTATATTATCCTTTTCCGGCTGTAGATATAATATCTTATCATCCAAGACTAATTTTAGCCTAGCCATTCCTTGAAATGAAATGAAATGAAAAAAGGGACTTGTAGAGCGCATGGCTACCCGGGAGCATCCCAGCACTAAGCGGAGTAAGAGTGGTCAGCCTAAAGGTTATGGAAATAGCCACGTCTTCAGCTGCTTGCGGAAACTGAGTTGGTTCGGTTCTTCTATAGGTGCCCTGATGTTATTATTATTATGAAGTTGTGTTGCCAGGGGTTCAATAAAAAAGTAAATAAAATAGGTGAGAGGGGACATCCTTGACGCATGCCTCTTTTAATACCAATTGACCCTGCCATTTTGGAGTTCACCAATAACTTAGATTGAGCGCCATTCACAAATTTGATAGCATTAAAATGAACTGGGAGGGAAAACCACATTTTTGGAGACAATAAAACAGGACATCCCAATTTACCAGATTGAATGCCTTTTCGGCATCGACCATCATAATTTGTCATGTAGTTCCTATAAACCTATATAGGA
Organism: Calotriton arnoldi; assembly: GCA_963921515.1. Lineage (NCBI taxonomy): Eukaryota > Metazoa > Chordata > Amphibia > Caudata > Salamandridae > Calotriton > Calotriton arnoldi. The sequence continues at coordinate 1,722,907 of CAWUFW010003103.1, read as the reverse complement.
CCTGCGCGTTTAGACAACATATACTGTAGGATTGGTGTCCGGACTGAGTCTAGACACCCCCACCGGGTATGTTAGCCTGTATACCAGCTAGCTCACAGTGCCACTAGAAACCCCTCTTACCAAGGAGAGAATAGTTCTTGGCAACTATCGAACATGACAACCCTGATCCCTCAGTGGAAACAGTGCGATACTTTTCGCTCAGTCACTCATGCTCACTTTGTCTCAAAGGATACACAGAATAAACGGTGGGGACGTTTGTCAATAAGCATTTATTGAACCAGTGTCATTCTAGTGTAAAATAGGTGTGCTGAAACAACCATTAGACAGAAACAGATATAAATGATTAGAAGCACTAACAGAGTAAAAGGATGGTAGATTTCTACCATCGTGCTAAAACCATGAATTTTAGGCAAGTATATAAAATACATGACAGTAGTAAATGCGTACTCCTACGATGCGACCCTAACTAGATGTACCTAAGTGTACCTAGCATGTATGTAGGTATAAAGCCAAGAATCCCTCTAGGATAAAGTCAACCCCATTACCTGAAGTGAGAGACTGTGGAACCCGGTCTTGCTGGAGTGTCTGCGTGCAGGAGCCTCAGCGTCTTGCGTCAGTGTGTCGGCATGGAAGTCCTTTTCTCCTCTGACTACCTCAGCAAGATATGGTGTTTATATACCCAAAGTGGTACCCTCAGGGGTTCTAGCTTGCTGTGTCATGTTGGACTTAGGATGACAGAAGGAATGACCCTTATACATAGTTATTATGCAGGAGATGGTAGTCCTGCTGAGTTTCCAAGAATCCTCAAGCATAATGGATGAGGCTAGTTCTCAGGGAAAACCCTACGTCCTGTAAGCAGTATCGTAACTAGGTAAAAGGTCAGTCCCAAGAACCGTTATGTAGTGTAATGGTAGGGGAGAATATAGGTGAAAGGTTAGGTGACTACCTGAGCCTATATTGGGGTACCTATATGAAACATAACACCCACTCCTCATCCGACTGGACAACATACTAAAATTTTAATGTACTTCTAGGCATTTGTAAGCAAACAACTAATTAGTTCAAAACATTAGTGTGTTTTAAAAATATTTAAAAATGCTAAAATCGTATTTTAAGCGGTAGAATTTTCACTACAATATGTTCGTGTATATAGTTCGAACAACTATAAGTGACTGAAAGCCATGCAGTTTTAGCAAAAGTTTCTGTTTGTTGAAAATTCCAAATTTGGATGTTTTTGAAAAAGCTGAATTTTTCCCAGCACATGATGATCCAAATGTTTATGTGTCCTGGCTGGGAGACGCAACATCACTGTTGCCTGCAATCGCAGACGACGGACCCTGCAATACCTCGCAGATCAGGTCAATCGAGCACAGATGTTCCTCCGAATTCTCCACAGCCGCTACTGGGCTGCCTATATGACAACCAAGGCCTGAGTACTTTTTGAGGAGCCGGTATCCGTTCCGACAGGAGCTGAAGCATCCTGTGGTGGTTCTAAGAATGTAGACATCAACATTGGAATATGCTGAGGACACTGCAGAACATGGGCCGTTATTGGGTACAGTAAAGCAACAACGTCCGGTGGCGCAACTGATGGAAGTGTCAGACAGAGGTCCAACACGCATCCTGTCCGCAGAACAGGCATCAGAGGACAGGCAGAATACAGTCTATCCAGACTGGTCTAAATGATAGGAACCAAGATTCACTTAGTTCGCTAAGGCGAGGTGTGCCCAGATGGAGTACCATGCAATCACGGTATCGGCACTCCAAGAGCGTTTTTTCCATCTCCTTGGTGACTGGGACGTTGATTGCGTAGCAGAAAAATGACAATCAAGATACCTGCTATTAGGAACAGGATCAGCAGAAGCCCTCCGAAAATGCTTCCGAATACGGAGTGTATGAAGTTGGGAATAACTTCGAGGATTGTCTGAAAGGTGATTAACAGTCCAGAACCTATGTTGTTAAATAGGTGTACTATACCCATCGTATCAGACATGTTAAAGATACGTTGTACCATTTCTGTGAAATGGAAAGGGCAGTTTGCTCATACTAGTGCCTGTATCTCAGCCGAGCACCTTGCAACCTGGAGATCATAAGTTTCTCGGGCGGAGGTTAAGGGCACGGTTTGCTATAAAAGCATGGCTTTCATTCGGCTCAGAGTATCAAACCATATAAAGGAAACATTCAACGAAGGACATAACGGTGCCTCCCTGACTGTATGGGTCAGTGGAAACAATACTTGCATACAGCAAGTAACCCTGGAGCTCACAGTGACAAGATATGCGATGCCCGGAAGCATCCCACAACAACCTTGATCATTCAGCATCAAGTAACTCCCATTTGAAAGCAACTTGAACACTGGATTAATCACGGCAGCTGGGGACCCTTTCAAGTGACAGGATAAGTTAACAACTGAACCATTACAGGCCCCGTGAAGCATAATTTCCTGGCATATGAGAGATCCACTTAAAGAATTCTCGCAGTTGGTACCGCTTAGAAACACTTCCATGTCCCCATTCCTGCATCGAAATCTGTTTGGCAATTCCCAAGATTCCTTGATGAATTCCCTACCCATCGCTTTATATCTGCCAGCCTGTTGTTGTTCTAGGCAATACTGAAACTGGAAAGTTGTGACCAGTAATGTTATATGGCCATGGATTAACCATTCTGTGGATGGTGACTCTGCCACAGTAAAAGGTAACTTGTCTAGTTTTTCAATACGCAGCATTCTATATTTTGCTCCCCTTTGTGCCATCGTTATCTGCTTCTCAGTTAGATTGTATGCAGAAAATAGGGACGTACTGTTGATAAATCACCAAGGCACATAACCAGCGAGCAATGATTGCAGCGTCCAGCTTAATAACATAATAGAACGTAGTTGAGATTATTATTATCATTATTATTATTAGATAAATTTGTAAGGCGCAGCAGCTACCCAAGAAGGGTTTCCCGGCGCCAGAGCGGACTGGGTGGAATATAAGCAGCTTGGGGATGTTAATGGTTGAATAGCCAGGTCTTCAGGGATTTGCGGAAGCGGGTGTAGACTGTTTCGGTCTGGATGGCTGGGGGAGTGAGTTCCAAAGAGAGGGGCCAAGATAGGCAAAAGATCTGCCTCCCATCCTTGATAGTTTAAATCTGGGTACAAAGATGTTCTCATGAGTTGATGAGCGAAGGTGTCGAGCAGGCACGTAGGGGCTGACCAGGGATTGTAAGTACTGTGGGGCCATGCCGGTTTTAATTTTGAACATGTAGCTCAGGGCTTTGAACTTGATACGGTTCTCTACCCTGAGCCAATGTAGGTCCCGTATGTGGCTGGAGATGGAGGTAGCTCTGGGGACCCTGCAAAGGAGTCTTGCCGCAGTGTTTTGTACCATCTGTAACCTTCGAGTCACAGCCTTGTTGGACCCAAGGTATAGTACATTTCCATAGTCCAGCCTTGAGGTGACAAGAGCTTGGACCACTGTTCTCTGGGTAGGCTCCGGCAGCATCCAGATGATTTTTCTGAGCCACTTCAGAATGGTGAAGCATGTGGCAGTGACCTTGACTGCCTGGTGGTGCATAGTGAGTGAGTCGTCAATGGTTACGCCTAGATTACGGACGTAATCCGACGGCCGCGGTAGAGCTCCCATCTCACTGGGCCAGTGGAGTGGGCCCCATAAGTCTTTATTTTTACCAAGGATCAAAACTTCAGTTTTTTCACCGTTTAGTTTTAGATAGTTGGTGTGCATCCATGAGGCTATTTTCCCTAATCCAAGCTGAAGGGGGGATAAAACACCAGTGTTTGCTTTAGAGAGAGAAAAAATAATCTGGGAGTCATCATCGTAGGAAAAGAGAGACAACCCAGCCTCTTCTGCAATGCCAGCTAAGGGTCTGACATATAGGTTAAAAAGCAAGGGGCTAAGGATGGAGCCCTGGGGCACCCCATAAGGTAAGCGATGGTTGTCTGAGCTGGCGGTTGCCGAGAAAATTTGGAAGGTTCGGTTATCCAAAAAGGAAATTAACCATTTTAAAGCTGTGCCACAGATGCCGAGTGACTTCAGTGTTTTGACGAGTATTGGGTGAGATACTGTGTCGAACGCCGCGCTTAGGTCTAACAGTATAAGCGCGACAGTATCACCATCATCCAAGTGGTGCCGCAGCCATTTAGTGACCCCCAGTAAAGTAGTTTCTGTGGAGAAACCCACTCGGAAACCAGATTGAGACGGATGGAGAATTGTATTGGTTTCTACGAATTTGGAAAGCTGGGAGTGGATGTGTTTCTCCAGGATTTTAGAGAAGGCCGGTAGCAAGGAGATGGTCCGATAGTTGGAGAGTATTTCGGGGTCGGCATTGTCTTTTTTAAAAAGAGGGGTCACCATGGCGTGCTTCCAAGCTGACGGGACTAAAGATTCCAGTAGGGAAGCATTGAGAAGGTCCATAATGATACGCAGTTGGGGTGCCTCAAGCTGTTTGAGCACCGAGATTGGTATCGGATCCTTGGGTGAGCCGGATTTCACCCTGTCAAGGAGAGTTTTAAAGGAGTCTTCGTTGAGAAGGGGCCAGGAGTCCAAGACATTGGGTGAGGAACCAAGCACCCTGTCTTGGTCATGGAATATGTTATCTGCCATATGAGGTGAAGGTGTGAGCTGGGGGGAAGATTTGGGCTGTGACTGAGAGGGACAACCGCAATTAGGGATCTCAATGTCTGAGTAGATATTCTCTACTTTCTGAACAAAAAAAAGTGTGAGGTCCTCACATTGACGTTTATTAAGGGGGGGGTCTCTCTAAGGTCTCTGAGCCGGCCAACTGCTTGACTAAGCCAAAAAAGTGTTTTCGGACAGTGCAGAGCATCAGAGATAGTTGTAGAGACAAATGTAGCGCGGGCTGAGTTGCAAAGATTATGATACAGTTTTTTTGCCTTTTTGTATATGTTTTTGGATTCGGGAGCATAGTCTCTTCTCCATTTTCGTTCCAGCACTTTACATTTGGCTTTCTCTTTTTTAAGAGTGTCGGTGTACCATGGTGCCGGCGGACGATGATTACTAATTTCTTTATTTGAGAGGGGAAGACAGGTGTCTATAGCATTCAAAAGCCATTTATGTACAGTGTCAGAGAGCGCATTCACCCTTAAATCAGTGGTGGGTGTATTAGAACATAAAAGGTTATTTAAGGCAGTTAGGTCTAGGTTTTTCCAGTCCCTTTTAAATACCCGTGTAGAGGGAAAGGAGGTCTCAGAGTTGACCGAGGGTTTTAGACTGAACTTGGTTAAAAAGTGTTGTAGTATGGACAAGTCCTGTTCTAGTATATCAATAACAGAAGATACAGTGTTGCCCAGTGAATAAATCCTGGATGTTAATGTAGTCATACCATTGTCAACTACAGCTAATGCCTTTTCTTGGTTAATTCTATCTATTTCACAAAGTCTCTCCGCAGCTTCTTGTTGAGAGATCTTCCAGATTTCATTATAGACAGCATATAAGAAACGTTTCTGACGTGGCTTTCAGGGACCTAATAAAAAATCCCTTAGATTCACCTCATCTGAGAGTAAGGATAAGTGCTGTTTCATCTGGGACAGGTTTGAGGTGTTTAGCCAATCAAGGCACAACTTCCCAACACTGTATGATGTCACCGTTGGTCCGATCTATGGATACTAAACCCTTCAGTTGTACCCCTGAATCTTGATTGACATCTGTTTGTGTCTGTGGGCCAAACTAACCATCCCTTCCAATTGGGGTCTGAAGTATTGTAGTGTATGATGTCATCTATTGTATCCCCTCCACGTGATGTAAAATTCATATGAGATGATGTGGGAACACGAGGTGTGTTCAAATCCTTGTTCTTGGCTATTCCAAGACAGGAAGTCTGTTGCACAGTGTCATTCAAAAAGATGATTTGCTTTGGGATGAGGCAGGCATGAAATAGTGCTTCTGTTCCCTGTACCTGCCAGTCCTTTGAACCTCAGCCTGATTGTATGTCTATAGTGTCCTTCCATAAGTCAAAACCCTGTTCAGACAGTTGGGAAATAAAGGATGCAGAATAAATCTGTTTGGTGTTAGTTAGCATATTTTTCTGTGCAGGTGTAGGTGCAACCTTATAGTAATATGAGGTTGGGTCTGAAGTGTTAAACCCTGAAAAATAGGAAACCTTCTGTGCAAATGTTTTTGAACTACCTTTTGGTGGTGTTGGGCAATGTTCCCATAGGTGGTATGTGAAAACATTTCGTGGGATACTGGATTTGTGTAAAAAGTGATAACCATAATGATGGTAACAGTACATAGTGTCAAAGTCAGATGTGTCCTCTAACATTTCATTGCTTGAAAATGCAGCGGATTGTTCTTAATCAGACAACATATTATTTACAGTCTTAAAATCCCAATCATCAGAAAATGTACTGGAGGTAATGATATAATTTAGAGAAATTTTAAATAAATGTGGTATTTTCAAAAGTTCAGTGGGACCAAATAGATCATAATCAACCTTGTCCCAAACTATACCATCAGGAATTGGAATAGCTGTAATATTCACGGAGAACAGGGGTCTTTGTTTACGATGAGATGATGTATGAGGTTTCAGACCAAGTTCACATTTGATACTGCAGTGCGTTCTGGGAGATATTTTCCATTCACGAGTAAGCAGAAGACAGTCACTAGGCCAATCCAGAACAAAAAAAACAGTATTCCAGTTATTATCCAGAGCTGGAGCCAAGGTGATACTAAGTAAGTCTTTTTCAGAAAAGTGTAGAAATCACAAATTTGTTGTTTATGGGAAACTGGAGCTGGCGTTGTCACAGGTTCACTGGGATCAAGAGAGAAGGTATCAATATCGATGAAGTAGCCAGATGCAGTTCGATCAATTTTTGGTAGCTCAGCAGGTTTTGTTGAACTGGTGTGGAGAACGCACCTCTGCGCTCTGTAAAATTCTACTCTTGTCCACTTTACATTCAAAGGAGTACAGGTAGCCGGAGGTAAAACAGATCAATTTTTCACACTTAAGCGGATGCAAAACCATCAAGGAAAAACCTGTTCCGTGAAGGTAATGAACAACTAAAAGAATTCTCCTTTCATATTTATACTATACTTCAAACAAGTCTGCCTACAAACTTCACTCCCCTCCCCTAATCCATTGGAAATTTCCTTCCAGTTATACATACAAAAAGAATAGCTAACCACACTACATTTTCAAGATAAGTAATCACAAACCATTGCTAATTGCAAATTGAATGGAAAAAAAAACCAGTGTGGCTTTCCATCTCAGAGAAGCACAAATGATTAACAAAGTGTAATTATTCTAGCAACCACTCAGTACTTTTCCAAGGGCATGGAGAAAAAATAAAAGAATGCACAATGTCAGGACGTACATGGAAAATTCCTCAGACAACGTTGCACAAAGTCAGGTGGATTTTAAAAAATGTCTGCACTCATGCTCATATTATATAACCTTTTCTTCACTGGCAGGTGTCTCTTGTCGAGGCATATTGATGTAGACATCGGTGTTAGGCCGAATTGAAATTTGTCTATCAGTTGTGTTTTGAAGTTCTGTTTCAAGAGGAACGAGTTCCATTTCATTGTTGGAAATTCCATAATTTTGTATTGGCGACTCTTCGAATGTTATGAATCTTTCTGTCTGAACTTCGTGTAAGGTAGTGAGAGGAGAGCATCGGCTACCCAGGAGCCCACGAGGCCTACTATTCAGTATCGGCCACATAGTGTGGTTTGATCAGATCAATGGAGACAAATCTCTTTTCTTTTTTGCCGGCAAGAGGCAGAAGAAGTACTGTTCTTGTCCCTTCGACAGCCAAGACAGGGACTGGCTTTCTGTATGATGGCCAAATTCTTTTTTGTCCTCAATCTTTTCTCTGATCAGATCCCCGACTTTTGGGATCCAGGCAGGTCTTGCCGTGACTGATTTTACTTCCCCAGTGGCGGTGCGTTTTACTTGCACGTTGCTTAGTAGTGCCCGGGATTCATTCAGATCCTGTAAATCAGCCAAACGTTTATTGATGTCAAATGGTTTTTCATCCCCCACTGTGCTTTTATAATCGAGATCAGGTACCCACATTCTCGTAAGGAGTGACACCTCCTAGGGAACTTCTTGGCATTTTATTAAGGGCTTGTTGGACTCCGTATAAGGGATTGACCCAACTAAAACCCGAACCTAATACTCTTGCTGTTAAAGATTGCTTTAAGTCTCAGTTTTTCCTCTCCACGACCGAATTTCCCTCGGGATGCTATGGAGAGGAGTACTACAATGCTACACCCAAACTTCCGAAGGCTTCCTTGTAAGCCCTAAAACTAAACACGGGGCCACGGTCAGAATGTAATGTGCCAACTGCGTATGTCCCTATAAAGACTCGCAAATCTTTTATAACAGTTCGAGTGTCAGCCGAGCGCTGAGGTCATACCCATAGTTATTATGCAGGAGATTGTAGTCCTGCTGAGTTTCCAAGAATCCTCATGCATAATGGATGAGGCTAGTTTTCAGGGAAAACCCTACGTCCTGTAAGCAGTATCGTAACTAGGTAAAAGGTCAGTCCCAAGAACCGTTATGTAGTGTAATGGTAGGGGAGAATATAGGTGAAATGTTAGGTGACTACCTGAGCCTATATTGGGGTACCTATATGAAACATACCAAACTAGGGCTTTTATATGATTTACTGAGAAATAATCTATAGCCTGGATTAAAAAAAGCCGCATTGATCTTCATGTATTAGCTGTTGTGCTTCTGGCATTATACGGGCAGCCATATCTTCATCAGCAATTTATAGTTCGTGTTAAGCTGAGTGATCAGTCTATATGAATGAACACATGTTGGATTTTTATCTTTTTTAAGAAATTAGACTATTGTTGCTTCTTTAAAAGTAGGAGGGATCTCACCCCTCCTTTGATAAAATTAAAAAGATCCATTAGAAATGGCACAAGCTCGCTGGACAACATTAAAAAAAATTCTGTGGGTAAACCATCATTTCCACAGGCTTTGGCATTAGGCATTTTCTTTAAAGCTTGCTTAATCTCGGTGGGCGTTATAGGCTCCAATACTAGCTGGGAAAGAGACTCGGATAGAGAAGGAAGGCACACGATAATGTAATACAGTTTAATATGACTTGTTGACACCATATATTGGATCTGATAAATATCCGAATAATGCTGTAAAAAGAGTTTAGCGATCTCTTCCTGATCTTTTACTAATTTTCCCGTTATGGGATTCTCTAAAGATTTAATCATTGCCTTTTTACTCTTGACTCTTTATATATATGTACTCTTTATATATATATATATATATACTCTTTCATGTATGTTTTGTTGATAACTATTAGAATTATTGATTTCTTCTAAAATAAAAAAAATCTGAAATGTTGTTTTGCCATTGCTACTAGGCCAACCTAAGACTCGATCCCTGCATTTCGCTACTTACCTCCAATGTCATTGTCAGCAGGGTCGCTATCTGCTGGGCGCGTTCTTTACTTTGACTTGCTTTAAATTCTATAACTCTCCCTCTTAAAGTTGCTTTAAAAGCCTCCCAAATTAAAAATAATGAGGCCGTGTTCCAGTTGATGGTAAAGAACTTGAAAATAAACTGTTTCATTTCAGGCTACCCATTGGGGATTGGAGAGCAACGATCTATTCAGTTGCCATCTTGGTCTATTCCTACTATTTAAGCCAATATCCAGAACTAGGGAGACTAATGAATGATATGAGAAAGCATTGGCCCTGATTTCAGTCTGCCCCCTACATAATGATCTTGATACTAAAAAGAAATATATTCAATAAGCAGTTTTAAATCTATGAAAAAAACATGTGTATTGTTGAATTTCTGGATGATTCTCTCACCAGCTGGACTCCAATGTTGTGATAAATAATCCGAAGGATTCTGAGTCCCCGGCCAGTATGCCACAGATAATCAACACTTCTGCAGTTGGAGAATCCACTTCTCAATTCTCTGAGGTGGTTTGGAGGAGGAGCCTGTGAAAAGAGGAAGAAGTGGTTTGTGGTCAGTGTGCACCACAAACGGGTGCCCATAAAGATATATCTAAAACTGTCTGCACCCCCAATGAATTGCAATGGCCTCCTTCTCAATGTGCGAGTAGTGCTGCTCCTCCATGTCCATTAACACACGGCTAGCATATGCTATGGGGGCCCACTCACCATTATCCTGTTTCTGCGGCAAGACAGCTACCAGGCCAGTGGAGTTGGCTTCATCGGATAGCTCCAATTCTTTCCATGGATCAAAATAGGCCAACATAGTGTGTTCCGAGAGGGCCCTCTTAGTTGCCTGAAATAATCCTCTTGGGGAGGGCCTCTGTCAATTTGCAGAGCGGGCCAGTGAGGGTGAATACATTTTGAATGAAACGCCCACAGTATGTCATCATCCCCAGGGAACTGCACACCCTGGTGACATTGGTGGGAGCAGGAGTCTACTTAATGTCTCTGACTTTCGCAGGTTCTGGCATGACCCTATTTTCTGAAAAACGGAAGCCAAAGAAAATGATTTCTGTTTGGAGGAACGCACATTTCTCACAATGGAGAGTGAGTCCATTCTCCAGCAGCCAGCAGAAGGTTGCCCTGAGCCTGTCTACATGTTCTGATGTTCTTCGAGGGTGGGAGTGTACACCAAGATATCATCGCTGACATTATTGACACCCAGAAGTCCCACCAATACACCCCCGATTGCATCTTGGAAGACTTCCACAGCACCGTATATTCTAAAACTGTGGTATTTGTACATCCTAGACCCACATGGGTGGAAAAGAGGTGATGACTCTGGGTTCAGGCACCAACATGAGTTGATGATACCCAGCCTGTAGGTCCATTTTCAACAACGATTTTGATCCCATGACCTCTACCATGATATCATCCACCGTGGTATTAAATGTCTCTCACGCCTAATCACCATGTTGGGTAAGCACATATCTACGCAAATTCTCACCTCTCTGGATTGCATGGGTTTCCTGGCCACCACTATAGGGAACACCCTTGGGGTGGGACCCTCGACTTTCTCAATGATGTCTGCTTGCTCAAGTTTCCGAAGTTCTTCTTCCACTTTAGGACATAGTAGAAGAACTACCCACCGGTGGCACAGGGCGATGGGCTGGATAGACTCATCAATGCGGAGGTGTCTCATTTGATCCTCAAGGCATCCAATGCTGCCAAACAAAGGTCAAAATTTATCCAGCAGGGCTTCTATATTGGTTGAGTGCACACTGAATGCAAATGATACCAGCTGGAGTTGTTCTGCCGTCTGGAAACTGATTAGCATCTCAGTACCTCCTGTTGTGACATACACTTTAGCTCATGTAGTTCATGTCCAATTAGTTACGTCAGTTTTAAATATCCCTACTAGCGGGAGAGGTGACACTGAAACAAAAGCATAGACCTGTGTCGATGTGGGATGGAGGGTAGGTTGCTGAGGGGGAGTTTGGAATGCAGTCTGCTCCAGGATGTTAATGAAAACTCCAGCGTTGATTAAAGCTAGAACTTGGTGGCCAGCAAGGGTGACAGTGCATCTCGGTGTGTGTCTGCTATAATGTTCCTTGGGTTCCATAGCATGTATTGCGTGCAGCGTGCCTTCCAGTTTGTCATACTCTATGTCCAGATCTTCTTCCTGTATGGCCGCGATCTACATGGTATTTACTGATTTGGACTTCTGCCCCCTCTTGGATGGTGTGAATCGACATACCTTGGCATAGTGGTTGAGCTTGTTGCAAGCAGAACATCTTTTTCTTTGTGTGGGACAGTCGCCTTGATGAGGGTACTGGCCTCCACACCAGTGACAGGCCTTGAGACTCAATGCAGGTTTGTGACAAACCTTCTTCTTCTCAGGGATGGCTTTTGCTGCAATGTTAACCGGTCACATTTTGACAGACCTCTGGAGCGTCGCCGTCACCGAGTTGGCGATGCAGCGCGCGCAAGGTAAATAGTTTTATTTATTTATTTACTTAGTGTACTCCATTCTGTTGTATGTCTGAGTCCACTACCGCCCCACCCTGGCCTTCCCCCACCCCGCCCCACCGCCCCGCAGCACTCCCTCTGCGAGCCGCCACTGGTCATAGTTATGTTCTTCTCCAGGTGATGCAATGCAGCACAACAACTTTGCTTGCTGTGCAGCATTGCTCTTTTTCTTTGTAAATATACCCCAACTACTTTTTCTATCCGAAAGGCATAGATACTCTTTCCTTCTCTTTACTAACCTGTGTGGATGGCGTTTATATTGTAATTGATTTCGTGCAAAACCTGCATTGAGGGGTTGCTGAGTGTGTTTAATCAAAACTCTTTGCCTGTAAAGTAGTGCTTGAGACTGTCTTTAAGATAATTCACTTTGCCTGACCAGGGCGTCCATTTCTTAACATAAGAGTCTGCACCTGTAATATATTGTATCATGTATTATGAAGTTTCTTTCCCCTGTATATAATTATTGTTTCATAATGGAAACACATTTTAATTCCTAAGTCAACTTTTGGGTACTTTACAGTAAGCACGAACATCATTACACCCGCCATGCACATATGAAACTTTGCCATATTTGCCTCCTCACTTAAGCCACCATTTTTATTTTCAGCACCATCTTAAAGTATGTCAGCATGATTGATAATTCCGAAAATGTGCATTAATCACGTTACTCTGTTTTTTCCACTGCTTTACATTAAGGTTAATTAACATGACAACTCACAGAACATGCAAGCAATGTTTCCAGCAACTAAAGGGTTATGTAAAACACATATTTAAAGATGTGGAATTTACTGGTGGTAACCTCATTACTGTTGATCAATCCTTAGCTTTATAGGCCAACCTCAAACTACAATGTTTACTCTCCCAATAATGACAATGTTGTTGCACAAAATTACTACTATATTCCTCAGAAAGTTTCAAATGAGGGCTTATAGAAGGCCTTATAGAAGGCATGATGTGCTAACCCTTAGCATGAATATTTTTTTTTTTTAAAGGCTATATTAACATGGGCTAGAGATCTGCTGACACTAGCATGACCCTGTTCCAGTTCCACATGGCTACAAAGAACCTTTGAATATGCAAAAATTGACTACAAGCCAGGCTCCTGAATATTTAATAGAAAGCTGGCTCCAACATTTTGAACTAAGGATCTAGGGCCAGATGTCTGAAGGCCCCGTTTTGCGATTTCCTAATTATGAATCCTTGCGATTCTCAATTAGGAAATCGCAAAAAGGCATGCATGAAAGTGTGTTGAACACTTTCTGTAATTCCTAGGGGATCGCAAATGACCTATCTCATGAATATTAATGAGGTAGGTCGCAATTTGCGGACCCCTAGGAATCGCAAAAATCACAGGGATGGTGGCCTGCTGAGGTCAGCAGTCCACCATGTCCATGATTGCTTTTAAATAACGCAATCTTTTTTTTGTAAAAGTAGCCCGTTTTCCTTCAAGAAAAACTGGATGCTTTAAAAAAAGAAAAACAAGCATTTGCGATGCAATCGGTCTCACCTTTGGGACCTTATAATTATTTAGCTATGCAGCACATTAGTCTGGGTTCTGAAACATCTACTGTTCTTTAACATGGAGGGAAAGTAAGCACCAAACTGCGTGACACGCCAGGTATGGGAACACATGGAGAGAAATATTGCCTTTCAGAAGGAAATGGTGTAGTCCAGAGCTCTGTTTTTAATATAAAATCAGGGCCTTCGGTGGTCAAATCACTGAAAATACAAGATTTGAAAAAAATATTATTGTCTACGGGTGCTCGTGGAAGACAATTTCTAAGGACTGGAATCTAGAGAATGCTAAAGTGATTCTGGTATTTTACTGACCTCTGCTGGTCGTTTTCTATCAAGAAAGTTAATTAGAGGCAGTTGCCAGAAAAATAAAAAAAGAAAGTCCCTCAGCAGAAAGCAATTCTGGTATTTTACTGACCTCTACTGGTCGTTTTCTATCAAGACAGTTAAATAGAGGCAGTTGAACAAGCAGTAAGCAATTCTGGTATTTTACTGACCTCTACTGGTCGTTTTCTATCAGGACAGTTAAATAGAGGCAGTTGAACAGAAAAAAAAGTCCCTAAGAGGAAGCAGATAAGTCCTAGGGCTGATCTCCAGAGCCCACAAAGTATATACACATAAGTATATACTAAAGTATATACAAAAGTTTTCCTTTCATTTTTTAAGAGCAGGACCACTGCCTGCTCTTAAAAAATGCTTTTACAAACATTCACAAAGGGGAGGGGGTCCCTTGGGAACCCCTTCCCATTTGCAAATGGGTTACCACCTACTTGAAGTAGGTGGTAAAATGTGAATGTTATGCGACTGCATTTTGGTTGCAAAACATTCACACATACCGATGCGATTCGGTATTAGTAAGGGACGCCCTGAACACGCCGCTTTCTAATACCAAATCACAAACCCAAATTGCGATTCGGTAACATGTTACCAAATCGCAATTTGGGTTTGATAGATGTGAAAACCCTTTTTTGCGTTCACAAACGGGCCGATGCCGAAAGCAAAAATAGTTGATACACATGGCCCCTAGTCTTACCAAACAGGCACTTCTCAGTTGCACATCATGGAATATTTCTGTCTGCACACCTTGCTAAATCTGCCCATTCCTTTTTTAACAGCGCTTTATCTCATTGTTATAACCTTGTCATGTATCTTTACCTTTTACACCATTACAATGTTCAGTAATTAAATGTATGATTTAAAATGCAAGGGGAAGGGTTAAGGAATGACTAAGGGTAAGATTATGGGTAGGGGTAATGATATAGGTTTGATTAAAGATTAGAGTTAGGGTTTTCGAGATATGGGAAACAGATGAGGAACAGCACTATGGATGTAAAGGTGTTGAGATAATGTTCATTCACATAGAAAGACGGACATGGTTAAGGTAGATAGAGTGTAAGCCACAAGGTGAACACAAACAAGGTAGTTGTCAAGGTAGTGTAGTGACGTAGATTCATATTCCTCTATGACCTCAATTAGAGACCAAACATTTTTAATGTTCTTACATAGCTAAATTTGGTGGGTGAATTATGCCTTAGTGACTGGAAAGTGTATATGTAGAGCTTTGCAAAGTGTTACTTCATTTAGCAAATTTTCTCGATGTTCATGATCTAACCATTTCAAAATAAAGTGAGTGCACCACTCCAGATTAAATAGATTGTGGAAAATAAATGAAGACTTTTGAACTGGCTTAATCAAATCCACCAAACTTTATAGAAGAACATTGATTGTTTTAGCTTCGTCAATTTTGGTAAGCCGAGAATATTTAAGGGTCAATTCAGACTCTGTATTCCAGCCCAAGGCATCACCAAACCCTACCCAAATTCTATAATTTTTAGTTCTTGCATACAAACAGCTTTTAGCTCTCTAGTCTTAAAGACCTATTGTGTACAATGCCAATACTTAGCGAGGGTTTGGGGTCTGCCCATTGCTTACCATTAGTTGGCTTGCATGTCATTCTCAATTGTTTGCATCTTAATCAATTGTTTTCCTTCCCTTTTTCTTATTTGTCCTTCCCTAGAGAATACCTTCTTTACCTTCCTTTTGATTGTATGTTCTGTATCTCCACCCACCATGCTTGCCATGTTGAGCTCTTCTATATCTACCCCCCAGTCCCTTGTCCTGCTAGTATTTTTTGGGGCTTTTATTTTATACTTGATCCCTCCCTGCCCCTCTGCTACTGCCATCCCTGCTCCCTATTGCTCCAACCGCTCAGTGCATTTACAAGCTACACACACAACAGCCTTGCACCCACACCCATCCTTGTCGCATTCTTTTCTTTTTTCAATTTTTATCCCTTTTTTCTTTTATGGAGGGCCCCGCTGCTGTAGTGTCATGATGACCTATGCATGTTTAAACATCATTGCGCTGGGTCATTTTTTTCCGATTCTGTTCTTTATCAGCAATAACTTTTTTGCCAATGCTGAACAGAATCTGCAAAAAGCGTTGATATAGCCAAAGGACGACATCGATTGACTTAGCCAATGCTTCTTTGAAGTACTATGGGCAGGTCTTAACCCTTAAGGCATTGTGCTGTTCAAGAAATATCACATTCAGTGGGGGAAGGCAGGCCCGTTCAGAGTGACAGTTATTAAAATCTTTGAACTTATCTTCTTCTTTATATAGCAGGAAACAGCAGTCTGTTCATTATGAAAACTGCATACAGACTGTAGTCTGTCTTCATAAGCTTGTAGTTAAGATAAGTATGGTAGCTGCAACTTTATTATAATTAAAAAAATGTTTCCCTGCAGAGGCCTAAACTTTACAACAGGACATAAAAATAAAGGAAATTGCCATTTGGGGGTATACTTTCTCTACTAGCCTCACAAATAAGTAAAAAAGGGTTCATTGCTCATGGAGAACTTCCTTCTCCACAAAGCATACGTACAAACACAACAATGCAATTCTGGGGGCGTGGCTTGCCGCGGATCGTGATGGCCGCTTAAACGAGCGGCTCCGCCGATCGAGCCTGATTTCCCCTGTAAATCCGATTAATAATCCGTAGTCTGGGCGAGGGTGAGGTCCGTATGGCCCACTGACCGCCCGGGTGCTGAATTGGCCCCGAAAATCCTGGATCGTTCCCGTACGGGAGGCGGAGCGGTGAGGGGCCTGCTGCCAAGCGGCATCCCCGGACTGGCGTGACGGAGCCGGCGTGCTCAGTGGACCGCGTCGTGAGGATCCAGTGTCTGGCCCCGCCCGAGGTGCGCTCTGAAGTGGTAACTGGGATCGCTGCCGGCCGGAGTAACCTAGGTACCACAACATCGGGAGGCTCAGGCAGTGCGGCCCGTAGCTACGAAGAGCGGAACAAGCACTGAAAAGAGCCCGGTGCCTGGGAGTATCAGGGTGGCCTGAAAAAGGAGGACAGACCCACACTACTTGAGGCGACTCCGGAGCGTGTGCGGTGGTGAGTGTACAGTGTACAGTGGCAAGCAGCAGCGAGAGCAGGGGACGTAGTAGGAGCACACTGGCGAATGCGACACCACACACGGGGCTAGAGGACAATCCTGGCATGGCCATTTTGGGGTGGCCTCAGCTGATGACTACGGGCCAGTCAACCGAACAGTGAGACTATTGTGCCCTAAATAACTTGATTCCTGGAACCGGGCTCACGAGAACGGCATCCAGGGACCATAAGAGGGGCCTGTGTAGTCGAGGAAGAAGCGGCCAGTGGAGTAGGCTGAGGCCCAGGTGCTACGCATTTAACGCTGCTGGTCCTGTGACTACCTCCATAGAAAGGTGCCCGTGCGCATAGTCGGAGATGGCCAGAAGCTGTTCGTTCCTCTGCTCACAGCGGTGGTCTCACGAGGGGCAGCATCGTAACCATGACAGGGGGCAGAGGTCCACGTGGCCCCCACCAGACAAAACAGGACAAATACGCTGTGCCTAGAGACCAGACGGCCAATTTCGAAGGGGCGGACACTCCCGCGTCGCAAACGACGACCTCCCAAGCAGAAAACCTGGAACCCACATTGCAAGATGTCATGACCGCAATACAAGGGATCAAAACAGACCTGGCGGGTAAAATCGACGTGGTAACTACGGAAGTGTCCCTACTCAGAGCAGACCTCTGCAACATGAGGGACAGAGTGACCGAAGTGGAGGGTACGACGGCGAAGCTGGTGGTGGACACGAAAACCATACAGAAGGAAGTCCAGGAATTAACGCAGACGACGAGGGACCTAGAGGCCAAGATGGAAGATCAGGAGGGGTGCTCCCGCCGCAATAGTATTCGAATAACAGGAGTGCTGGAGAAGGCGGAGGGACCGGCAGTGGACCTGTTTATTGAGGACCTTATAATCAACTCACTCCAGCCCACGGGCCTATCAAAATTATTTTCGGTGGAACGCGCCCACAGGATCTCTGGAATACGACCAAACTCGGGAGCCACGCAGCGACCCATAATCGCAAGACTATTTTCTTATAGAGACAGGGATGTGATCCTTCAGGCAGCCAAGAGCGCCCCACCGCTGAAATATGAGAACGCCCTCATTACTTTCTATCCAGATTTAACACAGAAAGGGCAGGAGAGAAGGCGAACCTTTCTGGATGTTAAAAAGAGCCTACTTGCCCGAGACATTAAGTACTCTATGCTTTTCCTGGCAAGACTTAGAGTAATGGCAGAGGGCAAAGTATGGTGGTTTGACACTCCTAAAGAAGCCCAAGATTGGTTAGACGGCTGGAGGACAATTCCGAAGTCACGACACAGGCAGCAGTCCTCATCCAGGGAGAATGCAGCAGATCCTGATGGTGGGCCAGACTCAGGGTGCTGATCGAGAAGGAAAGGGACAGCTCTGTGGATCTAGAAGCGGTGCCGCAGAGAGAGACTCCGGGGGTTGGGGTCATGAGGGACCATGTTTGGTTTGACCTGACCTGGCGCAGATGCGGTGCGATAACAGGACGGCGTATCAGTTGAAGACCCGGGGTGCAGATAAGACTTATGCTTTCTATGTACAGCCAAAAGTGATGTTAAATTGTTGTGCCTGCCTAGATATAACATAGTTTAGCACCTACGCCACACATATTGACGTGGCATTGGGGGGGGGACCGGCGGGCTTTCCGGCGCTGAGCCGACCCCAGTTGGGTTTGTTATTCTGGGGCGACAGGCACTCTGCAAGTTGGGGGAGGTGGGTGGTTTTTAACCCGCAAGGCGGCAGGGAGGGGGGGGGTTGCACACAGGGTTTGCAATGTAGGAGTGGCCACCGAAGAGATGGCAAATTTTTTAAGTTATAGAAGTTGATAGCCTGGCAGGGCGTGGGAGGACGACGAGACACACTAACAGGAACTAAGGGGCAAGGTAGACTCCTCGCAAACAAATGGTATCTGGGATGTAGCCCCAGTGCTCCAATATATAACCATGTCGGAAATGGGCACGGATGAGCGCCGGGCCTCCCCTGGGGCAGGGTCGGGATGACGGGTCCTGACCTGGAATGTCAATGGACTGGGACACAAGATCAAATGTACATTGGTGCTACAATGCCTCCGTAGACAGAACCCCGACATAGTACTAATCCAAGAATCTCACCTTAAAGGCACCACCTGCAAGGCGCTTGATAGGTTCTGGTACAAATTAGTGGCGCATGCAGGCTTCACCACAGGGTCGAGAGGGGTTGGGATCCTGCGCCGGACGACTTTGCCCTTCATTCTTGGGACGGTGTGGCATGACCCACTGGGCAGATATGTAGCCATCACAGGGAAATGGGAGGGCAGGGTGCTTAATCTCTGCAAGGTTTACATACCATCAATGCTGCATTCAGACATGTTGAGGGAGTTGGGGGCCTTGTTACTGGACCTACCAGATGGTATCCTAATAATGGGTGGGGACATGAATGCCACAGTGGATCCAGGGTTAGACAGGATATCTGCGACGGGTCGAGAGAAGGGGCAGGATCCACTAAAAGATTTTGTGGGTGCGATGGGGCTAGTAGGCTTGTGGAGACTACACAATTCAGAGGACAGACAATACACGTTTTACTCCGCCTCACATAGGGGATACTCACGCTTGGATTATCTGATGATGCAAACAAGGTACGCACAGTGGTTCACGGGGACAGTGCACAAGGCACGGGGAATTTCTGATCACTCGCCTGTAGAAACACCTGAAGGGAGTTACGAGACACTTTACTATGCCTCACAGAACGGACCCTTGGCTCTTTAAGGATAAACAGATTAGACACAAAATAGGTGACCAGATGGAGCAATACTTCAGAGATAACGTAGGAACAGTGGACTCGTCGTGCACACTATGGGAGGCCTACAAGGCGGTGATGAGGGGGTACGTTCAGGGACTGGTGGGTGGGAGAAAAATGGAGCAACGTATCCAACAAGAAGCACTAGAGAAGGAGATCCTGCACCTAGAGGAGAAGGCCTTGGGATGTAGTGAGACAGCAGTGCGGGTTAGGCAGCAGATCCAGTTCAAGCAAAAAGAGCTGAAAGACATAGAGAAAGAGGCAGCCAAGAAGCATGCCAGAACGACCCAAAGGCGACTGTACGAGGTTGGGGATAAGGCCAAAAAGCTGTTAGCATGGCTTGAAAAAAGGGAGAAAGAGCGAAGCTGGGTTTTAGAGATAAGGACTCCACAGCAGGAGACTGAAATGACAGGGGCCGACATAGCCTCAGCGTTCGTGGATTACTACGAGGCTTTGTACACATCAACATCCACCAGAACGGGGGAAGATTGCGCGGAGCTGCTTAGAGACCTCCCAGTCCCACGACTTTCAGCAGAAGACAGGGAGGCGTTGGATAAGGAGCTCACGACGGAAGACATAATAGGGGCCATGGGGGACCTACAGTCAGGTAAAGCGGCATACCCATAGAATTCTATAATGGAGTGGCATCGAAAGTGGCCCCGCACATGCTGGCTATGTATAATGAAGCCCTCAGTGGTGGAGAGCTACCGGCAGACCAGATATTGGCCACAATTGTTGTACTACCGAAGCAGGGTAAGCCACCATAGGACTGTGGGTCATACCGTCCGATATCTTTGCTAAACGTGGAGGTTAAACTACTGGCAAAGGTGTTGACAAACAGGCTTGGGGCGTATATTTCTTTGATAATACTACCAGACCAGTCTGGGTTTATGCCCCACAGGAGCACCAGGCTCAACCTTCGAAGGCTATATGGGGTGTTGCATGCTACTAGGGCCGGCTCGTGTGGAGACACGGAGCTACTGTCGCTTGACGCATGCATGGCATTTGATAATATAGAATGGCCATACCTGCTGGCGGTATTGGAGGTTTGGATTTGGGCCCAGTTTTTGCGCGTGGGTACGGCTGCTGTACGTGGGCCCACTGGCAAGAGTACGAGTTGGGGCTACTTTGAGGGTAATACAGTTGAATAAGGGCACAAGGCAGGGCTGCCCACCCATGTTGTTTGCACTGGCATTGGAGTCGCTGGCAGCATGGGTTAGAATGGACCCATTCATCTGAGGAATAGGTGGGGGCAGGGACTGGGACGACAAGATATCTTTGTATGCTGATGACATACAATTATACGTCACTTAACCTGCATCCTCGATTGGCCGAGCCATCCATATATTCCACCTGTTTGGAACCTATTCTGGGTATAGAATAAACTGGAACAAGTCCCTACTATACGTATTGTCTGGCACGGCACCGTGCTTACCCTCTAGCACTCGCTCCTTTGAAATAAAAGTTGCATTCAAATACCTAGGTATAATAAAATCCAAAGGAAACAACCACTTCTTAGAAGAGAACTTGCTCCCCCAACTAGATAGAGTGCGCAGGGATATTGTCCACTGGAGGAAACTCCCACTGTCCCTAATGGGGCGCCCAGCCCTGTTCAAAATGATGGCACTGCCACGATTCCTGTATGTTCTACAGAACGCCCCATGTAGGATACCTTCTAGCTTTTTTAAACAAGTAGATTCTGAACTGAGATTACTTTTATGGGACGGGTCAGGCTAGAATTGCCCTCCACAAGTTGCAGCGCAGTGTTTATGAGGGAGGGCTGGCAATTCCTGATATTAAAAAGTACAATTGGGCAGCGCAACTCACAACCATTAACGAGTGGGTGTTCGCGGGAAGAGAGGAACCTGCTTATAGAATGGATCGCCACTACTTGGGAGAGGGTGGCTACCTAGCTGTGCTGTATGGGCAGGGTGCGAGTGGTACACTACCCCCACATACTAGGGTAACAATACAAGTCTGGACGGCAGCCACCGCGTTCCTGGGTTGGAAGGGCAGGTTGACTGAACGGACACCACTATGGGTCGGCGACCACCTAAAGGAGGTAGGCCAACTAAAAGGATTCCAAAAATGGCAGACCATTGGGATAGACTACCTGGGAGACATTTGGAGAGGAGGTAAACTGATAAGCTTTGAGGACCTCAAAACAGAGTACCAGATGCCTAATAAGGAGTTCCTACGCTACCTGCAGTTACGACATGCACTGACGAGACTTATAGCAGAAGGGGAACAAATAGCAGAATACTCTCCACTTGAAGACAGGCTGCTCATGGACCCCATGCAAGAAAAGGCTATCTCATTGGTTTATAAAAAGATAATGAACAATTCCCCTGACCCTTTGATGGCCCTTCAGGAGGCCTGGACAAGAGATTTAGAGATGTTGGACGATGACGATTGGACGGAGGCGATACAGAGTCCAAGGGAGGTGGGGATAAGGGCAAGATTCCGGTTGATACAGTTGCGAATATTGCACAGATCATACACCTCCAAGGTGCTTCTGCGCCAGATCGGGCGCAGTGACACCGACCAGTGTACACGGGAATGTGGGGAGGTGGGCACATTCTTTCATATATTGTGGTCATGCCCTGAGATACAGCAGTTTTGGAAGGCAGCCGTACGTGTCATATCAGATGTAATCTCACTAGAAGTCCCGTGCGAGGCCAAATGGCATATTCTTTGTGTGACGGGTGAGGCAACTTGGCCTAAATCTTCTAAAATATGGCTTACAACAGCAAGTATAGTTGCCAAATGCAATATAGCAAGGGAGTGGGGGTGAGCCAGCCACTGAGTGTGACGAAATGGCAGGAAGATCTAGACTGGTGCTGCAACGGGGAGAAAGTGATGTTCCAGGGGAGGGGGTGCCCAAAGAAGTGGGACAAAATATGGGGAAGCTGGATACAATACAGAGGACTTTGACTGTTGGCTAGTTAGCCGTGTGTAGGAGTAACGGGAGTGAAATGTCCTTAACCTTGCTTTGGTAAGCTGATCTTGTCTAGTATGCAAAAAGATGTTAAACAAAACAAAGAAAAAGAAAACAGAACAAACGAACTGTGTAACAATGCAAATGTATGGAGTGTACTTGTTGACTATCATGCTGCCAGGTTTTTTCATTTAATAAACAGAATAAAAAAACAACAAAAAATGCAGTTCTGGTCTGTAGATGCCTGTCCTCCATAAAGGCCTAAAAAGACAAACTCAGGAAATCTCGGGGGGAGTTCAGCATGATAATCACGTATTTTTATTGTATCAAAAACTTTATTCCATAAAAGCACAACACAAACTCAAGTATTATAACATTACATGCTTACATACTACATGAAGCAAGAATATATAAAAAATCTTAAACATAAAAATATCATACACACAATAAATAAATCTCAATTGTAAAATGAGCAGGGTTAACATCCAGTAAGGGTAAAATTCGGAAAAATTGGCAAACCCAATATTTGGGGGAGAGGATGTAGACTAACAGCTAGGGCGGTCGATCTCAAATCAGGGGAACAACATTTATTTTGTGCCTAACAAAAATAAATGTGTCCTTGTGTAACGGAACTGGGGCTCATGTAAAGCACTCTGATACCTGATACCCTCGGGTCCAGTTTGCACTATATAAAACTACAAAAAATACTTGTGGCTAATTTAACATCAATTTCTTTTGGGCAATGGCACATTTGAAAAAAGAACAGATGCTAACACAAAGAGTGAGAGAGTTTAGCAGTTGCAAATAAGCCAGAGCATCGCCACAACTTCTAATTCCACACTTTCTTATTGTAGGAACTAAAAACCTCCTGGTGTAAACAATATAAAACTAGCAGAAAAGGGTAAAATGGAGCAGACTCTGGGTAGAGGACTCATCACACAGGCAAATTGGCACTGCCTTGCTTCACTTCACCATCTTGGTCTCACGACGCCGTCACTCTACTTTGGGCCTTATGTAGGTCTGCTGAGGCCTTTCTACAAGATGGGTCAAACCATTTTGCCTCACGGTTAGCAGATCTAATTGCCATCATAAGTAGCTTAAGAACTGTAAACCCCAATTGGACAAATTGATTGTCCACAACCCGCTGATCACCTAAGGAAGAAAGACAATTATTCAACATGTTGAGATGGTTAACGTAGAGATTTGACCGGACGGCCTCTAAATCGGAATTCCTCCAAGCCAAAGTCCTTGTGACTTGACAGCTAAGGATGACATAGACACAACTTTAACGCCTCTTTCCCCCTGGTGGATACATAATCCCAGTCATAGGGGGTTGTGGTAGCTAAATAAAGTTTCCTCCATTCCACCTCTTGTCGCCCATCCCATCAGTACTCTGGATACGAAAATATAATCGATAATTGATCCATAAACCCCCCTAACAAAGGTATAAAGAGGTTCCAACGCTTCACACGCCTTGTTGAGGTCAAGCGTATTAATAAAATGTAAGAGAGCTTTGGTCCTCTGCTCCATGCATTGGTTTACACCTCATAGGCTAACCTTATCAAAAATGGTAGAAACTTTATCCTGCTGCATATACCCCAGTTTAATATTAAAATCACAGTCAACAACAATTTGAAACCTCATGTGCAAGTAAGCAAATTTAATATCAAGTCCTAAAATAAAGTGTAACAACATCTTAATATTAGAACTAGAATCAGACTCAAAACACCCATTATAAAAATTAACGAAAACGATCTTCATGCCATAAGTTCAAATACATAAAAAGGCTTGGACTTAGGGACTATCGGTGCATATCCCACTAGTTTTGCACTCCAAGGTTACTGTAAAGCACGCTAGTATGCCTCCCCTTGCCCTACCAGGATCGGGACCATATGGGCGATAAACCCATCTAGGCTAATGACTTCCATGGCCCAAGTCTCTTCAAGTAAAGTAATGTCATAATTTTGAATAAAAGTGGCCCAGTTTTTATTGTCAGCTTTACTGGCTAAGCCAGTGATAATCCAATAGAGTAGTTTCACCTGATGGGTAGTGTCAATGATGCTGACTGGCTTCCCCACGACAGTATTTGTACTGCCAGCTTCAAAAAAGGATAAGGCGGGGGAGGTATAACTTACGGAGTTCACCATAAGACTGGACCCACCTACATGTTGGCCTGAACCTTGGCTAGTTTCCTGGGAAACACACACATTCGTTATCTGTTCGGCACTAAGTCAGTCAATATTTGCTTGATCCCAAAGGGGCGCGTAACGGTTCTGAACATGGATATTATAAAGTTGTGGCCGAGCTAAATTAATATCAGGGGGGCCTTCCCGGTTTTGAAAATGATTGGCCAATAGTCTATAGAAATAGCCAAGAGGCAGTAACTTAATATTGCCAGACAATAATCGCGTTTTCATTTACTCCTAGTTTTCATGTGATTCAGAATTCAGCCAAACATATTAGGTATACTGTAAAGATCAGAAGTTCCAGTTAGGAGGCTGCTCTACAGGAGAGAACCAGGAAACAGTGGTATTGCCGAGTTCTCAAATGTATAACCGGAGCACGCTTTTTGATCCATGACCAAATATGTGATTCCATATTGCAGCTAATACCACTTAAATGTCTCTGATGGTTGGAGCGTCTACTGTTAGCATGAGATTTAGAACCAATGTTCCAGGCCTTCAAAAGTCTGGAATTTGTTTGACATGCAGTGTCCTTCTTGGACCTTCTCAGAACCCCCATCTCATACACATTGTGGCTGATGGCATTTTACAATGGGTATCTCGCTTTGAGCTCATAACTTTACTTTTCAATGACCTACATAACTTCGGGTAAAGTTAAGCTTTTAAGTCAGCTTGGTCATTATGGCCCTTCAGATTCCATAGGCAAGCCATCCTCAATTTTTCAAGAATGTAATTAACATATTGAGAAAATGTTTTTAAGCTCCCATTCTTTCTCTGCTTTTTATATCTTCAGGCTTTCTGTGCTCTGTGAACCTAGAACTCTTTACAACAGTGTCCCTCAAGCACCCACCAATATATGTTCCCAAAGCCTGAGGAATACTAGCTATATTATTCCAGAAGAAAGATCCTGGTCTGAGCAAGCATGGATCATGTGGTTTGTAGAGATGGGATTTCTCCTATGTTGGTGCAAAATAGGGAGAGAATCTTGCAGCATAGTCCGTATTAAAGTTAACAATGTTATTCGGTTTTCCCCAGCTGAGTATCCCCTGGTTGGCTTTGGATATTGCAGCCCTCCATGTAATCTGTGTCATCTACTGCCCTTAGTGGAGACATCAGGCTGTGTGCCAAAGATCTATGTGATGGATTTATCTTAGCAAAGTAATTATCGTTCATTTAATTTTTGTCATGGTTGTTTCAGTTCCAGAACTAGGTTATACTAGTTCTGGGCTGCAAAGTTTCCTTTCCAGGATGGGGATCATCGGTGGGTATCTGAGTGTGTGGTTTGTACAGGTGTCAGTACTAGATTCTGTGTTGGATGATAAAGGTAATGATGGGCGTTGTGGCCTGTAGTGATCTGATCTGTGTGTTGGTGGGCAGTTTGTGTTTCTGGAGGGAGATGACTCTGTTGCTGAAAATTTGTTACAACTTGGTTGCCAGTGCCTTGTGTGTGTGTGTGTGTGTGTGTGTGTGTGTGTGTGTGTAGTAAAGACAGAGTGAGCGGTAGATCGATTGGTGGTTGTTAGAAATGGGGGTCTCTAGTTGCCAGAGGCAGGTATCTTTGTCCCAGTAGGGACCCTTCTTCCCAGTCAGGATAAGGGAGTTGCACTCCTAAGATAACCCCTGCTCACCCCCTTAGTAGTTTGGCACGAGCAGTCAGGCTTATCTCAGAGGCAGTGTGTACAGCATTTGCGCATAACCAACAGTAATACAGTGAAAACACTACAAAAGGACACCACACCACTTTAGAAAAATATCCAATATTTTTATATACCCAAAACAAGACCAAAACGATAAGAATCCAACATACAGGGCCAGATGTAGGAACACATATTCCCATAGACATAGAATGAGCAAAATTGTTTGATACATCTGGCCCACAGTACTTAAAAAATATATACTTTGCAAGATATCCTTAAAATTGCAGAAATATCTCAAAGACATAGTTCGTACGAGTCGGTAGCTCCGTCCGGGGCTACCACAATGCTGAAAACAACAGAGTCTAACAGTTCCAGCTGACCGCATCGGTACCGGCCAGCGAAAGCATGTACAGACTCGTGAACAGTACCCTTCTCGTTGCGGCCGGCAGGTTGGTGCGAGCCGGTCGTGGCAATTGTAGCGGTTGCGTTGCAAAATGGAAGCGGTGCAGCGTGCAGGGCCCTCACGATGCGGTGCAGGCAGCGGCTCGGTGACGATCGTCCAGAAGGCATCGGTGAGACCAAGGCTTACGGCGCAGAGAGAGGCGGTGCTCAATGCGGTGCTGGCAGGTTGCAGTGCAAGCAACAGAGCTGGTTGGCGCGAGCTGGCGTTGGTCGGCCCAGACTGCTGTGTGGGACGAGGCAGTGCATCATGAAACTTACGAGTGGTGCCCCCAGCCACAATGCGGTCACGAGTGTCGAGTCAGCAGCAGCGACGGCGTCGTGAGACCAGGATGGTGAAGTGAAGCAAGGCGGTGCGGAGTGTTCTGACCACAGGTCACGGTGCAAGCAGCGGCTCGGTGGCGGCAGCGTCCATCATCGTCGTGGGTGAGACCAGGGTTGCGGTGCGAGATGCAGACGGTGCCCTCTGCAGTGCCGTCAGGACACAGAGCCAGCGACGGAGTCGGTGACGGATTCGGTTGCATTTCCCTTCTCTGCGGCAATTGAAACAGCAGTTCCAGAAGCGGTACCCAGAGGTTGGTCAAGTATTTGCTGTCCTTGAGACTTCAGAACAGGAGGCAAGCTCTACTTCAAGCCCTTGGAGATACTCAGCACAAGTAAAGAAAGTGCAGTTCAGTCCTTTCACTGCCCAAGGCAGAAGCAGCAACTGCAGGCCAACCCAACAAAGCAAAGGGGCAGTACTCCTCCTGGCAGCTCTTCCAGCTCTTCTTCTTGGCAGGTTCCTTGATTCCAGCGAGTTCTAAAATTCTGGTGTCTGGGCCCCAATATTTATACTCAAAAGTCTTTTGTCCTCTCAGGCAGAGAGTGTCTGTGCTTAGTCCAAACCAGTTTGGTCCTCTCTGGCCCACCTTCTCGGCAGGAGGTGGAGACAGCATTGTCCACAGCAGACCAGGCCCATTCAGGTGCAAGGAAATCTCCTCCCCCTACTCTAAATGCAGCCAGGTCTATTCAGCCCAGCCCTGACTCATCCAGGAAAGGCAGGACATACCTCGAACCCCCCAGTGGCTGTCTGAAGAGAATGCACCTCCCCAGTCCCTGTCACTCCAAAGCCAGATAGTCAATCCACAAACCCAGCAGAGGCACACAGAATGGCTAAGCAAGAAAATATCTACTCTCTAAAAGTGGTATTTTCAAAAACAGATCATAAAAATCAGCTTTACTAAAAGATGCATTTTTACATTCTGAGTCCAGGCATACTAAACTCAATTTCTCTATCTTGTCCCAATGGGAAGTTATGCTTATAAGATGTTATAAGTAAAACTCCCATTTACCCTATGGGACAGATAGCCTTTCCACTGTGAAAAACGAAATGCACTGTAATTCACTACCAGGACATGCCACACACACCAGTACATGTCCTACCTTTAACATACACAGCACCCTACCTACAGGGGTACCTTGGGCCTACCTTAGGGGTGACATATGTGTAAGAAAAATGAAGATCAGGGCCTGGCAAGAGGGTGCACTTGTCAGGTCGACATGGCAGTTACAAACTGTGCGCAGACCCTGCAGTGGCAGGTCTGAGTTGCCTTTTCAGGGCTACTTCTGTGGGTGGCACAATCAGTGCTGCAGGCCCACTAGTATCATTTGATTTACAGGCCATGGCACTCTCAGTGCACTGTAATAGGGACTTAATAGTAAATCAAATATACCAATCATGGAGACACCAATCCATAACACCATTTACAATAGGAGCACTTGCACTGAACAGCAGTGAGACAGTGTGCAGAGACACTAAACCAACAAAAACAGAGTCAAAACCGGGAGGTCAGAAAGCAAAAAGACCGGGGAAACACGCCAAAAGATGCCAAGTCTAACAGTGGTTGAAAAGATAGTAACTGTTAAACAATTGTAAATGAAAATTATAATCATAGCATTCCAGAAATGGTTGTGGATTTATTGCAAGTGTATCCAACACTACATAATTCATTTTCTTATAAATTAAGAATATACTTTATTTTTGCAAGAAAAGACATAGGCATAAAACCAATTAAATGTATATGTCAGTAGGTTCAAACACATTTGAAATACATTTGAAATATAAATCCACACGTTTGTTTTAAAGTGATTGACATTCATACCTGCTAAATGTCATTTTGGCTGAGTGACAGGCATTAATTTAAAACGCCAGTGAAGAACTATTTTTCATTCCCTGAGGAAGCAAGACGTTTTCAGACCAAAGGAATCCAATGTGAATTCTGCTGTTTTCAAATTGAGAGTTAGAGGATTGCAGATTTGCAGATGTTTTTGATGTGTATTTCTAAAACAAGCATAGGGAGATTGGCTCATTTTGAAATCCTAACGCTTTACGTTCATTTTCTTCTTTTTCCCACTGGAGAGGCATGGTCTGGTTTCTCAGAAAAAGAACATCCTTCAAGATACGTATTGTTGATTTGTTTCCATTACACCAACATCAATTGACTTCTGTCTTTATTAAAAAAAAACTATATCCTAGTGTCATGCAAAATTTTTAATTATACACATTAACAAATGCAATAAAAAAATGGGTAAAGCCCAGTTGAATGCAGCACAGACATGATGGTATCTGGAGTAGGTTGAATTTTAGACAATTAAGTAGGGGTGGGCAATAAATTCTGCTCCACCAGCGGAGTTGGCAGAATTTTGGGCACTCAGCGTTACGCATGTAGTGCGGATTTCTGGCCATATTCCAGCTGAGTTATTTCTTGCGTGTAGCTCACCAATGGTAACTTGTTGAGTGTAAGCGAGAATTTGCCCCCCCTTGTGTGATTTTCGGGAGCTAGGAGGGCACCCAGCAAGATTTTCCAAACATGGGCGGTTGCGAGCAGTCATGACCGTTCGCAGTGAGAATACTGCAGTTCGAGTACAAAATCTACTCAAGCGGCAGCAAAACCAGTTTTAAAAAAAGCAGCACCCTGTGGTGCTCTGCATGGTGCCATTTGTGCTGATTTTTTAGCATGGAACAATCTCCCGGTGCTAAAAATCCACGCGAAGTGCCGATTTCTGGCTGTTTGCTTTTCATGTAACTCCGCGGAATTCCACAGAGTGAAAGTCCACAAGTTCCGTCCACCCCTACAGTTTAGCCATCTTCAAGGCAGTTCAAAAATCCTTGCTATTATGTTCGGACTACCTCTAATATAGTTAAGTATTACTATTAGTTTTATCACATGGAGGCAGCACACAAAGCTTAATTCAGTATTAATACAAACAATCAAATGAGCAAACCTCTTTCAGTCAGAGTGCTCCTGTGATTGTTCCTCTGTAGAGGGATTCCATTCAAATTCAAGTTTGTGTTTTAATCAACTTCTAACATTCTTTTCAATTGCTAAGTTCAGTTTGAAATTTTTATTTCAAAACATTTTATCTTTCATTTGAAACTTTTTCTATTCTAGCCATGTATTTTGTGAAAACCAAAAATCTCTTTCACCAGGAATTTGCCTTTAATAAAGAATCCACCTTAACCTAAAATGACAAAAACACCCTTTAAACCGTTTCTCAATTATTTTCCCATAATCACGTAACATAGTGTTATAAACATGCATGAATTTATATTTATATTGTCTCACATTTTCAAAAAGTGTAACAATTTATCTCATCCACTGCTTTCATTAACATGTAACCTTTAAATACATTTTTGTACCACATTATTTACTTCCTTTTGATACTAGAAAAACCATTCTGCTCACACCTACTACAGTGAACCTGCAGTCTCAGTCAAAGTTCTACTCTATGCTTCCTCCATACGTTATCCAATGTATGACTGTCATTTATACTTAAATATTGATACAGCTGAGAGAGGCTTACGCTTCTTGCTGTCACCAAAAAGTAAATCTATTGCAGAATCCTCAACTGATTCAGGCAGAATTACATTAAAATCTATTAGCCATTTCCTGTGCATCTCATCAGCCAGTAATCTTCCTTCTTACACGAGTCTTTACTTCATGTTTATAATTCCTTCCTGTCCTAACCCACTTTTTGGTGTTCCTTGCTAAAAGGCTTAACTAGTGTCTCATTTATATTCAGTATTAGCGTAATAATTTAGTGTACACTAATCAAATTTAAAGTTAAGTTCTGTAACTCAGTTATGTCATGGGGACTGACTGGGGCCAGCTTTCTTTTTATCCTAAACGTATCACATGTGATCAACAACTAATTTTGATTTCCTCCTCACAATAATTCTAGTACTCTAGCTATTATTTGAAAATCTCAGAATCTGAGTGATTATCTTGATTAAAACGTCTTGCAACCAGCAATGTTGCATTTTGAGTTCTGATATTATATATATGCTCATTGTGCTTCACCTTTCATGTGATTCTTTCAATCAATCTCCAAATATACTACTGCAAGTACAGAAATCCTTATTCTGTTATTTGTCCTGTGTTGAGATGTTATATATTATTAGAATGTAGAAATGGGAAATTTCCTTTGTGTTGTGTGGTCAAAAATTGTTGTGTTGTAGTTTTCCCCAATTTGTCAGCTCTTATCAACATATCACTCAATCTGTCTTTCACAATGAACTCAGGGCTTGACTGAATCCAATCAGTTGTGCTGGTATCATGTAGATTGAGTAACAGTTCACTCTAGCGTAAATCCCTTCACTTTGAAGGCCCAAGTTCTGGGCATGTGGACCAATGGTAGCTTATCAAGAATGATGGTCACTTTTCCTCAAAGCTGTTTAGCCTTTATCAGTTTGCCCTTTTAATCTCTGAATTCGCTACATGCCAATGTGGTAGGTCTACATTGTAATCTTGTAGGCAATAAGCAGAATTGAACACTATGATTGTGGGGACCAATGGATCAGCGTTCTGCAAGGCTAGCAGAAGCAATTCAATTTCTGGTATCCGTGTACTAGAATCACCTGCAACTTTATTGTGAATCTGTAGTGCTTAGAATTTCTCATCTTGGAAAATTCCCTGCAGTGTATTACAAGCAGAGGAGTTTTTCTGTTTTATGACCACTTCTGGCAGAACAGAGACTTCCATATAGAACACACTCTTATACTCATTTATGGGTAGAAGGTCCAGAGTTTGTCGTGTTATCTGTTGATCTTTCAAAAGCAACATCACATTGTGTTGCTAGGTAGACCCTCACACACCCTGATCACTTTGATTAGGTTTCACTCATTTGGGTTCCCTCTTCTATATATAGCCACTAGGCTACATGGGAGGATTGTGGGGCATGCCCCTGTAGTCACACATTATCATGGAAAACAAGTCTCCTATTCACGTACTCGGTCCGCATCTCGCCTCCCCGCTGTTGCTATAGCCTAGTGGCTATGTAAAAAAGGGAATCCAAAAGAGAGGAACCTGATCAAAAACAAGAGCACTATTATCCTCTATGCATGCCAGATATTTGTTGCATGTTGTGTAGTGTCCTGACAAAATAATGTAGGTATGACTGACAGACAAAGACTGCAATCCGGGGCATAGCTTCTAAGTCCTGAGGAAAGCCCTGGACCCGTTGGCCTCCTTGATGTAGGGCTGAAACATGTTGATGCTTACAGATAGGGTGTAGGACCATTACATCCAGAGACACCCCCTATTCTTAATTTTAATCATACCAAGAACATCGCAAATAAAAGGGATACCTTGGTGTTACGAGGTATTTTTAATCTAAGACCCAGGCAAGAAAAATTATCCAAATTGCTCCATGGAATATGGCTGAGCACATCATTGGTTTTTATGGACCAGGATGAGACCTGATGATGAAGCATGACACCAATAGGTTGTGAGAGGGTCTACCTAACAATACAATGTGATGTCCTGATTACAGATATAGCTTCACTTCATATACATTGGGGCTGCTCCATGATCTGCAGGAGGATCAGTTAAATATGTAGGAAATATTTTGCAGAGATTAGTGTAGTAGGGAGGGTGCCTATGATACATCCTACCTCTCATCCCCTCCTAGACTCCGCATTAAATTCTGGAGTTTTTCAGTTCATGTATTACTAGATATTTCAAAAGCTCCTGATTTCCCAGTGTGGGGTTGTTGGGACGGGAAAATCCGGTGCATAGTAAATAGGTAAGTAACCCTGCCCTGAGTGCCTGATTGAGTATATCTGGTATCCGGACTATTTATTTTTGGCCTTGGCATCACACTAATCTAAGCATGTGACAGAAGCCAAGGCCTCACCCACACAATGAGGGATCCTGTAGTTTTCCTGTGACCTGGAGGGGAGCACCGATCATGCTGTCATTTGTGACAGGACTACGATCCCTGTCATGGGTCTAGTACATAGAGTGGTGGTGGCACCAAACTGTGTTTTAGGAGTCAATAGTGTGAACAGACCTTTTTAAATGAGTTGCTGTAGTGGACTACCACCACACCCATACTAAGCTCTGCTTCTGTGCACTTGCTCAGTGCCTTGTGTTAACATCCCAAATGCATGTTAAGTGTGTTATGTATGTGCTCAGTGTAGTGCCTGCATGGTATGTGCAAGTGAACCAAAGTAATGGAAGCCAGTGGGATCCATTTTGGATGTCCTTGGTCAGACCTTGCAGAAGATGGAGAGTGAGAAATGCAGGTGCGTCCGGCACCAATCGGAGGTAGAGGGGCGGGGGCGGGAGGGGGGAGGATGCTGGAGAAGCGGCTATGAAAGAATTTAATTAAAAACTTACGTTTTTGCCGCTTCCTCACCCATCTCTCCTCTGTAGTCCTCCCTCGCTTGAACACAGGAAGCACACCCAGGCTCCCAGTCAGCCAATCACAACGCTGCCTTAGCAGCATTGTGATTGGTCTGAGCGCCGTTTTTCGGCGCTCAGATGCTGACTGGAGGCCTGGGCATGTTCTCCACGTAGGCAGTCATGCAGCCTGCATGGAGATCATGCGAAGTACGCAAGACTGTTTTGGGCGGCAAGAAAAGGCCGCCTAAGCAGTCATTGCGCACTTTAGGAGGGCGCTACCACTCCACCCCTGCCCACTCATGCAAACCTGTGGGTGGAAGTAGGAGAAAATAAAATGATAATAATGCGATTTATTATCTGTTGTAGTTAATATGCGATCTGTATTCCAATGTTTTTCCTAAAATGTATCCTTTATCCATCACGTATGGTTATGTGTTTATCAAATTACCCTATTCCTTTCCTCCCGCCTCCCCCTTCTCCCTTCATCCTGTTGGTGCATTCCATGACTGTTGGAATGCTGAAGTTTCCGTTGGGCTTGGCGGTTGCGTTCTGACTGCCAGGGTTGTCACTGAATAAACAGCTTCTTGTTAATCCTCGTCTCTGGAGTTTATTCTCAATACTTTCCTTGTCTCTGGAGTTTATCTCCAATATTTTGGCGATGAGTAGCTGGTGTTTCTACGTTATACTTTATATGGCAGCTCTCCAGTCGCATTTCTGTACCCCGGAGATATTGTTATGACTACGCGTGTAACCATCGCCTTTCTCACCTGAAGTTCAATTGAAGTACTTGGTGTCCGGAGCAGTCCTTTCCATTTCTGGGAAACAGAGCGCGAAGAGTATCCTGTAGTACGAATCGCGTAGGAGTTGGCATTCTCGTAAAGTCAGCCATCCAGCGTTCTCCGTACTGCGCAGGTTCTGGGAGGAGTTTTCTGCAGCCCTCGATGCGCAAACATTTCCGGAGAGGAACGAGTTTCTGCCGTGCTGGAGCCTGATTCTGGGCGGTGCTTACTTGCATGCTCGTCCCAAGGCGGAAGCAGTAACACCCTGACCGGTCTTGTTCTGGCCAAAGCTTGTGGGCTGATTTTCCCGCGCTGGCTCAGCCCAGATAAGAAGACTTTTTTAACCTTGCTGGAGTCAGGTATTTAAAAAAATATATATATATATATTGACACGTTTTGGGGTACAGCGTTATTGCCAGTTCCAGTATTGCGCTGACTGGCACAGCTTTCTCTCATCTCAAATACATTTTAGGGTGAGCTGAACTCATTGTTGTAAGGATCGCTGACAGGCACAGCATCATTGCCTGTCTTAGTTATCGCACTGACTGGCACAGCTTATTCAAAATATTACTTGCTAGTCCTAGCTTTAATGCTGACTGGCACAGCCATATTCCTCATCACCATGCACATGTTATTCCTTTTGGGTACAATTGTTGGGGTCAGGGTTAAGAAAAGTGTTTGATGTTAAGTTGTGTTGTCCTAGCTTGGTGCGCAAAGAATCCAGGGGTGTGCAACTATGTTCAAATGTTCACTATTCTTTCTGTAAATTACTTCAGGGGAGATTCCTGAATATTGATACAACACAAAAAGAATTAAGTGTGTTTATATTAATTTTCTTTAGTTGCATCTTTAGTAGCATTCTCTTTAAAGTATAAATGGCGCCCGCTGGAATGAACCAACCCCCTCCATTCCTTAATGAGGCTGGGGAACCTGTAATACCATGGAAAGGATGGGAAAACATTTTATTTCTTATCTAATAGCTATTGGTGGAGAGAAATTTTCTTCATTGAGGAAACACATTTTACTACATAATCTGGGGTAGAGGGGCGGAAGGTATACAAAAATCTTACTACCTCTGAATATGAAGAAGATCAAGAGGATGAGTACTCTTTAGCTTTAACCAAATTAGAGAAGAATTTTGGTCAAAAAGTTAATGTGTTGTTGGAATGTCACAAATTGTTTTGTAGCGTTCAAGGCAAGAGTGAAAAGGTCACAAGTTATATAGCAGTTTTAAGAGGGTTGGTCAATTTATGTGATTTTGGTACATTGTGTGACTCTTTAATTAGGGACCAACTGGTCCGCTGTACCAACAACCCAAAGATACAAGAAAAATTATTGTCAGGGAATCCCGACTTAAAGGTAGCAATTGAAATTGCGAAAGGTGTGGAGCAAACTGCAGAATGTATATGAGAAATGAAACAGTGTAATATATCTGACACTGTACAGGTGGTAAAGAATAAATCTCCTTCTGATGTGGGTCCTGGAATTGGGGAAGAGTGTAGGAAATTTAATGATCCTTAAAGCAAAAAGTGCTTGAATGATGTCAGAAGAGATAAACTCAGATGTTTTCGATGTGGGAATGCTAACCATTTAGCCAATAATCCCAGTTGTCCCGCACGTTCTATTAAATGTAGGAAGTGCAACAAAAAAGGTCACTTTTCTAGGCTTTGTAATAATCTAAGCGTACCAAGGAAAAAATATAAATTGTATTGGAAATAATTGTGAGGATGAGGGTAAATTAATTTTCCATATTAATGGAGAAGATGTAAATATGGTATCCAGTCATCCCACATGTTGCATTGCTTTGAATGGGGCGGAATTTATAGTGTTTGCTAATTCATGTTCCCCATACACATTGATTGATTATGATAGTTTCAGGAAGAGATTCAAGGGGGGGAAGTTGAGATTCGTCAACCTGATATCCAACCAGGCGTTTACAACAAAGACCCAATTCTTTTGATGGGTATGGTGACTATGAAAATCTCATTTGAAAGACAGATCGACTATGGGAAATGTGTATTTATCGGAAAAAGGTTCCAACTTGTTGGGTTGGGCTCATCAAAAAGATCTTGGGATTGTCTTAGACCCCAACAACGTAGAACCAGCTTTGTCAGTGGGTGTATCCAAAAAGTGTGACCTCAATCTGTTGTGTGATGGGTATCCTTAAGTTTTTTCTGAAAAGGTGGGTCATCTTAAGGAATTTCAGCAAAAAATTAAAGTAAAGGACAATGCTGTTCCGGTGGTGCACAAAGTTAGACCAATTCCTCACCTCATGCAAGAGCCTCTGAAGGAAGTGACCCGATTAGGGCCACCCGGGTCACTTGCGTCCACCTCTCAGCCTTCCATACAAATGAAGAGTCGGTCAGACAGTAGAGAATACAAACCAAGTATATTTATTCAGATACACTCGAGCGGAGCCCAGTCTGCCCAGTCTCTGTGGATTGCTGCAGAGGGACTGACATCAGCAAGCATGGTGATACATTATGTAAGATTCAGAACCAATGAAGGCACGCCCAGACTGGAAATTTCCAGATGAAGTCAGTTACACAAAGAAGGTACAGAAGGATGAGTTTCGATCCTGAGACCAGGCACACACTATCTGTTACTCAAGGTCGTTCTGGCAGTGCCCATAGCTGGACTAGTGGGAGCAGGCCTCTATCTAGTGGGAAAGGTATGCGCTAATAAGAACAGTGTATTCATTTGTACAGCAAGGCCCAACCTTGGAGAAACGAGAAAAAAAACTATCAGAGCTGCTCTTCGCTGGGACAGATTAGTTTTGGTCATGGCTCAAAGTGGCGGACAAACATAAAATGGTGCAGCGAATGCTAACTTAAGCAGAGCAATATATAAACAGCACGACTAAGCCATTTTTATTCTAACAGACTC
The DNA here is from genome assembly GCA_963921515.1 of Calotriton arnoldi. Classification (NCBI taxonomy): domain Eukaryota; kingdom Metazoa; phylum Chordata; class Amphibia; order Caudata; family Salamandridae; genus Calotriton; species Calotriton arnoldi. The sequence goes on along the minus strand of CAWUFW010003103.1, from coordinate 1,685,742 downwards.
TCCTTTTAGCAGAAGCTAACTATTTTATGTTAATATCAAGAAACATATAACATGTTGCAAGGATAAGAAACATCAATATAAGTTGGTCCTTACATGATCAGTATTTAAAGATACCTTCATCAATCAACATATTGTCATCAAGGCCCTTTTTCAACATAATCGCAGCACTAGTGTCATGAACTGATATTTCTGCTTAGGGGTGAGAACATTTAATCAATAGGTGCAACAAGTCGGGAGACAGTGTATACAGAGGCAACATGTAAAAATAATACTAGCAACCACAACCAAAAGGATGAGGATCTTCCAACCCCACGTTGTTAGCATATTCCAGAACCACCCCGATAAGGTCCAAGTACCTGTCTCTTGGTGTATCTCAGCTGATAGCCTATGTAATTTCTGTATGGCCGAATAAACATTGGGAGCGTTATTAGGTATTTAAGCGCAACAGCTGCTGCCAATGACGTGACAGGCCCCTCCCCGATCTGCCAGGATGACGTCTAACACCATCCTGTTCTGCAAAGTGACTAGTCTCATAGCCTGGAGCTCAGCAGTGATATTTGTCATTATCCCAGCAGTTGTATTGATAACCCCTTCAACAACTCTTGTTAGCTGACAAATTTGAAGGCTATTGGCCATGGGACCCCAATAAGGTAATAGGCCCTTCAAAGCATCCCCAAATTGCTGTGCGGTAGTGTAAGTCAGATCTATATCTTTCGTATCAACAATCCTCTTGGCTCGGGACAGTGATAGACTTCTATGTTGCAATCGATGAGTGTGGTGATAGTTAGACGGGGCAAGATATACAGGGGAAGGAGGAAAGAGAGATAGCATTTACCTGACCATCCCCTCGGGAGCCACACGTGAGCTTGTGACCCACAACCGAAATAGACATTATGGCGCAGAACCAAAGGTGGACTATTTGTCGTATTTAGCTTGAATGTGAAATTACAGTTACTCTCACCCACCTTTATCTTCCTTGTCCCCTGGACACAAAAACTAGCTGTTGTATTAACTACTGACACAGGTATCGGCTTGTCTTCAGTAATATTTCGACTTCGGAAGGATTGGAAATACTCAGATGTGTTAAACCACTGGAAATCAGCCATTTCCATTCGGAACCAGGCATCATCCTTCACCTTACGGTACGTGTTCACACATGACTTTGAGGACAATGTACCGACGGTCCCTGCTCCTGCCGGTCCTATGGGAGTGAATCTATGGAAGAAGCGTACATATTCATGGGCAGTATTGGAATCAATGGATGTTATACCCGGAGTGGAGAGATGAAATTGGTAGTACACCAGCCAAAACAATTGAAACCAACCTTCACAGCTGCCAATATATGATAATGGCAGGGACAACAAATTGTCGCTTTTATGAGTGACTGAAGGGAGCAACCCACAAACCCAACAATTAGTTGTATTAGAGACATTATGAGCTTGATGTAACATTTGTATAAAAACATTATCAGTGTAGGACAACCTATGCGCTTCCTTGTGTTGAGCCAAAGTGACAAAAACATGCTCAGGATACTTTTCCTCTAGAAACCAGGATATTCCTAGTATTATTATTAGCGTAATCACAACAATTAATATGCAAACTATTTTACTCTTTGTTGACCACCCCCGCGCTAAACGCGGTGGTGCAAACGGCTGTTCCTCCTCCTCAATAGGTCAACCAAATGGATGCATTAAGAAGCATGAAGAAGAATGCAATAAAACTGATAGCAAAGGTAAGTGTTCCCAGTGTCCGTCAGAGCCTCACTGGTACAGGCTCCTATTGTTCATCAACGTTGGCGCTCTTGAGCACCGGTGGTGGAGCTTGCTCAGTCCTAAGCTCACGGTGAATCCCACGTCGCTCAGGAAAAGGTACCCCCTTCCTAGGGAGCACGTTCAATTTATCCTGTCCAATGTCAGAACAGTGCACCAATCTCACGACACCTTAAACTAACACCATTGGTACTATAGCAAAGTACACCCTAACTTACACAGTCCATCCCTAACTAATCTGACTTCTCCTTTGGTGCACTATTCCGAGTACGCAAATTGTACCTGGTGACTCCAGGCACAGAGGGGTCAACAAACAGTGGGTCTTTAATGGCTCGGATTTCTGGAGGGACCGCTGCATTTAACAGTTCATCGTTCTCGGCATCCGTTTGGGTCCACATTAAGTTTGCGTCGCTGAAGGGGACGAACTGAGGCACCTTCTCACACTCAGTATCCCCGATGCCGTCCCTCACCCACTGATCATAGGGCAAGGGTATCCTACGGCAATGACTGGCATGAACCCAGTTCTTTCGGCCGGCGACCTTCACGGCTGTTCGAGTTGCCAGGAGGACCTGTTCAGGTCCCTTCCAACGGGGCTCCAAGCTATTCTTCCGCTGGAATTTTTTTATTAACACAAAATTGCCAGGCCGAATGTCGTGTCCGGGCCCCTTTGGTGTTGGTGAATAGAACGCAAATTTTCGGTTAACTGGCAAAGGTAGTCTGTCAACAATGGGTACTCAATATCGGAGAACTTACGAGGGCGCGGGATGCCCCAGACATTCGCCGGGCATCCAAACACGACCTCGTAAGGTGACAATCCTGTTCTAGAATGTGCTGTTGTTCTTGTTGACAAAAGAGCTAATGGTAAAGCATCTGGCCACTGTAACCCTGTTGTCTCCTGAATCTTTGCCAATTTCAGTTTGAGAGTACCATTGCACTTCTCAACCAAACCTGCTGATTGTGGGTGATTAGCATGATGAAACTTCTGTTTTATGTGCAAACCATCGCAGATTAGCTGAATGACTTTGACATTGAAATAACTTCCGTTGTCACTCCAGATCAAACGGGGCAAGCCGAAACCAGGAAAGAACTCCTTCAGGAGTACCTTTGCAGTCGCAATGGCTGTATTGTCTTTAGTGGGGTAAGCCTCAACCCATTTACTGAAAGCACAAACAACCACCAATACATACTTCAAATTATTGACCCTTTCCATCTCGATGTAGTCCATCTGGAGGACCTCAAAAGGGAAAGTGGGCGGTGCGAAATTGCCGGGTGGTGTAAGGGTACCCTTCCCAGGATTGTGCATCATGCACACCATGCAGTACTTCACTAAATGTGCAGCAGTTCTAGATATGTTATCATTCTGCCATACAGGGTCTAACAACTTGCAAATACCCTTGGCGCTGATATGGGCTGGGCCATGAGCCATCGTGACCACAGGGAGAACATATGCATCTGGCAACATCCATCTCTGCTTCCCTGACTTGTCAATCCAACATCCCTCATCGTTCAATTGTGCTGTACTTTCTTGCCACACTGCTAATTCCTCCACTGTGGCCTCACTCTGTATTTACTTCATGTTCTCAAGTGTATCCTCAAACATAGTGACCTCGGGCACCCACCTAGCGGGATCTGCTACGAACATTCTTTTCATCCTAGTCCGGGCTGTTTCCTTAGCTGTCTGATCTTCAAAAGCGTTCCTTTTACCTACATCGTCAGTAACTTTCCTATGGGCACTACACTTTACTATTGCCAATTTCTTAGGGAGTGTCAAAGTAGACAGAAGCCTATATGTAAGAGGACCATGCTGGATCTGTGTTCCATGGGAAGTAAGGAACCCTCTCTCTGCCCAGAGTTGCCCGAAATTATGGGCGACTCCAAAGGCGTACTGGCTGTCAGTATAAATATCAACAACCAGTCCCTCACTCAATTTGCAGGCTCGTATTAGGGCAACGAGCTCTGCAGCTTGGGCCGACTGATAGGGAACTTGTGATGTCTCAACTACCGTACGCAGTGTAGTAATGGCATACGCAGCAGTGTCATCTGATAATTTAAAACAAGAGCCATCGACATATAGTTCCCCCTGAGGGTCAGATAATGGAACATCAGTCAAGTCTACCCGTCCTTTCGTTTCTTCTTCCGTCCGGAAGATACAATCATGTATGTCAATCTCCTCATTCTCAGAAGGGAGGGGTAGTAACGTGGCTGGATTCAGAGGGGCACATTGTTTGATCGTAATGTGTTTAGCGAACAGCACTAGCTCATAACCTGTCAGACGTGCACTGATGAGGTGCTGTGTCTTTGTCTTATTCAAAAGTGTATCTACAGCATGGGGTACCATGACTGTGAGGTCAGTATCAAGTACGAGTTCAGCCGATTGCCTTATCGAGACAGCCACAGCCGTGACCGCTCTTAGACAGCTCTGGAGGGCTTGTGCGACTGGATCAAGCTCAGCAGAGAAATAAGCACACGGCCGTTGCTTATCTCCAAATTTTTGCATTAAAACAGAAAGCGTGCAACCAGCCATCTCATGGACTTACAACACAAACTGCTTAGTATAGTCGGGGGTGCCGAGTACTGGAGCCGAACGAAGCGCAGTTTTCAATTGCTCAAAAGACTGCTGACATTCAGGCGTCCAGGGCAGGGGTTCATGCACATCTTTTAATGTTAGAGCAAGCAGGGGCTTAATTAACAGCGAATAGCTAGGTATCCACTGCCTGCAATAGGAAGTGATACCTATGAAAGCGCGCACATCTTTCTGAGTTTGCGGAATGGGCATTTTAACAATGGCACTGATGTACTCAGGGGTCAATCTCCTACCCTTCTTCGACAGTAGGTGACCTAAGTAGGTGACCTCCTGTCGACAATACTGAAATTTGGAAAGGGATACTTTATGGCCATGTTGAGCTAAATGTAACAGTAATTTAACCGTACTGTCTCTGCAACCTTGTTCTGTATCCGAGGTGATGTGTAAGTCCTCGACATACTGAAGCAATACATTACCTGTAGAGAGCGACAAGGAATCCAGCTGGCCTTTCAATGCCTGACTATAGATACTCGGACTCTCTGTTTAGCCTTGAGGAGCGCAACAGAATCTAAAGCTTCTACCAGCTAGGGTGAACCCAAAGAGATACCTGCTGTCAGGATCAATGGGAATACTGAAGAATGCGTTTTTCAAATCAATGACAGAAAAGTATGTAGCAGAAGAAGGAATCATTGTCAAAAGAGTCGTAATCTCAGGGACCACCGGAAACTGGGGAATCACTATTTTATTAACTTCCCGCAAGTCGATCACAAAGCGATAAACATCTGCATGATCATCAGAGGAACCCGAAGGTGTCCGTTTGAGAATGGGAAGAATAGGGCTATTACAAACATTAGCAGTCGTCTCCTCAACCACTCCTTTCTCAATCAAGTCCTGTATAATTTGCAATAAAGCTCGCTCACCAGCCTGCATTATTTTATACTGAGGGATGTGAGGTAAAATAGCATTGTCTTTAACTCGGATCGGAACTGGCGGTATCTGTAACAATCCCACATCTGTGTCACCTGTCGCCCAAAGAGTGGGCGGTACATCTTTAAACTCCGCAGGAAGAGGCGCATCTTTGGACAGGCACTGTGTAGCGTGCACGGCATTCGGACCCATTGTCATGTAAACACCCGCCGGGGAGCAGTAAATCGTGGCATGCAATTTCTTCAACAAGTCCAAACCCATCAAATTTTCTCCACAATTAGATGTCAACAAGAACGGTGAATCCACAGTGAAAGGACGAATACTCAACGCAAGAGTTTTTGAAATGGGGCTCACAACCAGTACACCAGAAAAACCTACCGAAACATTATTATGGCCAGACAGAGCCGCCCCAGGGACCAAGGAACAAGAAATAGAACTGTTCGTTGCACCTGTATCCACCAAGAACTCCTTTGTCGAACCATGTACATCTGCACTAACGTACGAACCACATTGATCTCCAGGTATCAGAACTGGTCCCTTACTCTGTCCCTGGCTTTTCTAGCTGTAAGACATCCCTGTCACCTCATCCGTATCGTAATCATCATGATAATACTGGCCTCCCCGAGGGTCATCAAAATAATTCTGATCAGAACGACCCTGCGGGGCCACAGCATTCTGAGCCCTGTCCTGGCCACCAGCTCCACGACCCCGTCCACGAGAACCTCGTCCCCTGGTGACCGCCACCTTCTGCAAAAGCACGGGGCACTCGCTACGCCAGTGTCCCTCCTCTTTACAATATGCACACTGATTCAGCCCTAAAGGCATGGTATTTGGCAGCCTGTTAGTGCATGGAAGCTGTCGGGCCGAACCACCACGTCCTCTACCATTCCCCCTAGAAGCCTGCTGCAACAACACTTTCATCTTCAAATCCTTGTGCTTCTTCTCCGTCCTCTCCTTATCCTCATTTTCCCTTTGTTCATAATACTGCGCCATATTAAAAAAAACAGAAGGGGAAGATGTAGACCAGGTGCTCTCAGAAGCCTGTAATCGGGTCGCAATCTCAAGAAGTAAATTTGAAACAAATCTATTAACAAACAATTGAACGCCACCTTCGATCGACAAATCCTGTCCACTATAGTCTAGAAGCACACCTTCAAACCGAGTGAAAAAAATCAGACACACTCTCATCTTTTTTTTGACGGCAAGCCGATAACTTGTCCCAATCAACTTTTCTCGGAGGGATAAGAGAATGCATATACGTAATGATACGGCCGGGCAAAGCAAGTATCTCTGGTCTAGGCTTATCACCTGGCTTCCGTTCCTGATCCCATACTTTCATTTGATCCCAGGTACCACCAAATTCCGCAGCATGATCCTGTGTGTGTACTTGTCTCCAAATATCAACCGGAACTAGTAAGCCAAAGAACATTTCAATATCAGAAAGTGTCATCACTGTAGACGAGGCAGCTTCAGTCAATTCTTTATAATAAGCAGTCGGATTCTTCCTAGGATCAGGTAACTGAGTCTTAAGAGACAAGACTTCACTCCTTTTCCACGGAGTATAAACCCATTGATCTTGGAAACGGGCCGCTGCCCCTGGTCTAGTAACAACATTATGCTGATCCCTTAGCTCTGGTATTTCGGGATGATAGATAGGATGAACCTCCCGCATCGGAAACTGAGATACGGGGGTGGGGCTCTTCTCAAGCAGTCTACCCCGATAAGCAACTAACGTCGCAACATTACCAAAGACTTGACCAGGCGCCATATCAGTAACATATACATGATCCTTAATATCATATAGAATTTACGGTGCTCCATCGTTGAAACACGGCTCCCAAAGACCAATCAAAGTAGCAGACATGTGCTTAAGTACAAAAGGCTCATAATCTTTCATCACACTCCACACGTCCTCCACACCGTAAATGGGGTAACGGGCCCACTGCGCAGCCTGATTAGCCACTACCTTTTTCTCTGCATCTCCCATCTCCGATTGCACATACGGACCCATTCGCTCTTTAAATTTTGTCCAGTCTCTATCCTCAAATCCACGTACTGGTGTCCCACTACTCTGTAATGTCGGAGGATGGAAGAACAGAGTGGGAGTGACACCAGTGGTAGCAGGCACCAGCGTCGCTGCTGGCTGTGCCACGGGTGTAAGAGCTGGCGAAAGAGACGCCGAAGTAATAGGTGTTGCAGGAGTACTAACAGTTATAGTTGCCACAGACGGCGAGGACAAAGAAAGGACAGGAGGTGCCGTGGCCAAGGCAGTCTGATCAACAGTAACAGAAGCAGAAACAGCAGAGACAGAAGAACCGGGTAGCTGGGCCTGTGAGGGAAGAGCAGGATATATCCTCTGCGGGGCATATGGGGGTGGGGGTCGAGTATCTAACAATTGTTCCACAAACTTTATCATTTTCTTCTTGGGTCACATAACATTTATCAATATTCAATCGAAACCTCCTATCTTTACGTTCGATTCCTATCTCTTGTTTCTCTCGATCATGTGCTACAGCCTTCTGAGTCAATGTTTGCATTCTCCCCTTCCGGTCCTCTTTCTCTGCTTTCATTCACCTCTGTTTAGCCTCCTTTTGCCACGTTTGAAGAGAATCAAACATAGACTGTCTACTTCTTTTCGCAAACAACTTCTCCTGCAAAAAAACCATTTTTTGTTCATCAAAAGTGCCCGTCAACGGCCATTGCAACTTGGCATTGTCCCTCGTATATTTGCGCCATAGCGTACTAAAATAATAGGGCCAAGGCCATGCTTCACATACATATCAAAGTTCGGAGTGCCTTCTGGAGGCGCTGGCTGACTTTCTTCCAATCGAGCATCTGCAGAGCAACAACGACGACAAGAAACCAAGAACCTACTAAATCCCGGCATTTTTCAAAAGTGGGCCAAGTTCATTATGTTGCCTGGCGAAGAATTCGCAAACAATTCGTACCAAAATCGGTCCTCAGATCGTGCCAAATACAAACCAAAATGGTACCATATCCACAAAGAACCAAAAACAAACTCACCTGGTGCACACAAGTCAAACGGTTTATTCTCCACTGCCGACTCTTCGGACCACACAGTCAGATCCAAGGGTTTTGCCGTTCAGGACCTCAGTTGGGATGACTGCTGGCCGAGGCAACGTCTGGCGGGACAGAAGGTGCAGCTGCGAGTTCAGGAACTCTCTTGTGCAGGGATCCCTGGTCCGTCCATCCAACCCCACGGCGGCCTCGACCTCCCCACCCGTCTTCAGGAGGGGATGGGCCACTCGCCCAATGGGATCCCTGTTCGGGCGCCAACTGAAGGAAGCGACCCGATTAGGGCCACCCGGGTCACTCGCGACCACCTCTCAGCCTTCCATACAAATGAAGAGTCGGTCAGACAGTAGAGAATACAAACCAAGTATATTTATTTAGATACACTCGAGCGGAGCCCAGTCTGCCCAGTCTCTGGGGATTGCTGCAGAGGGACTGACATCAGCAAGCATGGTGATACATTATGTACGATTCAGAACCAATGAAGGCAGGCCCAGACTGGAAATTTCCTGATGTAGGCAGTTACACAAAGAAGGTACAGAAGGATGAGTTTCGATCCTGAGACCGGGCACACACTATCTGTTACTCAAGGTCGTTCTGGCCGTGCCCATTGCTGCACTAGTGGCAGCAGGCCTCTATCTAGTGGGAAAGGTATGCGCTAATAAGAACAGTGTAATCATTAGTACAGCAAGGCCCAACCTTGGAGAAACGAGAAAAAAAGAGCTGCTCTTCGCTGGGACAGATTTGTTTCGGTCATGGCTCAAAATGGCGGACAAACATAAAATGGTGCAGCGAAAGCTAACTTAAGCAGTACAATATATAAACAGCACGACTAAGACATTTTTATTCTAACACTCTCAAGGAAGAATTGAACAAGCTAATAAACCAAGGCATTATTGAACCCGTTGAGAGTTCCTTGTGGTTGGTGCCCATTGTCGTAACGCAGAAGGCTGGGGGAAGAGGGTTGCGTCTTTGTGTGGACTTAAGACATTTAAATACAAACATTTGGGTTGACAGGTTCCCTTTGCCCAGGATTAACGACATGATCAGCGTAATTGGTAAGCAGAAGTTTTCACTGTCATTGACTTATCATCTGCCTACCATCAGATTGAACTACATCCAGATTCCAAGGCGCTCACATCGTTCATCACACCTTTTGGTGCTTTCCGTTTTTGCCACATGCCGTTTGGCCTTGCGTCAGCGGCTGCAGTATTTCAAAGGGTGATGCAGAATATCTTGGGTGAGATTAAAAATGTACAATGTTTCCAAGATGACATTTTAATTTTTGGGGAGTCACAGGAACACCACTATAGCACACTCAAAGAGGTCTTGGAAGCTTTAAAAAAAAGCTGGTTTTACAGTGAGTAGAGACAAGTGTCAAATTGGTGTAGATTCAGTGGAATACTTAGGACACACTATTTCCAAACCTGGAGTGAGGCCTAAATTAGATCTGGTTGGTGCGGTTAAACAAGCACCCCCCCCAGGTACAAGGACGAGTTAAGGTCTTTCCTGGGTCTCGTGTAATATATGATGAAGTTTGTCAAGAATGTTGCCGATATAACTGCACCTTTAAGGGTATTATTAAAGAAATGTGCAACATTTGTTTGGGATGATGCAGGTCAGGAATCTTTTGACCATACTAAGGAAGCAATAATTAATGCACCATCTTCAGGAAATTTCGACACCTGTCGGAAAACCATCTTGACCACAGATGCTAGTGGGATTGGCGTAGGTGCTTCCTTGTCACAAGTAGTCGATAGGGAAGAAAGAGTTATGGCCTTTGGGTCAAGTGCTCTAAAGAAGGCAGAGCAGAATTATTCAACTGTGGAGAGGGAGGCTTTGGCCTGCTATTGGGCCATAAATTATTTAATAAAAGGAAGAGACACCACTACTCCCCATATTGCCATATGGTTGCTGGGTATGGAAGGATTTAATTTTGAAATTGTTTGTGCCCGGATTGAGAAACAGGGTGGCTGACTGCTTATCTAGGCTTCCTGTTTCCGTAGGTGGAGACAATGGTGGCAGTGATGAAAGTGAGATCGTTAGTTGAATAGAGATTCCGGGCATTACGGTGGAGGAGTGGAATTCTGGGGTTGAAAATGATGTAGTTCTCAAGCAAGTCAAGGAGAAAAACATTCAGGGGAGGCCGGTCAAATCTAGCTCTCTTAGCAGTGAGTTGCAAGATTTTTGGGCTGTGAGGAACGAGTTGTGCATTGTGAATGACAGGATTATGAGAGGTGCAAAAACAACAGTTGATGGACAGAATGCAGAACAATGTCATACATTCACCCCAGTACAGAGATCTGGGCCTAAATCCATCGTTTTTTTGCTCACCATGCCATTCCAGTTTGAACCCAGCCATATGCAAATCAGTCTTGACCCTGTGCCTCATGGGAACAGTCCAGCCCGAACTGCCAAGCCAGGTCCTCCCTGGACTGGAAACAAGCATCCTAGGACCGGTTTCGGGGTTTCACCCTCTTCAGCCAGGATAGCTTGATTCCAGTGGCATGGAGAGCACGGGACCCACGTCTGGGCATACCCGTCCCACTCGGGTGACAAATGCAAAAACAACAGTTGATGGACAGAATGCAGAACAATGTCATACATTCACCCCAGTACAGAGATCTGGGCCTAAATCCATCGTTTTTTTGCTCACCATGCCATTCCAGTTTGAACCCAGCCATATGCAAATCAGTCTTGACCCTGTGCCTCATGGGAACAGTCCAGCCCGAACTGCCAAGCCAGGTCCTCCCTGGACTGGAAACAAGCATCCTAGGACCGGTTTCGGGTTTCACCCTCTTCAGCCAGGATAGCTTGATTCCAGTGGCATGGAGAGCACGGGACCCACGTCTGGGCATACCCGTCCCACTCGGGGTGACAAATGCAAAAACAACAGTAGATGGACAGAATGCAGAACAATGTCATACATTCACCCCAGTACAGAGATCTGGGCCTAAATCCATCGTTTTTTGCTCACCATGCCATTCCAGTTTGAACCCAGCCATATGCAAATCAGTCTTGACCCTGTGCCTCATGGGAACAGTCCAGCCCGAACTGCCAAGCCAGGTCCTCCCTGGACTGGAAACAAGCATCCTAGGACCGGTTTCGGGTTTCACCCTCTTCAGCCAGGATAGCTTGATTCCAGTGGCATGGAGAGCACGGGACCCACGTCTGGGCATACCCGTCCCACTCGGGGTGACAAATGCAAAACAACAGTTGATGGACAGAATGCAGAACAATGTCATACATTCACCCCAGTACAGAGATCTGGGCCTAAATCCATCGTTTTTTTGCTCACCATGCCATTCCAGTTTGAACCCAGCCATATGCAAATCAGTCTTGACCCTGTGCCTCATGGGAACAGTCCAGCCCGAACTGCCAAGCCAGGTCCTCCCTGGACTGGAAACAAGCATCCTAGGACCGGTTTCGGGGTTTCACCCTCTTCAGCCAGGATAGCTTGATTCCAGTGGCATGGAGAGCACGGGACCCACGTCTGGGCATACCCGTCCCACTCGGGGTGACAAATGCAAAAACAACAGTTGATGGACAGAATGCAGAACAATGTCATACATTCACCCCAGTACAGAGATCTGGGCCTAAATCCATCGTTTTTTGCTCACCATGCCATTCCAGTTTGAACCCAGCCATATGCAAATCAGTCTTGACCCTGTGCCTCATGGGAACAGTCCAGCCCGAACTGCCAAGCCAGGTCCTCCCTGGACTGGAAACAAGCATCCTAGGACCGGTTTCGGGGTTTCACCCCTCTTCAGCCAGGATAGCTTGATTCCAGTGGCATGGAGAGCACGGGACCCACGTCTGGGCATACCCGTCCCACTCGGGGTGACAAATGCAAAAACAACAGTTGATGGACAGAATGCAGAACAATGTCATACATTCACCCCAGTACAGAGATCTGGGCCTAAATCCATCGTTTTTTGCTCACCATGCCATTCCAGTTTGAACCCAGCCATATGCAAATCAGTCTTGACCCTGTGCCTCATGGGAACAGTCCAGCCCGAACTGCCAAGCCAGGTCCTCCCTGGACTGGAAACAAGCATCCTAGGACCGGTTTCGGGGTTTCACCCCTCTTCAGCCAGGATAGCTTGATTCCAGTGGCATGGAGAGCACGGGACCCACGTCTGGGCATACCCGTCCCACTCGGGTGACAAATGCAAAAACAACAGTTGATGGACAGAATGCAGAACAATGTCATACATTCACCCCAGTACAGAGATCTGGGCCTAAATCCATCGCTTTTTTGCTCACCATGCCATTCCAGTTTGAACCCAGCCATATGCAAATCAGTCTTGACCCTGTGCCTCATGGGAACAGTCCAGCCCGAACTGCCAAGCCAGGTCCTCCCTGGACTGGAAACAAGCATCCTAGGACCGGTTTCGGGGTTTCACCCCTCTTCAGCCAGGATAGCTTGATTCCAGTGGCATGGAGAGCACGGGACCCACGTCTGGGCATACCCGTCCCACTCGGGGTGACAAATGCAAAAACAACAGTTGATGGACAGAATGCAGAACAATGTCATACATTCACCCCAGTACAGAGATCTGGGCCTAAATCCATTGTTCGCCCTAAGTGGGAAGGGTATGCCCAGACGTGGGTCCCGTGCTCACTACGCCACTGGAGTCAAGCTATCCTGGCTGATGAAGGCTGATAGCCTGAAACCGGTCCTAGGATGCTTGATTCCGGTCCAGGGAAGACATGGCTTGGCAGTTCGGTCTGGACTGTTCCCATGAGGCACAGGGTCAAGACTGATTTGCATATGGCTATGTCTGAACTGGGGTGGCGTGGTGAAGCAAAATAACGATGGATTAAACCCAGATCTGTGACTGGGGGTGAATGTTCGCCAATGTGCAGCATTCCGTCCATCATCTTGTGTGTTTTGCGTTTCGCCCTAAGTGGGAAGGGTATGCCCAGACGTGGGTCCCGTGCTCACTACGCCACTGGAGTCAAGCTATCCTGGCTGATGAAGGCTGATAGCCTGAAACCGGTCCTAGGATGCTTGATTCCGGTCCAGGGAAGACATGGCTTGGCAGTTCGGTCTGGACTGTTCCCATGAGGCACAGGGTCAAGACTGATTTGCATATGGCTATGTCTGAACTGGGGTGGCGTGGTGAAGCAAAATAACGATGGATTAAACCCAGATCTGTGACTGGGGGTGAATGTTCGCCAATGTGCAGCATTCCGTCCATCATCTTGTGTGTTTTGCGTTTCGCCCTAAGTGGGAAGGGTATGCCCAGACGTGGGTCCCGTGCTCACTACGCCACTGGAGTCAAGCTATCCTGGCTGATGAAGGCTGATAGCCTGAAACCGGTCCTAGGATGCTTGATTCCGGTCCAGGGAAGACATGGCTTGGCAGTTCGGTCTGGACTGTTCCCATGAGGCACAGGGTCAAGACTGATTTGCATATGGCTATGTCTGAACTGGGGTGGCGTGGTGAAGCAAAATAACGATGGATTAAACCCAGATCTGTGACTGGGGGTGAATGTCCGCCAATGTGCAGCATTCCGCCCATCATCTTGTGTGTTTTGCGTTTCGCCCTAAGTGGGAAGGGTATGCCCAGACGTGGGTCCCGTGCTCACTACGCCACTGGAGTCAAGCTATCCTGGCTGATGAAGGCTGATAGCCTGAAACCGGTCCTAGGATGCTTGATTCCGGTCCAGGGAAGACATGGCTTGGCAGTTCGGTCTGGACTGTTCCCATGAGGCACAGGGTCAAGACTGATTTGCATATGGCTATGTCTGAACTGGGGTGGCGTGGTGAAGCAAAATAACGATGGATTAAACCCAGATCTGTGACTGGGGGTGAATGTTCGCCAATGTGCAGCATTCCGTCCATCATCTTGTGTGTTTTGCGTTTCGCCCCTAAGTGGGAAGGGTATGCCCAGACGTGGGTCCCGTGCTCACTACGCCACTGGAGTCAAGCTATCCTGGCTGATGAAGGCTGATAGCCTGAAACCGGTCCTAGGATGCTTGATTCCGGTCCAGGGAAGACATGGCTTGGCAGTTCGGTCTGGACTGTTCCCATGAGGCACAGGGTCAAGACTGATTTGCATATGGCTATGTCTGAACTGGGGTGGCGTGGTGAAGCAAAATAACGATGGATTAAACCCAGATCTGTGACTGGGGGTGAATGTTCGCCAATGTGCAGCATTCCGTCCATCATCTTGTGTGTTTTGCGTTTCGCCCTAAGTGGGAAGGGTATGCCCAGACGTGGGTCCCGTGCTCACTACGCCACTGGAGTCAAGCTATCCTGGCTGATGAAGGCTGATAGCCTGAAACCGGTCCTAGGATGCTTGATTCCGGTCCAGGGAAGACATGGCTTGGCAGTTCGGTCTGGACTGTTCCCATGAGGCACAGGGTCAAGACTGATTTGCATATGGCTATGTCTGAACTGGGGTGGTGTGGTGAAGCAAAATAACGATGGATTAAACCCAGATCTGTGACTGGGGGTGAATGTCCGCCAATGTGCAGCATTCCGTCCATCATCTTGTGTGTTTTGCGTTTCGCCCTAAGTGGGAAGGGTATGCCCAGACGTGGTCCCGTGCTCACTACGCCACTGGAGTCAAGCTATCCTGGCTGATGAAGGCTGATAGCCTGAAACCGGTCCTAGGATGCTTGATTCCGGTCCAGGGAAGACATGGCTTGGCAGTTCGGTCTGGACTGTTCCCATGAGGCACAGGGTCAAGACTGATTTGCATATGGCTATGTCTGAACTGGGGTGGCGTGGTGAAGCAAAATAACGATGGATTAAACCCAGATCTGTGACTGGGGGTGAATGTTCGCCAATGTGCAGCATTCCGTCCATCATCTTGTGTGTTTAGGATTATGAGAGGTAGCAGGTTGATTCCTCTGGCTGATCTCAGAGAAAGGATTGCTATCATAGCCCATGAGGGACACTTGGGCAGGAGTATCACTAAAGCCAAAGTTAGAGTCACGTATTGGTTCCCCAAAATGGATTGTGTTTTCAAAGATATTGTGAAGGATTGTTTGACATGTGCCCAGAGTGACAAATCTAGGTCTGTTAGATCATCACCTTTATCTCCAGTGATAGTTCCTTCTAAACCTTGGGACAAGTTAGGATTGGATATTATAGGTCAATTAAAAAACACTCTATGGATTGGCAAATTTATGTTGGTTGTGGGTGATTATCACTCTCATTGGATTATGACAAAAGTGGTGAATACCATCAACACTAAGGGGGATATTCTCAAGAATGTGTGATAATCATCGCCAAAATAGGTTAACGCAATTTCTCATATCGCCGTCCATCGCGGGAAAATAACTCTGTGTTAACGTCTCATTCTCAACACAGCAGTAACATGCGATAGTGTCCGGATAACTCGTCAAATGTCCGCGATAAAATCACCGGGACGGCGATAAAAATCTAAAGCCTAACGTGAAAAAAGTTGCGATGGGCCCAACTGCGATAAAAAATACAGCGATAAGCAGCGCCAGGCCTGCAAGACCCACAAGTCAGGCGGGAAAAACCACTATAAAAGCGCCAACAAAAAACACAAACAAAACACAAACAACTGCGAAGCACCATGGAGGTAGCCGGAGCGAGTACAGAGGACAACCAGAACCCCACAAGCCCCACGGAGGACCAGCCTGGGACCTCGGGGTCAGGGAAGGGCAAGGAGAAGAAGAAGAGGAACCCACCTTTCAGTACGCAGGAAAACCAGATCCTCATTACGGAGGTGATAGAACATCACCACCAACTGTTCATCACCTCCATTGTGTCATTGGCAACTAAAAATACAATATGGCAGTACATCTTGGCCAAGGTGAATGCAGTCGGAGTGAAGAGAAGGGAAGTGGACGACTGCAAGAAGCGCTGGACTGATGTGAAGAGCAAAACCAAGCTGAAACTCACAGCCAACCTGAAAGCAGCAATGCAGACTGGAGGTGGGAGTCCAGCGACACACCAGGAGCTGGATGAGATGGAGGAAATGGTGACCCGAGTCATCAGTGGGGAGACGGTGGCAGGAGTTGGGGGACCGGACACGGCACAACATGACCTGGCCCAACAGCAACAGGGTGAGTAACAACCAGGGACTGGGGGGACGGGGGGAGATGGGCACAATGGCACACATGCACAATTAAGTATAGCACATCTGCAGACAAACCATGCCCAAGAGTCACAACTCCGACCAAGAGCCCAAGTTACCCAAGTCTGCAACATTTCAGCACTGTATAAGCACAGAAGTGAAAGGCACACCGCCTGAAAGGGATAAGGGCCAGCAAAATCAGAGCTGAAGGGGCAACACACCCACAATGCAGCACACACACATAAGAATCAGAGCACCTCAACATTGACATCAATGAGGTACAAACTGCAACACTTTCACAACAGAACAGAGGACACAACTGCCGCCGCTTGTGTGTAGAAAATGGCCATTCGCATTTGGCATAGCAGGAAACTGTGAGATGACAATGTACAAGTACAACCTCACATCCCTGATGGTGTAGAAATGTCAACTGTCCCGCATCACATAGGCATCGCCTCACAAACAGTCACAATGTACATTGTCATGCAGTCTGTAAGTAAACTTGTCCAATGCGTCAACATACATGTGAACACAATGTCAATCTGCATCTCCCCTTCACATTGCAGAGGGAGAATCAACACTTCCTGCAGAGCAGACCCAACAACTCAGCACTGATGATGAAGAGGACCTCCCCAACATCGACACCGATGCCCTCCAACAGCCCATGGACAGCTTCGGCACCCCACCTCCAGGAGCAGTGCAGCCCAGCTGCATTGAGGAGACCCCACCCCCTGCACAGACCACACAGCAGGAAGCACCCACCACCACAGCTGTCTCCCAGGACCCCCACGACCAACACATGGCATTCCAATGCTGTGTGTTAGGGTGCCAGGAGAAGATGGCTGATCAGCTGCGGGTGGGGTTCGACCTCATGGCAGCCAAACTAGATGCCATACGTGGGTGTCTACGTCCCATCAGGGACCACTTACAGTCCCTAACGGACACCCACAGTCCGCTCCATGCTCTCCAAAAATCCGTGGCTGACATCGCTGGAGTCATGACTCTGAGCCAAGAACAACTGTCTAGTCAGAGTGGCTCCAGCGATGTCAGCCGGGAGTTGGGACACATGCGGAGGATCATGTTTAACATGGAGCAGATGCAGGCGGAAAGAATGTTTGCCACGGCTGCACACCAGCGAGATGTAGCTGTGATTTTCCATGCCCTGCAGATCCTCGTCATGGCATTGCTGCCACAAGGCCTGGCACGGATGAATGCTGCTGCTACTACTCCATCCACATCTCTGCCCCCTGAAGTGTCAGTGCCACACAGTGATGCAGACTAAACACCACCACCCACATGTGAGGCACCTGACACATCAGAGGACGAAGATGATGATGAATCTGGCTTTGTGGTAAGAATGAAGTGGTAGCATTCATCTCCGCCATATGGCCTGTTTCAGCTTGGTTCTGCCCTCTGCATCATGCCCTGGAATAACACCTTCCACTGTCCCCCGATACACTCAGCGACACTCACCTTGGACCTCGACAGGGACTGCCATATTTGGTTTGGTTACCAATGACACAGCAATCACACTGCAGACTGAAGTCTTCTCTTCCGATGAACTTGTCAATCCCTAAAGGACTCAGGCTGGCCCTCCACGGGGCAACAATGTAAAGTGGGGTTTACATGGCCCTGTACTGCTCCAGCTTCAACACTCCACTGAATGCGTATAAAAGATTCTAATTCACACAGATGTGTCGTGGCCATGAGCAATCAAGTATGAAAGTATGGATGAATGTAGGGACAGTGATTCCACAAAAAGGTACTCCCTGGGTAATGCTATCAATGCGCATGTATGGCCGTGACCCAGATAGGCAGAGAGACACACATTGTCATTCAAATCAACACTCATCACAGTTGAATCCAAGTGAAGGTGCGTAGACTTTATTAGCATATGCGTGTCAGTACGGGCAAGATAAGTGCCACAACATGCAGACCAATGCAGCAGTATGTCAGGATGAGGTACGTTGCCAAGCACCGCTGTCCACTCCGGGGGAGTGCCTCACCTTTCACAGGTGTGTGTTAACCCGCGTTGTTGTCCGCTCATGTATTCGGAGTCCAGGCGAATGCAGCCATGTCCACTGTTGTCATGGGACATGTGACCAGATCTCCAAGATGCAACAAGGTGTTGGGACGTGCAATGGGTTCCAATCTATTGTGGCTGCAGGTACGTAGTTACTCGTCCATGAAAGCGATTGCAGCTTCGTAGGCTATCATTTCCAACATGAGCTCGTTGTCGACTTCATCAAACAGGACGGCGAGGCAATCCATTAGCAGGTCCGGACAGATGTGCTGCATCCACCCCCTTTCACCAATTCACACGAGGAGTTGTGAATTCTCCCAGGTCCAGCTGCCAGCATGTATGCCAAGTATCAGGGCATCCCATAAACGGTTATCACAGTGACACTCCTGGTCGTGGGCCAACAGGGGGCGCACACACATGTCAAAATCCAGTTCAGCTACCGTCCTGTTGGATAGGCAGACATCCATGGACCACACGAATATGCACGATCGACAATGCAACACAGGCTGAACGCAGGTGACGGTGGCAAGGCGGAAGCTTAGCCGGTAACTGATCCGCAGCACTGCCAATGGCAGTGCCCCCAGTAAACGCAGCATACGTGCACGGTACAGTTCCACCTGACAGGGGTTGTGCATTTGTCCGGGATGTTCTGCCATTGCGTTAGTGGCTCTGGTTGAAGCGGCACTGTTCTGACCTGCGCCAGTTCTGTGGATGAAATGCCACAGCTCGGATCAATGAGTTGTTTTAGTGTGCAACGGTTGTACGCCTGGGATGGTGTGGGAGTAAGTGTGAAGGCCATTCCATGCAAGATAACTTCGAGCAAGGGCTTCTGTGTGTGGGGTGTGTATACGTTGGTCTTTCGTCGGGCTGTGCATAGTGTGGGAGTCGTCATCAGCTGCTATAGTATCTGTCAGGGGGTGCCGGGCACATGCAACTCCGAGGTCGGAGGTGCAGATGTGCTTCCGCCTGATAGTTCAGACAAAGGAGCTTTCATCCCTAATGTTAGTTTCTCATCTGCTTGCATTCAGGAAATGTGAAGTGGCTTGTTGGGGGTGGGGTGGGATGTGTGCGACTGTGGGATTCATGTTTGACATGTCTTGCATGTGGCAAATGAGCGGCATCACTGTGTGTTACGTTGCGTCACAGCTGCTCCTCCCTCCCCCCGAGCCTATTTACTTGTGTGCGCTGCGCGGTTGCATCACTTGCACTCCTACGGCACACCATTGTCATGCCTGTCTGCGCATGTCCACAAGCCTGACAACGACACTGTGATGTTGGCCATTGAAGGTGGGCGGCCATGTGAGTGTAGGCCTGTGGGAAGGATAGGGCAGACACAGATGTAGAGTTCATGCCTGGCTGAACTCGCGCTGCGATTAAGGCTAGGCATTTGGCTCATGCTGCGGCAATACAGATACACACAACACTTGGCATGTATGAGCCAAGACCCCCAGCGGTCTTGCGCTCCTTCATATCTCCGTTCGTGCGAGCCCGTCCTCCGGGTGCATGCTACATTGCTACATTGCAACATTGTCGATTTCGGGCTGGGTGGTGCCGACACTACAACAGTGACACACTCATTAGTTACTTCCTTGCCAGGCCAGAACTGAACCATGCCCAGAGCCCCGGGCAAATCCTTCAAACCCCTACGCTGGCCTGGTGTATGCTTACAGGGGGGGGGGACAAAGCTACATGTCCAAGGTCTTACCCACTGCCTGAGGTGACATGGTTGCGTCCGCTGTCCACAGCACAATGTAATGTGGTAAGGCCCGGGGCCATCATGCATACATAATGACCACACGGACACACTTAGATAGATAGTGGAACTGGCTACGGGCACGTGCGCCGGGCCCCTTTTTATTACCAGGGTCACATGTCCAGTGACGCCTGTGCTGGATGGATGTGTGGTGAGTGTAAGCCATCCCTCAGGGAGTGGTTGGTGCTGGCAACAACTGGAACAGTGAAATCGAGGTCTCATTACAAAAAATATGCCAACATGTTTACTCATTATTACGTAAAACTTGTATTATACAAATAAAGAAAATGGTGCATAGACATGACAGAGCTGTTGACATTAGACTGTGGCTGTCTGCTTTTGAGGGTTGACTGTCTGCGTAGTAATGGTCCCCTGGTCAGGCGCTGCAGCAAGCCCCTGCAGCACACTGCCACAGGCCATAAGCAGTGGAAGTTGCCTGCCCTCAAAAGGTTGGGTGCAGGCCTGCCTTAAAGCCAGTCCTCACATCTAGACATTGCATTGCAGAGCTGAAGGCCATCTGCAGCAGGGATGCCCCCTCATAAACATTTTGATGCAAATGCTGGCTAGTCAGGCCCTGCTGTCAACCACTATTGCACAAAGTCAAAGGTTGTGCTCAGTGGCGATTGCCCACCCATCAAGGTTAGGGTGCATGGTCTTGCCGTAGATCAGACCCTGTGGCAACCTATTGCTGCTGGTGGAGGAGGCTATGTATAATGGGGTTAGTCGCCTGCAGAGGGTTGGACATAGTGTCTGGTCGAAGAACCTGTGTCCCACCCATGATGAGCTTGGCTACATGTTGTGTTCTGTAGGGGTTTGCCACCCATAGAGAGTTGGGCTGAGGGCCTGGCAGTATGTTGGGCCCTGCAGCCAGGCTCTCTGCACAGAGTTGAAGGCTAAGAATGTGGGGTTGGCTGCCTGTAGAGGGTTGGCTGCAGTGCCTGGACCAGCAGTTAACCTCTGCTGCGCAAAACCAAAGGCAGAGTATTGGTAACTCTGGATGCTGTCATCAGTGATGTCAACAGTGATGTCATTAATGTTGACATTTGAGATGGAATCAGTGATATCATCACTGATGTCATTTCACATGTCATGAGTGATGTCATATGTTAAATCATATGCATTTTATGATGGAGTGTGAGCAGTGGTGTAGCGGGGGTGGTCCGCCCCGGGCGGCAGTCCCCCCGCTCTTACATGCAGCCGTCACTGGCAGCATACGCAGTGACTGCCAGCACCCTCCCACTCTTTCATGCAGCCACCACGGGCGGCAAACACAGTGACCGCCACGGGTGGCACAAGGCCTAGCTACGCCACTGAGTGTGAGTTGTGGCTAGTTCACCAAACAGAGTTTCATTGCCCCCTGTGCCCCCTTCTGCTTGATTTTGTTGTATTGTTCTTTTTCCATTTTTAGCCTGTATTGTGCCCCGCGTTTTTCCGCCCGTCTCCACTCTCCCTTTCCCGCCGCTGCGTCCCCTGCGGCCCCCCCCCCCGCACGCCCATTTGTCCCGCTCCCCTTCCCAGCTGCTCCTCCCTCCCACCTCCCCTTCTTATGGCGGCCGCTGCGCGGTGAGGAGAGCGACCCTTGACCCTGACTCAGGCAGGTCGCTCCCCACGCCGCACAGCACCACCTGTTGTGCCCGTGTACCTTGCTCCCTACCCCCGCTGCTGCTGCGAGTTCGAGGCCCTCCTCCACCCGCAGGCTACCACCTGCGCCTCATCCCTGGTGGCCAGTGGGGAACCGTAAATCTTTGTGTGCCCCCTATGCCCCCTTATGATTGACTGTCTGCCTCCTGTTTTTTCTTCTGTACCTTCGTTGCCAGTGTAATTTCGTTTTGCCCCCTGTGCCCCTTTTTACTGTCTGCCTTCTGTTTTTTCTTCTGTACCTTCGTTGCCAGTGTAATTTCGTTTTGCCCCCGTGCCCCTTTTTACTGTCTGCCTTTTGTTTTTCTTCTGTACCTTCGTTGCCAGTGTAATTTTGTTTTGCCCCCTGTGCCCCCTTCTGCTTGATTTTGCTGTATTGTTCTTTTTCCGTTTTTAGCCTGTATTGTGCCCCACATTTTTCCGCCCATCTCCGCTCTCCCTTTCCCGCTGCTGCGTCCCCTGCGGCCCCGCCCCCCGCACGCCCATTCGTCCCGCTCCCCCTCCCAGCTGCTCCTCCCTCCCACCTCCCCTTCTTATGGCGGCCGCTGTGTGGCTGCGAGCAGCGGGCGCGCCGAAGGTGCGCCTAAGGCAAGCCTGTCTGCACCCGTCCGCGCCTGGACCGTGCCCTGCGCCAGACCCCCTGGTCCCGCGACCGCCACAACGACCGACGCCACTACGATGCCAGCACCCTCCACGCACTCAACACCGGACAATCACACACCTGCTTCCTGGCCGCCCTGAAGCGCACCCAAGGACCCTTCTCCTGCCGGAACTGCAGCTTCACCAGCCTCCGAGCCGCCAAACCGCCCGCCAGAGAAAGGACGCAACCACCTCAGATGCATCCTACTCAACACCCTCTCCGCACGCAAACACGCCGTCGAACTCTGGGACCTGATCGACACGTCCACCCCGGACGTCGCCTTCCTGACGGAGACCTGGATGAACGCCTCCTCTGCGCCCGACATCGCCATAGCCATCCCGGACGGCTACAAGATCACCCGCAGGGACCGCACCAACGGAGTAGGAGGTGGAATCGCCATCGTCCACAAGAACACCCTCAGGGTCTCGACCAGCACCGACGACACCCTCAGCACCGCCAAACACCTGCACTTCCAGATCCACACGGACCCCAACACCACCCTCAGAGGAACGCTCGTCTACAGACCCCCCGGACCCCGGCCTCAGTTCAGTGACTCCATCGCCGACTTCGTCAGCACGCACGCCATGGCCTCCACAGACTACATCCTCCTCGGAGACCTGAACTTCCACCTCGAGAACACCAACGACACCAACTCCACCACCCTGATTGACAACCTCGCCAACCTCGGACTCAGACAGCTCGTCACAACGCCCACCCACTCCGCCGGCCACACGCTCGACCCCATCTTCTCCGCAAGCTCCCACGTCTCTTTCAGTCACACCACCGAACTCCACTGGACCGACCATCGCTGCATCCACTTCACCTTCCGGAAACCAACCACGCACCACCTCACTCAACAGATCCCCCGCCGCAGCTGGAGCAAAGTCACCGATGTCCAGCTTAAAACCACCCTCGCCCGGAGCCCACCCGCCGACCCTACCAACACCGACACCGCCGCCCGCGACCTCAGGCGATGGATCGACAACTGCACCAACACTCTCGCCCCGATCAAGAAACCCTCCAACAGACACACCGACAAGAAAGCCAGCTGGTTCACCACGGACCTCCAGGCCTCCAAGCAAACCTGCCGGAAACTAGAGAAGAAATGGCACCGCGAACAGACACCGGACAGCCATGAGGCCTACAAGAACGCCATCCGCAGACACCATCACCTCATCAGAACCGCCAAAAGGGCCTCCTTCAAGGACCGCCTCGACAACAACGCACACAACAGCAAAGAGCTCTTCAACATCGTGAAGGAACTCTCCAACCCCAGCTCCAATGCCAACGACATCCCACCATCGCAAGACCTGTGCGACTCCCTTGCCACCTTCTTCCACCGCAAGATCGCAGACATCCACGACAGCTTCAACAACCGGACCGCCTTGACAGCCAACGACACCTCGGACCCCCCGGCCACCATCCGCATCGACCCCATGCTCACCTGGACCAACGTGAACGACGACGACACCATCAAAATCATGAACACCATCCACTCCGGCTCTCCGTCAGACCCGTGCCCGCACCACATCTTCAACAAAGCTAGCGCCACCATCGCACCCCATCTCCGCAAAGTCATCAACATCTCCTTCGAGACCGCGACCTTCCCAGAGAGCTGGAAGCACGCAGAGATCAACGCCTTACTCAAGAAACCCAAGGCGGATCCGAGAGACCTCAAGAACTTCCGGCCCATCTCCCTGCTCCCGTTCCCGGCGAAGGTCATCGAGAAGATCGTCAACAGACAACTGACCCACTACCTCGAGGAGAACAACATCCTGGACCCATCCCAGTCCGGGTTCCGCAGCAACCACAGTACCGAAACTGCCCTCATCGCCGCCACCGATGACATCAGGACCCTGCTGGACAACGGTGAAACCGCGGCCCTCATCCTCCTGGACCTCTCAGCCGCCTTCGACACGGTCTGCCACCGCACCCTATGCACACGCCTCCACAACGCAGGGATCCGAGACAAGGCTCTGGAATGGACCACCTCCTTCCTCTCCGGCAGAACCCAGAGCGTCCGCCTCCCCCATTCTGTTCCGAAGCCTCCGAGATCATCTGCGGCGTACCCCAAGGATCATCCCTCAGCCCGACACTGTTCAACATCTACATGGCACCGCTCGCCCACGTCGTCCGACTGCACGACCTCAACATCATCTCCTACGCCGACGACACCCAGCTGATTCTCTGCCTCACCAAGGACCCCCTCACCGCCAAAGCCAACCTCCACGAAGGAATGAAGGCCGTCGCCGAGTGGATGAAGAAGAGCCGACTGAAGCTGAACTCGGACAAGACGGAGGTCCTCATCCTCGGCTCCACCCCGTCAGCCTGGGACGACTCCTGGTGGCCAACCACACTGGGAGCAGCACCGACACCCACCGACCACGCACGCAACCTGGGGGTCATCCTCGACTCGACACTCTCCATGACCAAGCAGGTCAACGCCGTCTCGTCCTCCTGCTTCAACACCCTACGCATGCTCCGCAAGATCTACAGGTGGATCCCCACCGAAACAAGAAGAACGGTCACCCAGGCCCTCGTCAGCAGCAGGCTGGACTACGGAAACGCCCTCTACGCGGGAGCCTCGGCCAAACTCCTGAAACGACTGCAACGCATACAGAACGTCTCTGCACGCCTCATCCTCGACATCCCTCGCCACAGCCACATCTCACCCCACCTGAGAGACCTGCACTGGCTCCCCGTCAACAAGAGGATCACCTTCAAGCTCCTCACCCACGCACACAAAGCACTCCACAACACCGGACCGGCATACCTCAACAGACGACTCACCTTCTACACCCCGAACCGCCAGCTCAGCTCCGCCGACCTCGCCCTCGCCATCGTCCCCCGCATCCGAAGAGCGACCACCGGCGGAAGATCGTTCTCCTACCTCGCCGCCAAGACCTGGAACACCCTCCCCATCCTCCAACGGCAGACCCAGGACCTACTAACCTTCAGGAGGCTACTCAAGACCTGGCTGTTCGAGCAGTAGCAGCACCTCCTACCCCCCCCCCAGCGCCTTGAGACCCTCACGGGTGAGTAGTGCGCTTTACAAATGTTCTGATTGATTGATTGATAGATATGCTTTAGATATATTGATATGCTCACCCCTTGATAAATCCAATAAGGTCACTTTTTATATTTTCATGTTGTGACTCGATGACAAAGTCAGCAAGCGCGTCGGAGTGCTTCCAGGACATGCGAGACCAACCTTGCTCTCCACATGCCAGAAGGCCATGAATAGCTTGGGGTTGGCTTCTCACAGGCCAGGCCCTGCAGCCAACTCCACACCATGCAAGGCTGTGTGTGGTGGGGGTTGGCTGCCCACGGAGGTATGGCCGTGAGCCCCCTGCCATGCATGGCTAGAAACCGTGCGCAGCGGGTCGTTGGCTTTACTTATGGTGCTTACATTTTACCTTTAAAATAAAATCTAGAAATTCACTGAAAAGCTTGAATACATGGCACTGTGCTAATCCTTTGCTAAAATACTTTGCTATAAAAATGGTATACAGCTTTGCCCTTTCAAGCTCAGTGTGGATGGCACTGTGCTAATACTATGCTTAAACACTCTGCTAGAAAAATAGACATTTGAGGTGAGCAGATTCAGAGTGTTGCTATGTGTGTGTATGTGTGTGATTGTGTGTGTGTGTGTTTGTTTGTGTGTGTGCCTATATTTTATATACATATATCGAAAAAACAAAAAAACACATTTGCATTTGTGTAACTGCAGCCCCTTTTCTTAAGAACTGCAAAATTATTAAACAATTCTATTTTTTTTTTTTTACCACAGATGCTTTGCCTTTGTTACCCAGTAACTGAGCCAAGGCTTATTTGCATGGGATAAATCATCCGCATAAAATCAATGTGCTGATTTTGCATTCCCTGCACCGCTATGGATGTGATTAATGAATAGCCCTCTGCGTTTCCCGCCACGAGATCATCATTCAGGTGAGTTTTGGAAAAGGCAGAGAGCTGACCTTGATAAATGTTTCGCGAAGCAGCGTGCTTTGGGTAAAGGAACGGTTCTGGTTTGCATACTTGCTTCAGGTGGTCACTTTTATTGTCATTTACTGAGAAAAGATCAATTCTCCAAGCATAAGCCTGGCCCTTGCCAACCGTGCATAATAGGTCTTTTCTCATACGCGGCCTTCGCTTTACAGAAGAGTGAGCCAAGGCCCAAGGCCTATTGGTTGCACAGTGAAGTCTGGACAGAATAGCAGAGCTTGCACCTCCATTGCTTGTGTTTGAAATTAACCTCAGACAATTGCTCCTCCTTTTTAAAGACAGATCCAGATACCACCCACATTTCCATTCCATGTGTGGGTAGCGGCGAAGGGCTTAGTATTGCCTTCAATGACATGTGGGTGCTCAAAAAGTCCTTCCACGTGTACAGTCAGTTTCACTGTGAGCAGTAAAGCTCTGCAGATCAAGAAATGAATATTGGTCTGGAGATAGAAAATTCTGATGTACAAATTGAAGCATTCACATTTTTGATCACTGGATTTGCATTAAGTGATAACTATAAGAATGTCCCAATCACATTCGTAGCCCTTTTTTTGTTTGAGCATCCAGCTCATCTAAGAAAAATCACTGCTGGAATGGATCTAAGTTTTTTGGGGGGTTTTTTCAGGTTGTTTTCTTTCAGTTTTTTTTTGTGTGCAGTTTTATATAGCGCGAACTCGACCCGAAGGTGTCAGAGCGCTTTACATGAACACCAGTTGCCTTACAGACAAACGTTCAGTCAAGGCTGATTTGACTAGAATATGTTGCATTTTTTCCTTCTGTGACATTTACCAACAATAGATCTGTGTACATTATGAAAAGAAAAACAGTTATGGTGTGCACTCTTTAAAGAAGACTATACACTTTACCAAGAGAAAAGTAGACGTTAAGTAGTAAAACCGTATCGCAAATAGACAAAAGTGGCTATTTTATTGCGCAGTTCCTGCACAGCGCACGCCAGTTGAGCAAATGTAATGAACTGTGAATATTGACATTCTGAGCCAGCGAAAACAGACTCCATCTTGGGATCGTATGGACTATTGCCATCGACGCAGTCAGACAACTGTAATCAGAAAGAATCTCTGGAAACTCGAGGCCTAAATGAACCCTTACAGATTACACAAAACTTTCTCTGTGAGTAGCTGTGGTTCACAGAGCTCTGAAGGGAGCAGCAGGCGGCGTGCGAAGCTGTAAAAATAAGATTAAACACAATAAATACAATTAATCCATACATGTGACTTCCTCGTAAATGTCCAGCACCCATCAAAGCACGTCTTCTTATTTATTCATTTATTTTGCAATTTTGCATAGCGGGAACTAGACCGGCGGGCAATCGAAGAAAAAAAAGCTTTCTGAACCTGGCCCTCTGATATCAGTATGATGTGCATTTTTTAACGCGCTCTTTGAAATATATATGTTGTCAGCAGGGCTTTAAGTGGGATGAAAAAACTGGAGGGTCTCTCAAAGGGTGTGGCCAATGTAATTAAGGAGGAGTTGGTCTAACGGCTAGGGCGGTCGACCTCGAATCTGGGGAACCGGGTTCGAGTCACGGCAATGACGATGAACATCCTGTGATTCTGGGCAAATCACTTAATCTCCCCGTGTCTAACAGAAAATGTATGTGTCCTCATGTAACGCAACTGGTGCTATGTAAAGCGCTCTGATACCCGATACCGGGTCAAGTTCGCGCTATATAAAACTCCGTAAAAAAAAAAAAAAGGGGCGTGGCTTAAAAACACATAAGCTAAAAATCTGTGCTTAGCATAGTGTGCCACCCGACTTGTATTTTTCTGTTTCTGTCATTGCATCTAGATATATGATACAACAAGTAACATCATACCTACAACAAGTCAGGACTATTGGCTTTGTCAATGGTTGTTAGTTGCATGTGAAAGAATTACAAAACACCGAAATCTCGGTTATGGAAACCTAGCCAGTTTTTTCAGAAAATTAAATTTACTAATATAAGATTCAGAAAAATAGTTAGTAAAGGAAAATGTCCTTTCTTGAGTCCCCTCACTCACCAGGGTTTCCCATGGTGACATGCTTCATCATAGGGGCCATCCCAACCCGCTATGATGAAGCATGTCACCATGGGAAACCCTGGTGAGTGAGGGGACTCAAGAAAGGACATTTTTCCTTTACTAACTATTTTTTCTGAATCTTATATTAGTAAATTTAATTTTCTGAAAAAACTGGCTAGGTTTCCATAACCGAGATTTCGGTGTTTTGTAATTCTTGATCATTTTTGGAGGGTGGACCTAGCATATCCCTCTTTCTCCCCTTATTTTTCTGATTTTGTTAGTTGCATGTGACACCACGACAATTTTGCTGCTCCTGAGTTTCAAAAAGAGAAGGGAAATCCAGAGAGAAAATGACTCTCTAAATGATTTCCCTTCCCCTACAACGCTCACCTGGCATGATGTCATGCCGTAACTTCTCCACTAGTGAGAAGTGAGCAGTGTGAGCACCCGCACATCGATGTTCCTACTGTCACTGCAGTCTGGAAAAAAATGGACCGCTTGTGCCAGGGCACAAAACAGAGCCCGATAGAGACCCGTTTCGAGGCCCCCTTTAAAAAACTGCCGGTGCTCAGACCCGGTGAGACCCGGCCCACTTAAAGCCCTGGTTGTCAGTCAGGCCCATTTTAAGTCCCATTGGACTCCATTTTCCAGTGCCAATGGGAGTTTGCGCCTGAAATGGGATTTCGAGTTCTGCGGGAAATCCTCCCATCTGACATTTTCTCCCCTTCACCAAAAAAATCAGGTGAAATATGAACAAGGAACCTGCACTGAAAGAGTTGAAGCGTAATGATTGGGTAACAGATCTCCCATCGCACATGTAATGCCCCACTCTGAGCAGGAAAACGTGGAATAATGCATTAGCACTGCACCTTGTAAGTACCGCACCCTGCAATATTGGTAATAGCAGGGTTACCACCCAGTGGCACCTCCTCCGCTAAGGCGGAGAAGCACCGCCCCACTGCCTTCAAGCAGGAAAAGAAAGGAAAAAATAAAATGATAATAACATAATGTTGTTATCATTTTATTTTGTCCTCCTGCTGCAGCAGCGTGCGTGAGGGGGCGGGGCGGGGCTGAAGAGCAGGGGAGGAGTGGTAGAACCCTCCTAAGTGCGCAATGACTGTTTGGTCGGCCCTCTCGGGCCGCCCAAAGCAGTCATGCGCACTTTCAGTGTTCTCCATGCAGGCTGCATTACAGCCTGCATGGAGAACATGCCCACCCCTCCAGCCCCTGGCATGCATTGCAGCATTGTGATTGGTCAGGGGAGCCTGTGTGCTGGGTGCTTCCTGTTTCTGGAAGACAAGAGCAGGAGCAGAGAAGACGCGGTACCCGGCGGGAAGGTAAGTGTTTTTTTTTAAATTGTAACCCACGCGCCTCCTACCCCCCTAAACCCCCCGCGTCTGCCCCGCCACCCGCGAGCCGTGCCGGCCGCCACTGGTACTACCCCATCATTTTACTGGAGAACTCTAAATGAACCCCTATGTAGTTTAAAATTCAGGACATTTTCATTTGATTGAATTAAGAAACCGACAGGAGCATGAATTCAAAGATTACTTTAGTACAATGAGTTTTGATGTATATACATAGTACAATAGCATTTCTTTTAATAGAAAAAACCCATTTGGTAAATGCCAGGAAGAGCAAGAAAAAGCAACTTCCTTTTAATGTGGGCACTGAACTTAGGACAATTACAGTGACTTAATGTTTTTCGAAGTCAAATCCAATTTTGCACACATAATCTTGGATAATGCTGGAATAGCAAGAGCTCTATATTGTTCTACCTAAAAATAAAAGTGTGAAAGCCCAAATAACTAACTGGTTTCATCAGTTCCACTGATGTACATGGAGGAAAAAGCACATATTATCTAAAATGTATTATTGGTTTAATAATGAGCAGCATCCGAACAAAGATTGAGTGCAATATAGGAAGGTAGTACTGAACAAGGAGTTGATAGCAGTCAAGATTTACTCCCTGACAATCTCATGCTTTAAAGGCAATTTCTAAACAGTCCTGTCTAAGCAAGCCGCGACAATTGATACTCCTCAGACTGCCAAGGAAAAGGGGGAAAAGGCAAGCACCACAAAACAGGAAAGCACTAGTACCATTTCTAACATTAAACACAACCACCTCTCCTACATGGTAGAGCATGGGTACTCACAAACCTTTTCCGAGGGGCCACAAAGTTTGGTCTGTAGTGTGACCGAGGGCCACATTGATGGCAACAGTCTGGCAGTTTAGTGGGGGGACGGGGAGGGGGTGATTGTAGTGGAAGCGGAGTATGTAAATCTAGTGGTCGAAATGCACAAAGGGAAACAAGAAAACCTGGGCTCAATCCCGGCTTCTCCAATTTACCAAATTGTGTGATCCTAGACAATTGTTTTATTCCACTTTCCCCCCTTTTTCTTTATATCACATATACGAGGATCTCGAAAAACATGACTTCAGGATTTGCACTGTGTAAAACCTTCTTGTGTTTGTTTTAAGAAACTATAATGCTGTTCATGTATGATAGAAACCCAGGCCACCCAAAGGATGCACATACCAACTGACGTGCCTCTTAGTTCACTATTGACATTGTTGTCAGGGTGGGGGCAAGCATGAATGTTTCTAAATTCATATTTGAAAACTATCACTTTAAAAAAAATGCTTCGCAATGCACTGATATCTGATGGTTCTGCTTTTTGAGTTTTAGAATTATGAAGATACTTTATCATATTTGTATTCGTTTGCTGCAATATATCTTCAAAAATGAAGGTGTTCCCAAAGTTAAGCTGTATAGTACACCCTAGTTACTTCCTTTGTTTAACATCATATAACCTTTAACTAAATGCTTGCCAGTTTATTTAATATATTTTTAATATTAGTACTGAGTCGAGTAAATGGCAGCCCAGTGCTCCTGTTGAGCAGGGGACCGCATGTAAAAGTCAGAAGGGCCGCATGCACGGCAGGACTGGCCGTAGCGGGCACCGGGTGTTTCCTTGGTGGGCCGAGAGGGGTGGGGACCGGTTTTGCGGCCGTGGGGGCCAGTTTTGTAACTGGGAGCCGGTTTTTCAGCAGTGCTGCAATATCAGCCCCCTGAAACAAAAAAAAGCGGCAGCTGTGCTTGCAACTAGAGCATCTCAGTGCCACAACTCCCCCCCCTCCCCCCTCGGGCTTTCGAGTGGAATTGCCAGGGCTGCTTTCTCTTCCCAGTACTGCCGTGGCCGCATTGGGCCCCCGGGCCGTACTTTGAGTATCACTGTCAGGTAGAACATGACTCGGGTACTTGAGCTGAGATTTGCAAATGTTTTTCCCAGTGCAGTGAATCAACTTACAGTGCTGTGTTGCACAAGGGGAAGAAAACAACAGAGAATTATATACTAAGATTGGCCTGTTGCTGCTGTCATCACCTGGGGAAACACCCTTTACCCCACAGTCTTTATACCGACCAGCCTTTACAATGAAGTCAGTACCCCGCATGCGACGTTACCACGTGTTTTTTTAAAAAGAGTTTTATATAGCGCAAACTCGACCCGAAGGTCTCAGAGCACTTTAAATGAGCACCAGTTACATTACAGACGGACACATTAATTTTTGGTAGGCACGGGGAGATTAAGTGATTTGCCCAGAATCACAGGATGTTGAGCATCCCTGCCCAGACTAGAACCCGATTCCCCAGTTTTCAGGTCAACTGCTCTAGCCGGTAGGCTACATCCTCTTTACCATGTAAGTTGTTACAAAGACTTGCTATAGGGGGTGCGTTGTTGGACTGGTGTTGAATTTTTAAGTCCAACACCTTCCCTACTGTTGCATAGACTGGAGTTGGAATAGTAATTTATACTATTCCAAAGTACAGCGCCTCCAAAAGCAAGTCATTGTAATGACTTGCGTGCTAAAGTAACGTGTGATAATGTCGCACGTGGGGTACTGGCTACGCTGTAAAGGCATGCGGGGTAAATGCCTGCGGGGTTCCGTCATACAACCCATCACCTGCAATGGGACTCTAGCAATGCAGCCTTAGATGGCACACAGCCTGGCACTGTAGTGCAGAGGAGAGTGTGCATTATCCAGCATAGGCTTTGTTTTGGATGTGTCCCCTTACAGTGCGAATTCCTACGCCTAGACAATCTCAAATGGATCCCATCGTTAGATGCGTGGTGTGCAAAGCAGCACCCATGCAATGTAGCAATTGTTTGAGAAATTAACATATGTCCTCTTGTTAATGGGTGTTAGATTTTGGTGCAAAGATCCATCTGGCTGGCTTAGTAGGTTAGGCTTTGCATCAAAATGTAAAGGTCTTTGCAGTAACCTGCCCCAGTAACGCCCCCTTGAAGCAACACAAAGTGGTTTTTGTGCTGAGAAAAGACCATCTATCCAGCGCAAAACATCTTTTGCAATGCATAGTAAATACTGTGTGCATCTGCCCAACATTTTAGTAAATCTTTGCCCTGGGTCAGTTTTAGTCTCTTCAATTTATCCTATATATACGTAAAATCCACACTGACAACAATCATCATTATAGTGTTAAATCTGCTGCGGTTAGTATTTTTTTTTTTTAAACATATTTTATTACGTTTTCGAACTAAAGGAACAAAGGGAACATTCCAACATGTCATAAATGATACAGTAGCAGTAAAAGAAAAAAGAATTTAGAAGTTCAGCAGGTTTTGATCAACAGAGTAACATTACTGCTTTTACATATTTATCTACCTAGTCAGCAAATAAATCCCTCCCCCCCCTGCGTCAAGTAACTATAGAAAAACCCACCCACCCACCCAACCCAGACTCACTACTGTGCTAACTTAGCCTCAGGAATGGCAGACAAGTCATGCTCCGACACATGGTTCCAGGTGCTCATCCTACAAGTTCACATATTACAGTTCCATAGGGATCATGTGGGGTCTGTTGGTTGTTGAGTCCATAATGACACTATAAAGCTTTGGAGTGACACAGAATCTCAATGCAACGATGGTTCGGCAGAAATAAACAACTCCAACATAGTGTCCCACTCCGAAGCATTCGGATTCTTTCGCAAGCCTCTGTTTTTCTCCCTCCTGATTTCCATACTTTCAGCCATCCCCCAGCGAACAACCTCATTATGCCACGACAAAGCCGTCGGGGGCAGTGCAGACTTCCAATGCATCGTAATTGATCTTTTCACCAGAATTATCATCAGGTTGGCAAACCTAGCCTGCACCCCCTGCTTCTTGCGCTTTTTGCACAACCCGAGTATGCAGTATTCAATTGTATCCCCTCCTACAATGTGTAGCATCTGGGACATATATCTGCAGTGCCCGGGAACATCTTGCTCAACCTATGCGGAGTCAAATACGCTCTGTGTAAGAACATGTATTGAATTAGTTTAAACTTGGGGTTACGGGATATCTTCTTAGGGTGTTCCAGTATTCGCTCCCATTCTTTATCTGATAGTACGCGTCCAATATCATCAGACCATTTGTCTCTGAGCTCCTGGAGTGGGATTGCCGCGTGAGTACGGATACCTCTGTACAACCACCTAGTTAAGTGTCCCCCATTTCCCATAAGATATATCATGTGTACTAAATCATGTGTCTCGGGCTCCGTACCATCTGGTGACCAGGTATTTTTTAACATATCTGCTGATGCTAGTGTGGAGGATATAAAGTGAATTGGGAACCCCTTGCTCCCTGACAAAAGTTTCATGGTCCATTACAGTGTTATCTACAAACAACATCCCAATCGTGGTAACTCCCTCTTCCGACCATTTGGTCAGACATCTGGTAGTAACTATTCTGGACGGTGTAGGGATCCCTAACAGTGGGATGATAGGAGCATAGGGAGGCAGACTATTAGTATATTAGATAGCTTTCTTCCAGTAGGAGTCAGCCACCTTCAGTAGTGGCTGTGCTGTCTGCAAGGGCTTTCCCTTTGGCAACAGCAGGGTGTGGAGCATGTCCCTCTCCCATGTTTTCTGAGACATCCCTATTTCCTGCAAGTGTCGTCCTGCTATTCAGTATGATAGCCACTGGAGTTGGCTCGCATAGCAATATGCCTTGAAGTCTGGGACCCCCAGTCCCCCCGATACGTGCCCAGCTGAAGTTTTGCCAATCCTACTCTCCTACGCCCCCCACCCCATATTAATTCCAATAGGAGCATGTTTAGTGATTTAAAAATGTGCGACTGGATTAATATCGGTAAATTAGTAAAAAAAGTAAAGCAGTCTAGGGAGCATAACCATTTTTGAAATAGTCACTCTCCCCGCCACCGAAAGTGGCAGTGATGTCCAGAAAGCTATTTGGGTTTTTAGCACCTTGATGGCACGGCCCAAGTTACCGTCCAATAGATCCTGTGTCTCCCTGTATATTTGTATACCTAGGTATTTAAAGGTGACGAGCGCAATGGGGTATGTCCAGCGGCCAAAGTGAATGGGTTCTAATCGTGTGGTGTCCTTAACATAATAAGCTAATGATTTTGATTCATTTGTGGCTAATCCTGAGAGTGCTTGAAATTGCTGAAAAACCATGGGTAAGGGCTCATTGGCACCTTGTAGATTATTAAGATATAGTATTATATCATCTGCATAGGCGGAGAAAATATGCGTGGTGGCCCCAGTTTTAATACCTCTATCTACCGCAACCGCACGTATTTTGATGGCTAATGGTTCAGGCGCTAACACAAACAGTAGGGGGGACAGAGGGCATC
This sequence comes from Calotriton arnoldi, assembly GCA_963921515.1. Classification (NCBI taxonomy): domain Eukaryota; kingdom Metazoa; phylum Chordata; class Amphibia; order Caudata; family Salamandridae; genus Calotriton; species Calotriton arnoldi. The sequence goes on along the minus strand of CAWUFW010003103.1, from coordinate 1,650,689 downwards.
CCTGCCTCATGCCTCTAGCTATCGAATAGGGCTGTGAGATGTGGGCCCCGGTACTGGACCTTGCCGAGGGATCCGTGTATAGTAATCTGACCCCCTTCATATACTCATTTGGTATCCCAAACTTTGGGAGGGCTCGTAACATGTAGCTCCAGTGTAGAGTATCAAATGCCTGTCTCAGATCTAGTGAGATGCAGCCTACTGTGTCGTCTTCTGCCAGCGCACGTTAGTACCTGGTGTAAGCGTCTAGTATTGAGAGAAGTACTCCTGCCCGGGACAAAGCCACACTGGACTATATGTATCAGTTGTGGTAAGTAGTTAAGTAGTCTATGGGCCAAGATTTTGCTTAGGATCTTATAATCGGTATTTAATAATGAAAGGGGACTATATCATGACATATCCAGGGGTCCCTGCCAGGCTTTAGAAGGGATGCAACCAATGCCTGCAGTGTAGTGGGGGGAGAAACCCTGTCTCTAGTGCTGCGTGGTATAGTTTTTCTAGATGGGGGACCAGTTGTGTCGCGAATGCCTCATAAAACTCTATCGGTAGGCCGTCAAGCCCCGGGGTTTTATTACGTGGGAGGTCTTTTATTGCCGACCGTATTTCAGTTTTTGTAATGGGCGCTGCCAGTTCCTTTTTCTGTGCATCTGAGAGCTGTGGGAACCTTAGGCCGTCGAGGAAGCGTCAGCGTTTTTCCCAGATAAGAAGTGTGTGTAATGTGAGCTATCAGGGACAGAGAGCAGAACACCCTGTCAATTCTTGTGTGTAACAAGTGCGGTGGGGAATAAAACGAGTATTCCCGGCCTGTCGGGTTGCGTACACGCCAGGCGTCTCCCAGTGTCCATCCCTCCGCCCATCCCCTTAATGCCTCAGCTTGCTTCTTACTGCTGGTCCCTATTAGTGGCGGGTGTGAGCGATCTAAGTCTATGCTCAGGACAGCGTTAAAGTCCCCACCTATACACCAGGGATATCCCTCCCAGTCTGCTAGTACCGTGTTGAGTGATCCCAGAAATTTATCCTGTTCTACATTGGGGGCATATATACTGCCAAGCACTAGGTGTTCCCCATCCAGTGTGCCACGGAGCAGCACATACCTACCATTAATATCTATCCTCTATTCCAGGGCCACAAATGGGGTACCACTCCTAATCCATATAGCTGCCCCTCTTGCAAATGCAGAGTATGATGTACAGTACAACTGTCCTCTCCATTTTTTCCTTAGTTTAATGGCTTCAGCGTTGGTGAGGTGTGTTTCCTGCATTAACACGATGTGAGTTTTCCTTCTGTTTAGTTGGGCATAAATCCCATGCATCTTATGCACAGACCCCAACCCCCTAACATTCCTTGTTGTGACTGTGTACTTCCCGGTCGTAGCCATGAAGTGGTGAGTGATGCTGTGTCATACCTATCCTCGTAAGACCCTGAGTGACTAGTACGAAATTGTCAGTGAGTGAGTCTATCTGAACTTTTTCCATAACAAATTCCAATACAAGGTTCCCCCACAAAACGGCAGAGGACCAAACCATGATCATAAGAACCATTGAAAATCTTAACAACTGATATAGAAGTGCAGTTGCACTGGGGGAGGTGGAAACCATCCTCTGTTGTAAATCTAGGGGTGTAATATACCGAACTAGTACCACAGCCGGCCGAGCTCGGGCCCTTGCTTAACACATATACCAGCATTGCTGAGACAATATATACTACATTAGGCGTGTTGCCTTACCTTCAGCTAGCCTCACTGGCCCTCGTGTAGATAAATCAGGTACATCAACCCAGATAGTCATTCACTGTTTGCGGTGTGATAGAAAGAAAGAGGGCCAGACTGTTTTCAGAGTCCAAATGCAAAGTAACGTCCTCTGAAGAGTCAAGTGATCCAACCATCGAGACTACGTCCTGTTCATCCAACGCTGCAGCTGCTTGTATTGCCGACTTTTGACCTTCCAGTATTTGCTCCGGAGTTGGGCTCGTCATGGCGTCCGTGCGAGGTGACGTTTTATGGTGAGTCTTGTCGCCTCCAGCCTTCAGAGATTTACACGGTTTCTGTTTTGAGGTTTGAGACGCACTCTGCGATGGGCTCGACGATAACGTAACCTCCATCCATTCCGCAGCCTCTTTCGGACTGTCAAAAAAGTGGGATTTCTGCTCGTGTATCACTCTTAATCTAGCTGGGAATAGAAGGGCATATTTCAAATTGTGGCCTCTAAGCTGCTTTTTGACTTCCTGGAACGACGCTCTCATTTACTGCACTGCCAGTGTAAAGTCCGGGTAGAGCGAAATTTGCTTGTTGTCAAATTGAATAGGGACTTTTTCTCTGGCGGCTCTTAGTAGAGTATCTCGGTCTTTAAAGTTCAGTATGCGCGCTATTATCGGTCTAGGCGGCGCGCCAGGGGCAGGGGTCGCAATGGTATTCTGTGCGCTCTTTCCATGCTAAATTGTTCGGTAAGTCCCTCCGGTGCAATCGTGTCTCTCAACCATTGCTCTATATACTGGGCGGGATTCGACCCCTCGATGCGTTCCTCCATGCCCACTATCCGAACGTTATTGCGCCGGGCCCTCCCTTCGGCGTCATCCACTCTGTCTTGTAGCCCCACGAGCTGGCGTCGTAATTGTTCAATTTGCGCTGACTGAGCTTTGTGCTGTGGCAAGATTTCGTCAATGTGTATTTTGTTGGCTTTAACAGTTTCTGCCAACTTGCTATGATCAGCATTTAATAGCGTAAAGCCTGTGGTAAGGGCGCCCACTTGCTGCTCAATCGCCTTTCTGGAGTCGCGCACTTCCTGTAGTATTAAGTCCAGCTTATCCACTTGGCCTTCTAGGGCTGTCAGTGGGACGCAGTCTGGGTCTGAGGCATTAATTACGTCATCCTGTTCCGTGTGCGCAGACCCTCCTGCAGCAAGGGGCTCTGGTTGCTTCCCCCTGGTGCGCCCCATTTCGCGCAGTGCATGTACTCTGCGCAGTGTGAATTGATCAGTTCTTGCACTCACGCGCCAGTCACAAATTGTGGTGCTTTCACCGTGTATTCCTCCTTGCTTCCCTGTATCAGCTCAGATCGTTGTGCAAGCAAGTGCCCCACAACGGGCCCCGACTATAGTCGCAGTTCCTGCACTCTGCCAGTGGTGCTATCCCCGTTATGTCCAGTGTGCAGTATTACAATGAGCCAGGTGGCAGCTGGTAGATGCTCAGTTCATTACGAGTGGGCCTCGCGGGGGATCTTAACTTACGATTCGTTGCTCCCACTCCGGGATATCTACTCGGGTCTCAGGGCGTTATCCGCCATCATGCTGCCACTGTTCCAAAGCACTGTATATCCTCTTATTGCGATCAGGGCAGCCCCCGTGCACTCCCCCGTGATGGCTGTCCTCAATGATGACCGCCGCCGCTTGCTCACCGTTTTCAATCCCCCCACGGTCGTCCGCCCACGCCGGCTCGGGCCGCTGCTGCCGCTGGTTCCTTACTTTCGCTCAGGCAGGGCCACCCAGCCCCGCGGCCATCGTCATTCCGTCGAACTCAGCAGCCGCCGACAGGGCCTCCCAGCCAGAGATGTATGTTTACAGCAGTGTGCGCCGCCCGGATCAGCACGCCCGCTCCTGCGTGCTGCTGGCTCTCCGTACTTCAACTTCTCTCCGGCTCTCCTGTTTTCGGGGGATTGCATTATGCGGCCCCGGCCGCTTTCATGGCCTGGGCCGCAGCGTCAGCGTTGCTTCTGCAGTTCTCTGTTTTATGCCATCAACGTGCTTCTTTCTTCTTTTGCCCCCACCGTGTCGCATAGGGAGGGGGGTCAGGGGGCTCACCAGGCAAAACAGCGGGTCGGATGTCCAAGCAATCACGCAGTTATTTCCAGGATTCAGGGCCCGGCCTGGAGCTCGGCTATAACACGTCCGCCATGCTTGGCGGTTAGCCACGCCCCATCTGCTGTGGTTAGTAGAGCAACACAAATGTGGAAACTGGGCGGTTTGTAATCAGACCATAATTGGCTCAGAGTTTCAGTACTTTAGAAAGAAAGTATATCATCATGTATTCACCAACTTCAAGGTTTATAATATCCTATAACCTTGTGGCCTAGCATAGATTGCCAAAACTAGCCAAGAAGTGTGATAGCCACTGTAGTATTATTCAACACCAATCAAAATATGTTAGAAAGTGAAAACTGCTGCAATGTTCAGACACTGTCCACTGATAAAACAGAGTTAAAATGGTCTAAATTGGACAGTCGCACTCACTAAGTGAAAATTCCAGACTAAGAATTGTGGAATGCCTACTGAGGCAACAACAAGCAAGAATGCTTCTGAAATTCAGAACTACAGAGTTGATTCTAAACGAACAACCAAAATTTTATGTCAAGACAGGAGGCTAGCATTATGCTAGCCTCCTTGTCTTTAATAAATCTCGATTCTTTATTCAGTTAACCTATAAGAATCGTCATTCTTCAGCATTGCATGAGTGATGAGGCAGGTTCTTCACCGTACTCTGATCATATTCTGAACACCACTCTACTGTGCATGTAATATATGATGGTTTTAACAGTGAATTACGTTTGTCATGTTAGCACACCTAAGAGAGCATAATGAAATACCACCCAAATATTTGTCAAATGTGTCTTGAAATAGAAGACAACAATAATAGTGGTATTTCCCACTTTGAGAGGCAAAATCCACACACTTAAAGTGACTGCTTGGAAGAACATGTGTAAGGAGCTGTTCCCTCTACTCAAGCTGAGATGGAGCTCATTCTTGGCCAGAACAGTAATACCCGTGGTGGAAGATGAAGTGGAAAGTGATACCGTTCTCTGTGAACCACAACATAGGGCCTGAGTCAAAAAGGAAAACGTACACTTTTGTGTAAGTTTAAAGTTGTTTGATATTCACAAAGGGATTCACGAGTAGTATCTTTGCGAGTGCGGAGTCTCCACAAATAAAATTACCTATCTTTTTATGAGCAGAGACTCCGCATTCATAAAAATATTGCCGGTAAATCCCTTTATGAATAGGAAACAATCGTAAACAAAAGTGTAAGTTTACCTTTGTGAATAAGTTCGCAATACAAGTCAAAACAGTGGCAGGGGTGCAGAGTGCAGTTCGAAGTTCCGACCTCCTACTGAAGACTAGAACATGCTCCACTACAACTTCCATATTTCACCCATAAGCACCTGGAAAATGTCTCCAGCATTCACAGATATAAATCTTAGATGGGAGTTTCAGGCCCCCTCATTTAGGAATGATTTCAGGAATATCATTTATATTGTGCAGCTAATGCCCAGAGGGCGTCCCGGCACTAGTAGACTGAGAACCCATCAAGGAGGATTACTTATTTTGCTACTGGTTTTGATATTTGTCCTAAAAAGAGTGGATTTGGAAGTGTTTTTAATATGTAATGGAAGGCAGTCCCAGGTCCTAACCACTCAATAAACAAGCATTGGCATAGCCAATAGGTCTCGCCTTTGGGACCTTATAAGTATTTAGTTATGCAGCATAATATCCTTGGTGCAACAACATCAACTGTTGCATGGCTAAACACTTATACGGTCCCAAAGGCGAGACCTATTGGCTATGCCAATGCTTGTTCTCTTCTGGTGCCTTTTTAACCAAATCATGAAGCTAAGACGAAAAGAGTTAATCCCCTGTGAAAGCAGATATAGAACAACATTCTTTTGTGATTGGTCCATTTTCCATGATTTAAACCTCAAGTGTTGCCTGGCTGTAATCGAGGCTCCTGTCAAAGTTGCTGAGGACCATAAGAAGTCAAAAGAGACATCTGATAAAAATTGAGCCAAGAGTTCTATGTACGCAAGAATGTCTGTTGGATCCTAATAGTCTTGCAAACAATAAAAAAGAAGCTGGAAAGCCTTTAATTGCATCTGCGAAGAGTAAGAAGCATATATGGCTGTTTGTAGAGGAAAATTCGAGGCTGCATAGCAGCATTTCAGAGAAGCATCTATTTTCTTGTCAATAGCATCTGATAAAGCTTCTTCTGAAGCCAAGGATGCCATTGATGACATATTGACCAGGATTGTATTTATTTTTGGAACATGTGAAAATTTGTCATCAAATGTCTCTAATGGGTATCTTTTGGAGAGGAAACATGGAAAACTTGTTTTGTCTATAGCCCCTCTTACAGATATATGTCTTGGATGACATCATGAATTGGAAGATCGTCAGCCGGTGGGGGGGGTGTTGAATTGGGCAAAATTGTCATCCGAATGAATCTCTTTTTTGTGGCAACCCCCAACATTTACCTTATGTGTTTAGCAACGCAATACTTGCATATGTGTTCCTTGCACATATCTCCCTCTTGAAGATGATTCCCCGTCATCGTCATCATCTGGCATAGATCTCAGTTTCTTTGTAGCAGGCTGTGCCAAAGCAGAGGAAACTGCATCATAAATCAGGGCTTGTAAGTCTGCCCTGGATACAGTGGTTATCTCTTCACTGGATATGCTTGCTGCCACGTTACCCAGTTGCTCCTCCATTACGAGCAGCCATTGACTCCCGCTACAGCATGAGCATCATGTTTACTGGCAACCTTGACACCTAGGTCTCATCTCGCGAGACAAAACCCGGTGTAAAAAAAAATACCTTGGTGCACGCCTACTATGATACGCACGCTCCCAGGAGCACCACACCACAGCAAGAGCATGCCCCCGAGCAACCTCAACGCCAGACTGACCCCCACAATGACCGGCCCACCCACAGCTAATGCACCTGAGTGAGAATGCGGGAGAAATTGCATGCACCAACCGCCAGAGCTAAAGCAGTAGCGGACAAAGGTAAAACATAAACAATAGCCAGTGTCTTACCTCGTTTCCGTGCAGCGTTTTGTGTGAAGGACAGAGAAACAAGAACAGAGGAAGAGGTTCGGATCTTATGCAGTGCTTAGTTTTTAATAGAAATAGTAAAGCGCTTGCAAGGGTTCTGCGGGAGGCCTGGCAGCCTCATAGTGTAAGAACTATAACGAGGAGGTCTGACGTGGGTGTAATGAAGGGTGAATGGGAATTTAAAGTTAAAAGCGATTGGTAAAGGATAGTCCATCGAAATATTGGCATGGAAATTGGAGCACTGTCCAGAACTGCACAGACTGGCAACCAGACATCTGTTTTTTTCTCACCAACAATGTATTTATGAAACATCATTTCAGTGCAGCTGAGACTATCGCAACAGAAGTAACAAGCATTGGCTGCACGGCCGTGAAACTGACGCGGCCGCACAGCCGTGAAAGTGAAACTGATCAAGATCGCGCGGCCGCGTCAGTTTCACGGCCGTGAAAGTGCAACTGATCAACATCGCGATCGCGCGCTGTTGCAGTCGGTAGATTTATGGCCCTTCAGATCTGGACAATTTCACGGAGTGGAACACAATAAAAACAAGTGAAGCGCTGAGACATCGGCAGCGTCAGAGAGGAGCGGGGGCGAGCGAGCGCGGCAGCCTGCTAAGCTGACCACACGCTCGTGCACAATGGCCATGTGTTTTCAATTATCGCGCCCGCGTCAGGGCACGATAATTGGAAACAGATGTCTGCCCTGCGGGTAACCGCAGGGAAAAGGCCATTGTGCACAAGCGTGTGGTCAGCTTTCAAATGCCCACTACATAAAGTCTTCGCCAGAAGCAGCGCTTGCGCGCTACTCTAGGCTCGACCTAAAAAGGACCTGCCTCTTTGACTGTAAACAGAAATTCGTAGGACAAGAGCTTAATACTGGGAGGCAGAGCTGAGAGAACCAGTAGAATATTTGCCTGATGCACATGAGCCCTTTATTGTTCAAGGCTTGATGAGTGAAGCACGGGCCTTGAATATAGAGTGTTTCCATATTGGAAGCCAGTGTAGGATCTGTAGATGTCTATTGACAGATTCATGAGGAGAGATATTAAGTAGGACCTTGCTGTCATATTTTTCAGAGTCTGGAGACGTTCCTCAAGATAGTTCAGAACCCTAAGAAACAAAGAATTCTCATAATCTAGTTATGAAGAGATCAGGGTCTGTACTACAGTTTTCCAGAAAGAAAGTGGATGGAGTGGAAAACATCTTTCTGATCAAATGTAGACTGTGAATCATGTCACAGTCACCGGAGTGATTTGGTCTGAGAAGTAGAGCTTGTGATCAAACATAATGGCCGCATTTCTTGCAATGCTTACCGGGATGAGGTGGGACTTAGCTCTTCAGGCCAATTTAGGAGACCAACACAGGAACAGCTTTCCAAACATCAATACCTATGCCTTTACTCTGTTCAATTTGAGATAATGTTGATGCATCCAGCTGTCAACAGTTGATGTCCACTGACAAAGGTTTGGCTCTATAGAATTAATGTCTTTGTTAATGGAGATGATGATCTGTTTATCAGCAGCATAAGAGATGATACCAAAGCCGAAAGATCTAACTAACTCAGCTAACAGGGAGATGTAAACATTAAACAGAGTAGGACTCAGAGAGGAATGCAGGGGTACTCTATATTTTGAAGAATACGACTGGAACTAAAAAGGAGAGAAGGTGACTTTTTGGCATCTGTCACTGGCCTGGTTGCCAATTCTGAAGGTGGTTAAGCACTGTTTAGGAAACAGTGTCAAATGCTGCGGAGAGTTTAAGAAGGACCATAAAAGCAGATCCTCCCTGGTCCAATATTATTCTTGCAGCATCGGTCATGGCTACTAGTGCTATTTCAGTTCTCTGAAGTGGCCTAAATCCAGCCAGTATGTATCTAAAAAGTTGGTATTTTTAAGATAAGTCAATAGCTTTATAGCTTTCTCTAAGATTTTGGATGGCAAGGGTTATGGCCAGATGGGTCTGTAATTAGTCAATATTGCTGGATCAGTCATAGGTTTCTGTAGGAGGGCGACTATCATATTATTTTTCCATATGTCACAGGTTTTGACGAGATATTACATAAAGCTGTCAGGGTGAGACAGATCTGCTTTGTCCCTAAATGGAGAATATAGGTGGACTGGGATCTAGTGCAGAACTGGACTTGGTCTGGACTAAAAGGTTTTGAAATGTTCTTGCGATAAGGATGCAAATTCATATGAGAAGGCCCCCATTTAAGAAATGGCTGGTCTATCCAAATAAGATGAAGAATATAGAGAGGGAATAGAAAAATCCGAATACATTCTCACATTATTTATTTGAAGAAAACGGCCAAATTGTCAGAAGGTGATTGGGAGGATGAAAGGCATCTGTTGTTGTTTCTTCGGGTCATATAGCCTTAGAGCAATGGAGACAAGTTCACAAATTGGGATTTTTGAGTTTTCTAATTTTGCGGCATAATGGCATCAGTAATGCCTTAATTAGGCATTTGTTTTCCAAAATAGCTGCTCTAAATTCAGATTTAGACTCAGGATTGTAGTATTTCCTCCTGCGTTTTTTCAAATCTTTGCAATGGCTTTTAGCCAATTCTAGAGAGTCAAAGTACCAATGGGCAATGGGGTTCAATTTTTTAAGCTTCGTGTGTTGCGTTTAAGCAATGGCATCAAGAGCAGTAGTAATCCAATCAATGAAATTGGAAACAGAATCATTAAGTCTGCATGAGTTCACAGTCTAATGGTAATAAGTGCCACAGTGAAATTCCTCTGACTTACTTTGGCACAAGACAAGACTTTATGGAATTAGAAGCAATTTTATTTCATAGATGTAGTGAGATAGATGTTTTAAAGGGAGCAGCTGCATCAAAAGACCATATGAGAGATAGTAGGGGTGCAGTTTTAATTGATTAAAGTTAGCAAAGATAGGATGAAGGCTGTGGTCGGCTAAAGGAGTTGTCCTCTTGATTAATTCAGAGCGGCAAAGTGCCGAAAGAGATTCCACAAGATTGGAAGGGTCACGATATGAGATGTCATTACGACGGCAATTAAGATTGACAAGGAACAGAAAAATGGATGCTTTTAGGATGAACAGTTCAAGAAATTTAAGTAAAGCCTGAATAAAATTCAACCTCGGCCGAGGGGGCCAAAAAATAGGGACCCTGTGATGGGGATACTGGGTAAGAAGGTTAAAGTAATTATAAAACCTTCACCTTGAGGGGCATTTGTTTGTTTCTTTGTGGTATGTGATTAAATAGCCAGGAGGTATAGACTTGACAATATCAATGTCCTGGGGATTCTGTTACCAGGTTTCCGTTACTAATGGCGATGCGGCGAGCGCAAGGGGAGTGTTTTTCTTTTTTTTATTTAATTTTCCCTCATCGTCGTCTGTTGACTAAATCCCCCCCCCCCCCCACCCCACTGCCCAACCGCTTTCACCTGCATGGGCCGCTCCTGTAACCGTTATGGAGGCAGTGCATGGAATATCATTTGATCATGTCTAAAATGCAAAAAAGGGGAAAAATAAAATACCTAACTGAAGCTCAGCTGTTCCTGCCTAACTAAGAAGACTTTCCTTCTAGTTTGGTAAACTTCATATCAATAAACCTAAATTAAAATGTAAACAATGAAACACATAAAAAGAATAAAACCTACTTATAACTCCACTAAGATGGCGACCATATTGGCAAAATGGAGCCAGGACCTCCAAAAAAGCTGGTATTCTACCAGGAACCAAATAGTAGATCGTAATTCTTTTAAAAAGCATCCACAAGGGTGTATCCACAAGTATGTATCTAATTTTATCCACTTTCTTTAAGATCCAGAAAAAAAGCTTTCCTCGCTACCCTGCGATTTCTCTGATTTCGCCGATCCTTGATGGACAGCCATGCATTCCCCATTGCGGTAACCTAGCGGTGGAATATTGGAACATAGAAGTCCTATCTTCATAAAGAACCAACTAGGTAAGGTTCAGAAAATCATTGAAAACCTGGCTATTTCTGAATTTATCCTGCTGATGGGTCTGGTGACAGCTAGGCAGTTGCGGCCCCTCCGCTAAGGCGAAAGAGCGTTGCCCCACTGCTTTTAAGCAGTGTCACTAAAGGAAAAATAAAATGATAATAACTCTAAGTTATTATAATTTTATCTTTTCCTTGTTGCGGCAGGGACGGGGCGGGGCTGCTCTGCTGACAGAGCAGGGGAGGGGAAGAGTGGTTTGCACTCCCTAAAGTGTGCATGAAAGTTTTGCCAGCCCTATGGGGCCGCACAAACATTCATGCGCACTTTACATGTTCTCCATGCAGGCTGCATTACAGCCTGCATGGAGAGCATGCCCATCCTCCCATTCTCTGGCTGAGCGCCGATCCACGGCGCTCAGACCAATCACAACTCTGCATTGCAACGTTGTGATTGGCTATCGGGAAGCTGGTAGCCGAGTGAATCCTGCTTCCTGCCCTGGAAGCATGGAAGAGGACAGAGAGGAGGCAGCGGTGACTGCGGGCAGCAGCGGCAGACAGGTACGTGTGATTTGTTTTTTTTTATTATTTCATTCCCTCTCTCGCGACCCGCGCCCCCATGACCCGCCCACCCACCGCCTTCAAATACCAGCCGCCACTCCAGCTAGGCTATAGTTACTGTTTCTGGATTATGAGTTTGCAGCATGATACTCTCTATAAATACCTTTAATCTAAAAATAAATATGCTATATAAAATAGACAACAGGTGTTCTGTCTAATATATTTTGTTGGGTGTTTATGCGTGTAATTTCCTAAGTGTTCTGTTTGTGGTGATTTGATGATTGTGTTTGGAGATTTTTTGGTCGAAACTGCTTTTGAGAGCACATGCTATAAAGTTTTATGGTACAGAGTTGCAGTGTTTAATGTATTTGGCAATTAAATTCTAAAGAATTTTGTTGGATGTTGGACTGTCCCACAGGAACATTACTAACAATTCAAACATTAACAAGTCGATGTGCTAACCAATTTATTTGGCCACAATACAATATGCCATAAATAATTGGACGACAAGTCTGCATTAGGTAGCCCCATTCCCTTCTAAGCTATTTGATAGGTTGGTTCCCGATCAAAGTAAATCTCTAAAATTCAGTAGTAAATTGCACCAAGCAACAGCAAGTGAAGGTAGTAAGGATCAAGCCAATTGGCATAACATCAGTGCTTTACATTTTACAAATGGCAGGTGAATTATTGCTAGCTCAATACACAGAAAATTTTAGTTGTAAAATTAAGAAAATTTAGCAAACACACTTTGTTAACCAAAATAAACTAAACCAGTCGCCAGAGTTGCAGTTTAGTGTGTGTTAATGTTCTGAAGTTCTCCAATGTTAACTGAAATATGAAGAGAGTAGTAAACTGAGTATAATGGGTTGTTGTGCACCCATGTCAGGCCTAGAAATGAGAGTACAGTTTGCAATCTGAGTTACCAGGATACCCTCCCGGGTGATATGCACGCCATTCAAATATGCATAACATAATATAACTTTGAACCTCGTTGTAAATTTATGGGATGGACAATTAGAATATAAATAAGTAAATGTGATATCTCAGGATCCGAGGCAGTTAGCTTGCTACCAGGAGATCCAGTTGCAGTATTCATGGAAAGGATTATGCCAGTAGATACTCTATCTGCCCTCAGATTCCTTACCAACCTGTCCATTGTGAGGGGCAGCCTCGCAGATTTTGGTAACAAAGTGGTCCAATTTAGTTCTGTTGGGTATACTGCCATCATTATTCATTTCATCGCCTGTCTCGTCTCAGCCATAGGAGGTAGTATAGCATAGTGGGCATGGAAAAAGGACGGGAACTTATGCCAGCGTTCTTTGAAGCCATTATATGGAAGATGTTACGGAGCCATGGCTGGAGGCTTGGGACGCCATCAGTCGGCGCTAGGGAGCTATTACGAGTAGTACGGATCAATCTGACCCCTTGTGAGGATTCAATGGTGAAGTAGACAGAGAACCCACCACAACTATCATTACTGAGGTAAACTAGCTTGTCTCTTTCATATGGAACTAACAGTTGTACAGGTTTTGTGTTTAATGTGGAAGTTTTTAATCATATGTTTTATCTATTGATGATTTTAATATCACATAATGATCTTATATGTTTTCCGATCACCTAAAATCAAAATAAACGTTGATTTTTTTTCTAAAAATGAAATTCATGTCAACGACCTAGATGGGCATTCAAAGCTGCAATGAAAAGTTTTCCCAGTGGCCCAGGTCAAGTTTTACTTTCATCAATTTGTTTAGTGTCCAGTTACCTGCGACAGGCCGCCTACTATCAATGGAATACACTGAAAACAGGCCTCTTATAACGTTGTACTCTTTGCTGGCGACCTGCAATTCTTGTTTAAATGCCTGCCTGAAGTCTAGTCGATTCTTGGTGTTTTTTGTTTACCAATCTCGCCCTCACTCTTAGGTGAGAGCCTTCCCAATGGCTAGGGAACCCCGACATTCAGGTGAAGATTTCTGTGTGTGCACTACTAACAACAATATCAGTGCTTTTATCAGACAGCCTGGAGACTCTCGACCTCTGTTCAATTCGAGTAGCTCTTGTTATGTCCTTGGTATGAGTAAAAGATCCCATGAAATGCTTCTTAAAATAGAAAAAACAACATTGTAAAGCATCCCAATCTCTCTCACTGAAGTTAAGGATGACAGTCAATACCACATCAAATAGAAGTTTACAAAATCACAACCATATCGGAAGCACGCTCAGGTTGTCTGAGTGATCTGTTTCATCTCGCTCCAACGCTGGAACATAAAATAAAACGCAGGATTACAATCTGGAACTAGGTAACAATTTCCAGCGGTGGAACAGAGGCTGTTAGCAGAGATGCTTTCAAGGCAGTTCTGCTTTGCTTCCGATCAAAGAGCTGTGCTCTTCTAAGGACGCACGGAGATAAGCCCAGTTATGCATTCAATGCAGAATTAGAATCTGTATTATTCGGGATCTCTTGAAGAATAGATTAGTGATGCCTATAAAATGGATTTTTTTTCTCCAAAGGACAGTGTGTAATTATTTGCACGTTTGCACAATGAAAGGTGTACCACAATATTTATGTGCTAGGCACTGCTCATCGTTTATGCGCGCGGTGCATAAATATACACTTCACAGTAATTGATTTTGCTGGCATCTGTGCCACAGTCTGACAAGCAATGACCTGGAATGGATACTGGCCAAAAGACTTGTGGTGGTGCAGCACGCTAGTGAACTACTCTGCGTTTTGTGGGCCCTACCCCGACTTTAATAAGGGTTAGAGTCCCTTTGAGTGGAATACTTTGATTGGCTGCACCCAAATTATCGTAAGAACCACAAACAGCCCCAAAGTTCTACATGCCCACAGTGCCATTTTGAGAACATACCAGAGGCGTTTAAAAAATCTGCAGCTTTTATGGCCTGAGACACTGGCACTCCTTAATTATTTTAAATAATCTCTAAGAATGATGAAATGTGTTAACTCAAATGGGATGCTTATTTTGCATAGAGCATCAATCCATTCAAAGAAGCGCCATCTCTTTAAAGGTCTCTGCTAATATAGCAAGCGTGAATATACATATGTGTATGACAGAAGTGATCAAAGAGCCACTTTGATAACGCCAGAATTGCTCAGAATTGTAATCAGTGGGGAGAGTTAAAAGTAAGACCAAACAAAACGTATACTGCCTCAAGAGTGCTGTGGATTAAACCATATTATTTTCCCATTATGGAATTACTTTAATGGGGCTACCATTAAGTCAGGGATGAGGGGAAATCTGAGGAGTACACGTTTTGGGGTAATAACAGGCAGAACTCAGTGTTTCTGTCCCAGTTTCAGTTGGAACCCCCTGATCGTCTGCACTTTCACACGGAGACTTTAGCTTCTTCCAGCAGCCAAGAACTTTGTGTGAAAATTCAAACTTCCTGTGGCTGCCTGTCATAGCCTTAAGGAGTGAGTGAGATTAAAGGCGATTCATGGGTAATAAAGATAAACATTCAAAGAATGAAAACAGCGATGGCGGATGTTGCTCACAAATAAGTGATTTTTCATTTATTTTTCAAACTTCTTTAAAAAAATCATAGATCGGATCGAACAAAACTATCACAAAAACTGAGGGGCATATTAGCAAGACCCACGTTAAAATTATCGCCGTTTTAGCGGCAGGAAACTGCCGGTAAAACGGCGATAATGGGCTTGCTAATATGCGTTATAGAATTCCAATAGAAGCCCAGGTTAGATGTGCAGGACATCTAACCTGGGCTTCTATTGGAATTCCATAACGCATATTAGCAAGCCCATTATCGCCGTTTTAGCGGCAGGAAACTGCCGCTAAAACGGCGATAATTTTAACGTGGGTCTTGCTAATATGCCCCTGAATTTTATTGCTGCCTTGTGGGGCCTAGCCCAGAATATCTGTCAAATCACTGACAGAATGTGTACTCACATGGCATACACACGTCATGTGAAGTAGAATACAGATCCTTTGTTTTGCCAAACCAGATGATAAATGTGGCCTGTTGCATAACCCCCACCATTTTGGTACAAGATTACAAGATCCTCCTCTAAGACCTAGATCTAAGACCTAAAGCATTTAATCATTTCAAAGCGCGTCTGTGACACAATATCAACTACAAAAATATTGTGGTAGAAAAATGTCACAGGAAAATATGAAGGTGCATAATATCGACTTGCAGTGTAAAGTACGGGAATCTCAACTACAAAGATATCGTGGACCAAAATATCAACATTACATAGCTATATATATATATATATATATATATATATATATATATATATATATATATTATTGCTCCTTTTCCTTGAATGAAAGAAATTCAGCACTCACGGGGCGTTTGAAAATATTTATTTTTCCAGTATTAACAACAAACGCGTTTCGGCGGTCAGCCTTCCTCGGTGTTACTGGCACACCGAAGTCGACTCTATTTTATTTTACATCCTGGTCACTTGTGTGTCACAATGGAAAAGGGACTAACGCAATACGCAAAATATAGCGCCATTTTGAAATGTTACACATACATATAAATTTAAATTTAAATTGCGTACACATGATTTATATACAATAAATATTGAATCACACTATGACAATTTATAATTTCATCAATGAATTGATTAGTTTCGGCTGCTGTTGGATAAAACAGTCATATGTTTGGCTATCTTGCCGTAGATCGGCTATTCCCTCTTACTGCGTCACGTAAATGTGACCAAAGGGAGCGAAACTGCATAGTTACATTGATTTAACTATGTACTCAATAAATATTGAACCACTATATGACATAATGTATCCTATTAATTAAAATACATTAAAATTCCTCAATCATTTCAACATATATTAGCCGATTGGTGCCATAGTGTACTGTTCTCTTGCCGTGGATCGGCTTAAGTCCCTTATTATTAACCATTTTTATTTACACATATCCTGTGACATGGATAATATGTAAGAGACATATTATAACTGCAACTAATGTCAGCTGTATAACAGCCTAACAATTTTAATGTTTCATTTTTAGGAGCCCAAGTGTGACGCCAACTCCTCCCCACTATTTAATCCTTTTGGGAATTTTGTTCGCAAGTCTACAATATAACGTGACTCCAGCCTACGTAATCTCAAGATTCTATCGCCCCTCTGATATTATCCGGGACATGGTCCAGACCATAGTACTGTGCCAGATTTCTATTGCTGGAATGTTTATCTGCAAAATGTCTTGCTACTGGATATGTTGCATCTTTTTTAGAGATTGCCCGTAAATGTTCTAATATCCTTATTTTAAGTGGGTGAATGGTACTACCAATGTATCGTAGCCCACAAGGACAAGTTAAACAGTATACAGAATACGTGGTATTGCATGTCATGAATCTTTTTATGAATCTATTTCTATTTATGTCTGGTATAGTGTAAGACAAAACTCTTTTGCTATTCGCACAGGCTTTACATTTCCACATGGGTAAACCCTCGCATTTCTTTCAAGGTACCCCTTTTCTGTATTACCTTGTCAAGATGACTGTGAACCAACATGTCCTTAAATGATCGGGCCTTTCTAAAAGTAACCATTGGGTAGACTGGAATATCATTGCCAATAATACTATCTGTTTTTAAAATATGCCAGTTTTTCTTAAGCATCCGTTTAAGATAGTTTGCTTCCGCTGAATATGTAGTGACCATCCTAAACTTACCTCCTTCGTTAATATTGGGGATATTATTTGTTCTTTTCCACAGTAATTGGTCTCTAGAAATCCCTTTTACTCTATTGAATGTTTTTCCAATAATGTGTTGTCATAGCCTCTTAAAGCAAATCTAGCAATACACTCTTTAGCTGACGTTACAAAATCACATTCTCTGGAACTATTCCATTTTAATCTTAACAACTCTTCCATACGGAATACTATATATCAATTTGGGTGGATGATTACTTGTCGCAAATAAAGTAGAATTTCCACACGTTGTTTTACGATATAAGGCTGTGTCTAATTTGCCCTCTGATACAAACACCTTCAGGTCCAGGTAGTTCACTGCCACTGAACTAACTGCGCCGAAAAGTGCAAATTTAATCGATTAGTATTCAGGACATTAATATACTCATGTGCTGACTCCGATGTGCCTTGCCATATTATAAAGAGATCGTCTATGTAACGATACCACACAATAACTTTGCCCATCAATGATCCACATTCATATGATCTGGACACCTGCTCCTCCCACCAGCCAACGAACAGGTTCGCATAGCTGGGGCGAAGCAGGTGCCCATCGCAGTCCCTGAGATCTGTTTAAAGAAATTCTCCTCAAAAAGAAAGATGTTATTAGTGAGACAAAATTTTGTAAATTCGATCAACATTTGATTATGCTCTGCAAATCGAAGTTGGCGCTTATTCAGATAAAACTGCAAGGCCTCTAAACCAGCCTCATGATCTATACATGTGTATAGACTAGTAATATCCAATACCATTAATTGGTATGAGGAAACCCATCTTACTGCAGCAATTTTTTCCCAAAATCTTTTGTATCCTTTATATAAGATTTTAACTGAACTACAAAGGTAGTTCAGTTAAAATCTTATATAAAGGATACAAAAGATTTTTTGGAAAAAATTGCTGCAGTAAGATGGGTATTGATATTACTAGTCTATACACATGTATAGATCATGAGGCTGGTTTAGAGGCCTTGCAGTTTTATCTGAATAAGCGCCAACTTCGATTTGCAGAGCATAATCAAATGTTGATCGAATTTGCAAAATTTTGTCTCACTAATAACATCTTTCTTTTTGAGGAGAATTTCTTTAAACAGATCTCAGGGACTGCGATGGGCACCTGCTTCGCCCCCAGCTATGCGAACCTGTTCGTTGGCTGGTGGGAGGAGCAGGTGTCCAGATCATATGAATGTGGATCATTGATGGGCAAAGTTATTGTGTGGTATCGTTACATAGACGATCTCTTTATAATATGGCAAGGCACATCGGAGTCAGCACATGAGTATATTAATGTCCTGAATACTAATCGATTAAATTTGCACTTTTCGGGCGCAGTTAGTTCAGTGGCAGTGAACTACCTGGACCTGAAGGTGTTTGTATCAGAGGGCAAATTAGACACAGCCTTATATCGTAAAACAACGGCGGGAAATTCTACTTTATTTGCGACAAGTAATCATCCACCCAAATTGATATATAGTATTCCGTATGGAGAGTTGTTAAGATTAAAACGGAATAGTTCCAGAGAATGTGATTTTGTAACGTCAGCTAAAGAGTGTATTGCTAGATTTGCTTTAAGAGGCTATGACAACACATTATTGGAAAAACATTCAATAGAGTAAAAGGGATTTCTAGAGACCAATTACTGTGGAAAAGAACAAATAATATCCCCAATATTAACGAAGGGGTAAGTTTAGGATGGTCACTACATATTCAGCGGAAGCAAACTATCTTAAACGGATGCTTAAGAAAAACTGGCATATTTTAAAAACAGATAGTATTATTGGCAATGATATTCCAGTCTACCCAATGGTTACTTTTAGAAAGGCCCGATCATTTAAGGACATGTTGGTTCACAGTCATCTTGACAAGGTAATACAGAAAAGGGGTACCTTGAAAGAAATGCGAGGGTTTTACCCAAGTGGGAAATGTAAAGCCTCTGCGAATAGCAAAAGAGTTTTGTCTTACACTATACCAGACATAAATAGAAATAGATTCATAAAAAGATTCATGACATGCAATACCACGTATTCTGTATACTGTTTAACTTGTCCTTGTGGGCTACGATACATTGGTAGTACCATTCACCCACTTAAAATAAGGATATTAGAACATTTACGGGCAATCTCTAAAAAGATGCAACATATCCAGTAGCAAGACATTTTGCAGATAAACATTCCAGCAATAGAAATCTGGCACAGTACTATGGTCTGGACCATGTCCCGGATAATATCAGAGGGGGCGATAGAATCTTGAGATTACGTAGGCTGGAGTCACGTTATATTGTAGACTTGCGAACAAAATTCCCAAAAGGATTAAATAGTGGGGAGGAGTTGGCGTCACACTTGGGCTCCTAAAAATGAAACATTAAAATTGTTAGGCTGTTATACAGCTGACATTAGTTGCAGTTATAATATGTCTCTTACATATTATCCATGTCACAGGATATGTGTAAATAAAAATGGTTAATAATAAGGGACTTAAGCCGATCCACGGCAAGAGAACAGTACACTATGGCACCAATCGGCTAATATATGTTGAAATGATTGAGGAATTTTAATGTATTTTAATTAATAGGATACATTATGTCATATAGTGGTTCAATATTTATTGAGTACATAGTTAAATCAATGTAACTATGCAGTTTCGCCTCCTTTGGTCACATTTACGTGACGCAGTAAGAGGGGAATAGCCGATCTACGGCAAGATAGCCAAACATATGACTGTTTTATCCAACAGCAGCCGAAACTAATCAATTCATTGATGAAATTATAAATTGTCATGGTGTGATTCAATATTTATTGTATATAAATCATGTGTACGCAATTTAAATTTAAATTTATATGTATGTGTAACATTTCAAAATGGCGCTATATTTTGCGTATTGCGTTAGTCCCTTTTCCATTGTGACACACAAGTGACCAGGATGTAAAATAAAATAGAGTCGCTTCCGGTGTGCCAGTAATACCGAGGAAGGCTGACCGCCGAAACGCGTTTGTTGTTAATACTGGAAAAATAAATATTTTCAAACGCCCCCGTGAGTGCTGAATTTCTTTCATTCAAGGAAAAGGAGCAATAATAATTTGCGGAGTACACAGCCGCACACAAGCACCCGTCCGAGAGTGCTTCCCATGGAAGTGTAAAGTGAGCGTGAGATTTACGAGGAAGGCACCGCCGCTATGGAATCACTACTACCGGTGTGAACGGAATCGAGGACCCGCGAATCGGAGGAGACGCCGGAAATCGAAGACAATCATACCGGTAAGCTACGCATTCGTAAGATTATTGCGTATAATTGCATAAAGCGGCAGGACGAGGGGACGGTATTGAATTTGGAATCCAGTAAATATTCATTGAACGGAGTGAAAATGTTCAGTGAATCAGCACGCCAAGATGCGGCTAGAGACATATTTAAGAAACGTGAGTCAACGGCAAACCCAAGTGCTGCAGACCAATCGAAACCCACAAGTATTGTCAGTAACATTATGAATAAATTAGAGAGACTCTATGAACGTGAGACACGTAAATGGTGGGAGGCGACCTCCCTCCAAAACTATATGGACGCGAACAGAGTGCCGAGGGGACTTCGTGTGTATACAGTTCCATCATATGAAAACCCGGATCCACTTTTACTCTCTGAATGGGCTGAACATACTGCACAATATTGTTATGGGACATTGAAAATATTAGTAAAATATGCGTGGAGTGATCGAGAAAAGGCATTATGTGAAATCAAGGATTTGGAAGACGAGTTAGCAACAGAAGAAGACAAAAATAAAGTAGAAGAGTTGCGAGCACAAATGAAGACACGTTTGCTAAAATATGAACAAAAGATCAAGCTAAGGAAGCAAGAGAAGTTTGAGCGTGACGAAAATGACTACCTACAGGGTAGGGTCTTAACATTTGCGCGCAAATACGATGGCCCTAGAAAAGAATTGATTCAGAGGTCTAGTAAAGACACGGTTCATAGAATAGATACTTCTGAATCTGAAGCGACAGAAAATGAATCAGGTGATGAAAATGTTGGATCATTGATGGCTGTTAAGAATACAACAACTCCTTTTCACGACGAGTTTCAAATTATTCGACAGTCATGGTTGCGAGGGGGGAAGAACAAACCCCCAGAGAATCCCACCGAAAAACGCGAAGAGCAGGGTGGGGCAAGAAGAGGCAAAAAGTTCGGATGGGCACAACGCAACAAGAAAACCAACAAACAGCAATAGACACAACAAACCTGACAGTTGTCAATCTCACGCCTAGAATCTTAACAAAGATTGAGATTAAAGTATTAACTTTGGGATTGACTTTCTGTCCGAGCAGTCGTATGGAATATACACAAACAAGAATTGATCTCTTTAGCTTTATACGTAAACTAAAGTTACATAAATATTTCAAATTAAGACCAGCAATGAAGGAATGTAAAAAAGTGCCTCTCAGATTAACAGCAACTGATGTGCTTACTGGATGTGATTTACCTGCCATAGAACTGTTGGAAAATCTTCAAAGTGATCAAGAAGAACAGTTTGTTGAAAGTGATAGTATGGCCAATAGAGCAAAACGTGTTGGAATAGAGCAAGAAATGGAAGAGAGTCCCCTAAAACCAAAATCACAATTTATACCACAGATGCCACTCGACGCAATAGATGTCTTTTCTGAGGCCATGGTTAATGACTTATTGCAGTTTAGATCTAAGCAATCCAAGAATAAAATTAAGAATAATATATCAATGGAAGAAAAAGCAGCATTGGAAAGTCTAATACAGGACACTGCAATAATAATCAAGCCCTCGGACAAAGGAGGGAATATTGTTCTTCAGACTAGAACTGAGTACTGCAAAGAAGCTCAACGACAATTGTTGGATTGTAGATATTATGAACTGACTACACGGGAAATCTATCAAGAAAGCGTACACAACTATGAAATTTTAATTAGGAAGTGGTACGATAAACGAATGTTGGGAACTGATGAACATTTATTTCTACGAAACTCGAATCCTGTAATCCCAACATTCTATCATATCCCCAAGCTTCACAAGGACTCTTTACATCCGCCGGGCAGGCCAATTGTGTCGTCTCAGGGCAGTCTCACAGAACATTTATCTATGTTTATTGATTATTTTTTGGCCACCTTTGTAGTTCAGTTAAAATCTTATATAAAGGATACAAAAGATTTTTTGGAAAAAATTGCTGCAGTAAGATGGGTTTCCTCATACCAATTAATGGTATTGGATATTACTAGTCTATACACATGTATAGATCATGAGGCTGGTTTAGAGGCCTTGCAGTTTTATCTGAATAAGCGCCAACTTCGATTTGCAGAGCATAATCAAATGTTGATCGAATTTGCAAAATTTTGTCTCACTAATAACATCTTTCTTTTTGAGGAGAATTTCTTTAAACAGATCTCAGGGACTGCGATGGGCACCTGCTTCGCCCCCAGCTATGCGAACCTGTTCGTTGGCTGGTGGGAGGAGCAGGTGTCCAGATCATATGAATGTGGATCATTGATGGGCAAAGTTATTGTGTGGTATCGTTACATAGACGATCTCTTTATAATATGGCAAGGCACATCGGAGTCAGCACATGAGTATATTAATGTCCTGAATACTAATCGATTAAATTTGCACTTTTCGGGCGCAGTTAGTTCAGTGGCAGTGAACTACCTGGACCTGAAGGTGTTTGTATCAGAGGGCAAATTAGACACAGCCTTATATCGTAAAACAACGGCGGGAAATTCTACTTTATTTGCGACAAGTAATCATCCACCCAAATTGATATATAGTATTCCGTATGGAGAGTTGTTAAGATTAAAACGGAATAGTTCCAGAGAATGTGATTTTGTAACGTCAGCTAAAGAGTGTATTGCTAGATTTGCTTTAAGAGGCTATGACAACACATTATTGGAAAAAACATTCAATAGAGTAAAAGGGATTTCTAGAGACCAATTACTGTGGAAAAGAACAAATAATATCCCCAATATTAACGAAGGGGGTAAGTTTAGGATGGTCACTACATATTCAGCGGAAGCAAACTATCTTAAACGGATGCTTAAGAAAACTGGCATATTTTAAAAACAGATAGTATTATTGGCAATGATATTCCAGTCTACCCAATGGTTACTTTTAGAAAGGCCCGATCATTTAAGGACATGTTGGTTCACAGTCATCTTGACAAGGTAATACAGAAAAGGGGTACCTTGAAAGAAATGCGAGGGTTTTATCCATGTGGGAAATGTAAAGCCTGTGCGAATAGCAAAAGAGTTTTGTCTTACACTATACCAGACATAAATAGAAATAGATTCATAAAAAGATTCATGACATGCAATACCACGTATTCTGTATACTGTTTAACTTGTCCTTGTGGGCTACGATACATTGGTAGTACCATTCACCCACTTAAAATAAGGATATTAGAACATTTACGGGCAATCTCTAAAAAAGATGCAACATATCCAGTAGCAAGACATTTTGCAGATAAACATTCCAGCAATAGAAATCTGGCACAGTACTATGGTCTGGACCATGTCCCGGATAATATCAGAGGGGGCGATAGAATCTTGAGATTACGTAGGCTGGAGTCACGTTATATTGTAGACTTGCGAACAAAATTCCCAAAAGGATTAAATAGTGGGGAGGAGTTGGCGTCACACTTGGGCTCCTAAAAATGAAACATTAAAATTGTTAGGCTGTTATACAGCTGACATTAGTTGCAGTTATAATATGTCTCTTACATATTATCCATGTCACAGGATATGTGTAAATAAAAATGGTTAATAATAAGGGACTTAAGCCGATCCACGGCAAGAGAACAGTACACTATGGCACCAATCGGCTAATATATGTTGAAATGATTGAGGAATTTTAATGTATTTTAATTAATAGGATACATTATGTCATATAGTGGTTCAATATTTATTGAGTACATAGTTAAATCAATGTAACTATGCAGTTTCGCCCCCTTTTTGGTCACATTTACGTGACGCAGTAAGAGGGGAATAGCCGATCTACGGCAAGATAGCCAAACATATGACTGTTTTATCCAACAGCAGCCGAAACTAATCAATTCATTGATGAAATTATAAATTGTCATAGTGTGATTCAATATTTATTGTATATAAATCATGTGTACGCAATTTAAATTTAAATTTATATGTATGTGTAACATTTCAAAATGGCGCTATATTTTGCGTATTGCGTTAGTCCCTTTTCCATTGTGACACACAAGTGACCAGGATGTAAAATAAAATAGAGTCGCTTCCGGTGTGCCAGTAACACCGAGGAAGGCTGACCGCCGAAACGCGTTTGTTGTTAATACTGGAAAAATAAATATTTTCAAACGCCCCCGTGTGTGCTGAATTTCTTTCATTCAAGGAAAAGGAGCAATAATAATTTGCGGAGTACACAGCCGCACACAAGCACCCGTCCGAGAGTGCTTCCCATGGAGGTGTAAAGTGAGCGTGATATATATATATATATATATATTATCTACTGGCGGTCGCCAGTAGATAGTTATAGTTACAACCTATTATCCATAGGAAATCCGCGACATTCTATTTGAAATAACGTTGGCGCCGGTTGACGAATCTTCGTGAAAGTTTCCAACTTGTTGGGGCGCTCCGCTCCGCTCCTACCCTGAAAGTCTCGGGGTGATACGTGAAGCGGGGGCCGAGAAAAAAGGGGGGTCCCAAAACGCGTTTTCCCCATTCATTTTTCCATAGGAACCTTTAGTCGCAGCTACAGCCCGAACTGCTGAACGGAATTACCCCAAATTTGGCAAAGAGGTAGTCCTTGGTTCAGACTGGTGCCTTTTGCTTAAATGGTGTAAATCCGTTCAGTAGTTTCTGAGAAAATCAAAAGTAAAAGTACATATATATCTATGGGCGCGTCGGATACGCGTACCCTCAGCGCACCCTGCGCGCACCGTCCCGATCACGAGCTGCATGCTAATTGGCTGTCAGCTGGCTGTCAACATTCCGATTCAGGAAGTGTTGGCAGCCATTTTGTCCCTCGGTAGAACCGAGGGACAGAAACAAGTGCGGAAAGCGCAAAAAGGGGGCAGGGTAGAAACACCCTAACCCCCTAGGTGTGCTCAGGGGGTCCCACAAGGACCCCCTGGGCAAAAAAAGCATTTTTTAAAATCGGCAGGATGCGCTCAGGGTGCGCGTATCCTGCCGAAAAAAATCGAAGCGCGGTCTCCCGCGCTTCGATGTTAACTGGCCCCCGGGTGGGCCAAGTCCCGGGGGCATGGGGGGGGTATTTATAATATGAGGGGGCCTCTAAGGCCCCCCCAAGCCCCGGGGTCCGCTACCCCACGGGGCTTTAAAAATAAATGGTGCGGGAGGGCTCTCGGCCCTTCCGCAGCCCCGGGGACCGCCACCTCCCCAGGGCACTAAAAAATTAAAAATGGGGGTCCGTTTTGGACCCCTGAAGCCCCGGGGACCACCACCTCCCCGGGGCTGTGAAATTGTTGGGAGGGGGGCCGCGCGGCACCCCTCCTGGAGCCCTTGATGGCCCTGGGGATCACCACCCCCCAGGGCCGGCTCCTGCAGTGTCCCGGGGTGCCTACCCCCGGGACACTGTAGTTTGCTATGACAGGACGGGAGCCTCGCGGCTCCCGTCCTGTCATAGCAAACTTGGTTTGCATTTTGAAAGAGAGAGCAGGAAACCTGCTCTCTCTTTCAAAATGCAAACCCAATTGCTTTTCCACATGGGGAGCAACATGTTAGCTGCTCCCCATGTGGAAAAGCAATGCCTGCTCCCGTAGGACGCGGGGAGCCGGCTGGGACTGTGGGGGTATTGGGGACCCCCCCCACGGTTCCCAACGTTGTATATAGGCCCCGGGGGATGGGGTCCCCGGGGAGAATACAAATTAGTACAAGGTGCTAATTTTTTTTTACGGTAAAATTAGGAGACGCGCATCCAGCGCGGCCCCTGGTGTGCACGTGTTGGATACGCGACCTGTTACACGTTTGGTACACGAATCAAACGCGTTGGGTGCGCGACCCCTAACGCGTTTGGTGCACGATTCCAACGCGTTGGGTACGCGAATCCAAGAAAAAAAAATGTACAAAAATTTCAGATATAAATGAAGTTTAGGTGTTTAGGTCTTGGGTGGCTCTAAAAAGAGCCGTTCTGTTTTTTGGGATATTTTGGTACCTACAAGTAAGTACCGATGCAGAGTCTAAAGTTGATGAGGAAGACTCTGTTACCCTCATCTGTAAAATGTACACCATCTCTCCTATAGATGCCGTCCATATTAAAACGCAGATTGTTGTTGTAAATGGAGCCCATTCTATAATCTCTGAGATAAGCAGAAACAGCTTTATTGACGTGTTTCCTAGCTTTCTCAATCTGTGGACAAAATTTATTGGACCAGTTCCATTTCTGTCTTTGACATATATTAGAATATACAAAGTCAGTTTGGGGGAAAAGTGATATCAATTCTCCAAAGGTGTCCTTCATAAGCATTTCCAGACCTACCCCAGTCAAAGTGCCTAGGTCATTGCCACCACAGTGCACAATTATGAGGTCAGGGTGTTGGAGATGCAAAAGGATTTAACCAATGGCATCAATTGGTGCCACTTTAATCCTCTCTGTCCAATCCATTTAATGTCTACATTTGGCAAAGCTAGGTCTTTGTCAATGCCACTGTTTTCTGCATACCTTTGGCTCCAGAAAATATAGCTGTGTCCCACAATCCACACTCTAAGCATCTTGAAAGGAGGTCTGGATGCACTCAGAAGGTGTCTGTATGTGAAATGGCAGTTTGACTACTAAAGTTTTTCTAAAATGGTGGATAAGATGCAGTTTGAAAAAAACTGAAAAAAAAATGATTGGCTGTTTGAGAATATTATAGACTAAAAAGTAGGGTGCATGTTTCTGAGTTTCAAGAGCACGTTTCTTATTGGTTAATGAAAAGCGTTTGAAAGGAACATTAGACAGGATAAGCTGATATTTTGAAAAGTCAAGCGCACTTGTTGTTTGGATTAGCAACATTGTGTGCTGAACTTGAGACCTGTGAGTTCAGTTCAGTGTTCCATGAACTGTTACTATGGTAACAGGCTGTAAGCAGATTGGGGGTAGGGTTGAAAGTTATATCAATTGGATAGGCTTGAAATGTGTAACCAATAGAAATGTGTGTTAGCTTTTGAATTAATGTGGGAAGTAATGTAATTTGATATTTACATGTATATGTGTGCAGAAAGAGAGGGAAAGTTTGCCATTTTTTGGTTTTGCTAAGAGCAGTGCAGTACAGACATTTGGTTTAAGAACATCTGGTGTGTGACTGACATACTTCTTAATCAACAAATTAATTTGAAAGGTGAGTTATTAATTTGTGAGGTGTTGTATGTTGTGTCTTTGTTTTTAATAAGACTAATGTTTTTCTCCTGCTAAAGTCCAGGGAGTAGTGTTGCTTGTCTAGAATCACACTGTGAGTCTGTGTGCATTTGGGCAACCACTGTGAGAGATGCATTTGGGTACTTCATGTCTTTGCAGACAGATAACCGCTTTAAAACCTGTCATGTTGTCAAATTTTCGTAGTATTAGAAGCCAGTTATTGCTTGTGCATTCGCAGAATGAGACAGTGATTCACAGTAGACTGCAGTAGTGAATTTTGTAAAAAGTGTGCAGTCACCTTACCCCTTCCAGACTAGTGAATGTGTTTTGGAAAGGTCCAAGGAACTGTGTTGCTTGTCTAGAATCACACTGTGAGTCTATCTGCATTTGGGAACCATTGTGAGAGAAGCATTTGGGTACTTTATGTCTTTTCAGACAGATAACCGCTTTAAAACCTGTCATGTTGTTAAGTTTTCGTAGTATTAGAAGCCAGTCATTGCTTGTGCATTCGCAGAATGAGACAGTCATTCACAGTAGACTTCAGTAGTGAAGTTTGTAAAATGTGTGCAGTCACCTTACCCTTTCCAGACTAGTGAATGTGTTTTGGAAAGGTCCAAGGAACTGTGTTGCTTGTCTAGAATCACACTGTGAGTCTATCTGCATTTGGGCAACTATTGTGAGAGAAGCATTTGGGTACTTTATGTCTTTGCAGACAGATAACTGCTTTAAAACCTGTCATGTTGTCAAGTTTTTGTAGTATTAGAAGCCAGTCATTGCTTGTGCATTCGCAGAATGAGACAGTCATTCACAGTAGACTGCAGTAGTGAAGTTTGTAAAATGTGCGCAGTCACCTTACCCTTTCCAGACTAGTGAATGTGTTTTGGAAAGGTCCAAGGAACTGTGTTGCTTGTCTAGAATCACACTGTGAGTCTGTATGCAATTGGGCAACCACTGTGAGAGAAGCATTTGGGTACTTTATGTCTTTGCAGACAAATAACCGCTTTAAAACCTGTCATGTTGTCAAGTTTTAGTAGTATTAGAAGCCAGTCATTGCTTGTGCATTCGCAGAATGAGACAGTCATTCACAGTAGACTGCAGTAGTGAAGTTTGTAAAATGTGAGCAGTCACCTTACCCTTTCCAGACTAGTGAATGTGTTTTGGAAAGGTCCAAGGAACTGTGTTTCTTGTCTAGAATCACACTGTGAGTCTATCTGCATTTGGGCAACCATTGTGAGAGAAGCATTTGGGTACTTTATGTCTTTGCAGACAGATAACTGCTTTAAAACCTGTCATGTTGTCAAGTTTTCGTAGTATTAGAAGCCAGTCATTGCTTGTGCATTCGCAGAATGAGACAGTCATTCACAGTAGACTGCAGTAGTGAAGTTTGTAAAATGTGTGCTGTCACCTTACCCCTTCCATACTAGTGAATGTGTTTTGGAAAGGTCCAAGGAACTGTGTTGCTTGTCTAGAATCACACTGTGAATCTGTGTGCATTTGGGCAACCACTGTGAGAGAAGCATTTGGGTAGTTCATATCTTTGCAGACAGATAACCGTTTTAAAACCTGTCATGTTGTCAAGTTTTCGTAGTATTAGATGCTCCAGGAATCACGCTGTCACTTCCCATGCACTCCTCTAGTCAGCAATCCAGCACCATGTGCTAATGCAATCAGTGCGTCAAAACTTAAACACTTATAAATTCCCCTATGCACACTCCTTGCAGTACCCAGGCCTTAGCACATATACTGCTACAAATCCCTATCTTCTACGCATGAAGTCCTCTAACCACCTACACACTTGTCTTTCAGTCCTTCAATTATCAGGCAGTATCCATACACTCCAATAAAGACATTGTTACTCCCCATGCACTCCTCCAGTCAGCTATCCAGCACATATACTAATCCAAACACTGTGCCATAACCAAACACTTATAAATTCAGCCAGGCACTGACCTTAAAGTACTCTAATCATTCAGTCAGTACCCAATTACTCATGCAGTGTCCCAGGCTTTAGTACATAGACTGCTTCAAACACCTATCAAGTATGCATGTAGTCCTGTAACTACCTACACACTTGTTTTTCACTTCTTCAATTCTCAGGCACTATCCATACACTTCAATAAACACCTTGTTACTCCGCATGCACTCTTCCACTCAGCCATCCAGCACATATAGTAATCTAAACACTGTGCCATAACCAAACACTTATGAATTCAGCCAGGCACTCACCTTGAAGTACTCTAATCATTCAGTCAGTGTTCAATTACTCATGCAGTGACCCAGGCCTTAGCACATAGACTGCTTCAAACACCTATCCACTACGCATGTAGTCCTGTAACTACCTACACACTTGTTTTTCACACCTTCAATTCCCCAGTCAGTATCTATACACTCTAGCAGTCTCCTCTAGTGACCCATTCAGCTCCATGTACTAATCCATTCAATGCGCCAAAACCCAATCACTTAAAAATTCACCTAGGCACTATCCTTACAGTACTGTTTACATTCAGTTACTATCCAAATACTCATTCAGTGATTTAGAGCCTTAACACATACTGTGTTTCAAACTCCTATCCACTATACATGTCATCCTCTAACCATCTACGCACTTGTGTTTAAGGCTTTTAATTCCCCAGTCAGTCTCCTTACACTTCAAGAAACACCCTGTCATTCCCCTTGCAATCCTGTATTGACCCATTCAGCACCATGTACTAATGCATTCACTCTGCCAAAACCCAACCGCTTATAAATTCACCCGGGCATTCTCTTTGCAGTACTCTAATCATTTAATCAGTACACAAGTACTCATGCAGTGATTCTGGCTTCTGCAGATGGACTGCTACAAATCTTTATCGAATATGCATGCACTCCTTTAATCACTTACACACTTATCTTACACACCTTCATTTCCCCAGGCAGTATCCATACACTAAAGCAAACATCCTGTAACTCTCTTTGCAGTGTTGTAGTGACCCATTCAACACTATGTACTAATCCATTCACTGTGCAAAAACTGAATCACTTTTAAATTCACCAAGGCACTCTCCGTGTACTACTCTAATCATTGTTTTGCAACCCAACTACTTATACAGTGAGCTAGGTTTTAACACGTGCAATGTGTTTCTATAGTAATTGAAGGGTATAATTTGTAAATTTATTAAAATTAATTTATTTATAATTATTTCTTACAGATATTGTTTATCATCATTAAAACAAACTTATCATGCCTAAAAAATCAAGAAAGAGAAAACGACAGCAAAATGAAAATTATTTGAACAAATCTGCAGAAGAAGTATTGGATGACCAACATCATGTGGCTAAAAAGAAAAAGTCTTTCGGTAAGACAACAAAAGAATTCCTTAAAAAAATTTCAAAGCCTAGAAATAGTGTACAAATTGTACAAAGTAAAAACAATGCTTCAACTAGAAAAAAGAATATGAGTAAAAAGAAAGGAGTAAATGGAAAATTACATTCAAACGATACAATGAATGGTAAAAGAAGGCAAAATCAGTATAAAGAAATCAGGAAAAAGATTTTTTATAATAGAGTTGTTTTTAACTTGCTTAAAGATGTTAAAAAATATAAAAGAAGAGCACTATTTTATAAAAAGAAAAAGTATATTGAATCCATTGTTCAAAAAGCTTTGGAATTAAAAAGGAAATTATTTATTTTAGTTTTGAATAGAATTCGATCACTACATAAACCAATCCATTTTTTGAAGGCCAAAAGTAAGAAGAAAAAAGTAATTAACAGAACTAATTTTTGTGAATTTTTTTTGGGTGAATGGAAACATAGTTCAAGTTCAGAGCCGTTCTTTAATGAAGAGAGTTATTTTCAGACCAATAATTTATTGCATGCAGTTGATACCAGTGGTCGTGCTTATGAGGTTAGAAATGGTTGTGCAATTGAGAAAGAGAAGATGGTTCCCAGAAATGTAGAAGAAGTGATAGCTGATGAAGCTCTAGGGAGACGTCCTAAAGCCCCAGTGTATACTTGGGATTGCAGTAGTATTTGTAGTGTACGACAGGAATCTATTGATATTTTACGCAATTTCTTACGAGAGTATACTAAAAAAAGTGTTAAGCAAAAGATTAAGATGTTACAAGGACTAGACCCTTGCAGAGTGAGAAAAAATACTGGTTTGCAAGGTCATTCTCTGGCTTGTCTTTCTAGAAAAGTATGTCAAAGTGTTTTTCATCATTTTAGGATGTTAGCAGTACATCATTCTGAAATGCGGAAGTTAGTTAGAAGATTGTATTATGCAAAAAGTCCAGCACTTAAATTAAATGAGTTGAACAGTGCTCTTTTGTGTGGGTCAGTATCTGATGTGAAGAAGGTTTGTGATGAAATTGAGTTTTGTTACTTTGGTCCGGAAGAAGAGAGTGCAGAAACTGACACATTGATAGAAGAAAATGTTGAAGAGAATGTGCAACATACTACTCCAAAAAAATTTGAAGAACAAATTACAAAGTTTATGGTGATTTCAGGTGAAAGGCCAAATTATTCTTGTATTTGTTGCCGGCGAACTCACTATAGAAATCAGACTAGGAGTGTTGATCTGTATTTTAAAAGTGAAAAACAAAATAATGATGAGTGGAAGAATTTTGCAACTTATTTGTGGGTAGAGAATTGTTTTGATTTGGGTACTGATCAACGTATTTGTAAATATTGTTATAACAAATTGGATGAAAATAAAATGCCTGCTAGAGCTGTTCATAATGATCTAGAGTTGATAACTATTCCTCCGGAACTAATAGATTTAAACACGTATGAGTCTATTTTGATTCAATGTGTACACCCATTTCAGGCTATTGTTCGAATGGAGCCAAAAACAGGTAAATTGCCTCCGAGTGATTTACAGAGAGGATTAAAAGGAAGAGTTGTATATTTACCACTGGATTTAAAGAAAAATATTGACACTATTGGTGTAGAGAATGTAGAAAGTGAACCATTAGTTATTCTAGTTAATGGTGTTCCTACTAAGAGTAAGAAAATCTGGCAAGAATTAGTGGATGTTAGAAAAGTGCAAAAGGCAACATTATATCTAATAAAAAACAATGAGTACTATAAAAATGTGTATGTGGAAGAAGAAGAAATACTTTTAGATGATGACACTGAAACATCAAGTGGTCAAATTGAAAAAGTGGACATGTCAAAAAATGAAGAAATCTATGAACATTATAGTGTACATCCACTTCATTCGAAAGAAGTGATGGGAAATACTATTGAGTTATTCCAAATGAAGGAAGCAAAGGGTACTCCCATCAGTGTATGGGAGAAAAGTTTGGAAGCTCGTTGTTTTCCGCAGCTTTTTCCAACTGGAAAAGGTGGACGATATGATGAACGACCTGTGCAGATTCCTGCATCTGAATATCGGACAACAAGATTGTATGCAGAAGATCCAAGGTTTCGACAATGTATCCCATATATATTTCATCTTTTGTTTGAGAGTGACTTATCTGGACTTTCATATGCAGTCAACCACATTTTGAAAACAGGAGTACATTTTCAAAATGTTTCTGCAAAGCAATTTATGGATAAAGTACATCAGAGAGACGATCATCTAGAATCTCAGTTGATTAATTTGATGGCATGTCAGCGTGGTACTAATGAGTATTGGTACCGTCGTCATGGAGAACTTAAATGCATGCTAAGGAACTTAGGAACTCCTACATGGTTTCTTACCCTAAGCTGTGCTGAATACGCTTGGGATGATTTACTTGAATTTCTTCGTGAGGCAAATTCAAATGTAAAAAATATTGAATACAAGACACCTGGAGAATTGTGCTCTTTGGATCCTGTTAATGTGTGCAGGTATTTTAATCATAGATTTGAAGCTATGATGTCTTTTATCTGCAATAAAAAAAATCCTCCTCTTGGAGAAGTTCTGGATTTTTTTGGGAGAAAGGAGTATCAAGCTAGAGGTGCTCCTCATATACATATGCTGATATGGATCAAAGATGCTCCTAAATTCGGAACTGATTCTGATGATACTGTTTTGTCTTTTATTGAAGAATATGCCACATGTGCTATACCCAAAAGAACAGAAGAAAACAACTTAAAACAACAAGTTTTACGATTCCAAAGCCATCGATGCGGAAAATACTGTCGACGAAAGTACAAGTGTAAGGAAAAGTTTTATACCAAATGTCGTTTTGGATTTCCACGTCCTGTAATATCCAAAGGAAGAGTAAACAGTTTTATGTCAGCTATGAGACATACCATCACTAGAAAGTCTCCAAAAAATACATACAATTTGAGAAGAAGTGAAGATTCAAAATATATAAATGATTATAATCCTGTTATTCTCTCAATGTGGAATGCTAATATGGATATTCAGTATGTTGCGGATAATTCCATTGCTGTTGCCCGGTATGTGACATCTTATATAACAAAATCTGAAAAGACAGAATTGAAAGAAATGTGGGAAGAGATTTCTCACGAGAAGAGTCTAAGTAAGAAATTATACAGTTTCAGTTTGAAGATGTTATCCCATCGAGAAATTGGAGCGTATGAATGCTCAGATCGGTTATCATCTGCAAGTTTATACTCAAAATCTAGAAGAATCATTTGGGTGAGTCTAGGTCTTGCTGCAACGCGAAATCGAGTACTTAAATCTGTTCAAGAAATTGAATATTTAGCAGAAAAAGAACCGGAAAGTACAGATATTGTGAAAACAAATATGTTGGACACATATTATCCAAATAGAAGTCATCATCTTGAGAACATATGTCTTTATGAAGTGCTGCAAAACTACACTTTTAAACGGAATACTACAGAAAACATCACTGATGGAAAATATGCAGTAATTGGTTCCGAAGGATGTTTGGTGAAACAAAGGAAAGGAAATTTGATTAATCACAGAAAACTGAGTTGTGACACTACTGATAAAAGAGAATTTTACTATTTTGCACTTTTGCAACTGTTCAAACCGTGGCGTTCAGAATTGGAATTACTTGGAGAATTTCAGAGTTATGAAGATTCCTTCAATGCTTGTAAAGATACCATACAATGCACTGTTTTTGCAAATTATGTAAAGATGTTGAACGATGAAATTGACCAAGAAGCTACTATTGCAGCTGAGATTGCTAGAGACAGTTCTCAAGACA
The DNA here is from genome assembly GCA_963921515.1 of Calotriton arnoldi. Lineage (NCBI taxonomy): Eukaryota > Metazoa > Chordata > Amphibia > Caudata > Salamandridae > Calotriton > Calotriton arnoldi. The sequence continues at coordinate 1,616,272 of CAWUFW010003103.1, read as the reverse complement.
GTCAAACTTCTGCTGCGATCAGTGAAGATCCACTAGGACAACCAATTGTTGAAAATGAAGCAGCAATTGCTATGAAGGAAGTTGAAACAGCAATGCTTCAAGGTCGAGAAGATATTATGGACTTAACAAACTTGGAAGAACAACTAAATGTTGAACAACAAGAAATATATCAGCAAGTGAAGCAACAGATTGACCATGGATTACTTCATGAAAACAAAGAATGCTCATGCACATCTTTTGAACCTATCCGGATGTATGTGAGTGGACAAGCTGGAACAGGAAAAAGTTTCTTAATAAAAGTAATGACCAGTTATCTACACAAAATAACTGAGTCACATTTGTCTTGTGTTGTAACTGCTCCTACTGGGTTGGCAGCACACAACATTAAAGGAATTACATTACATCGTTTACTAATGCTACCTGTGGAGCATGAAAACAAATTGGAATATCATAAGCTATCTGGAGAAGCTTGTTATGAAGTTTCAAGAGTGCTGAAGAAAATGAAAGTTCTGATTATTGATGAGGTAAGCATGGTCTCAAACTTAATGCTTGCTTTTGTGCATTTAAGAATGCAGCAAATTCTTAAAACAGAGTACGATGTGTTATTTGGAGGAAAACATGTTATAGTTTTTGGAGATCTACTGCAACTTACTCCCGTAAAAGGACAACCAGTATTTAAAATGCTTGTGCATGAAGACACCAGAAAGTCTATGGGTAGTGTTGGAAACGTTAACATTTGGTCATATTTTGAATACAAAGAACTCATTACGAATATGCGACAGGCAAATGATGTTGATTATGGAACTATTCTTCAAGATGTAAGAATTGGAGTACTGACAGAACATGGGAAAGAGGCTTTACAGAGTCGGTTACTTTTGAATTTGTTTCCAAATGAAAATATAGTTCAGGAGAAAATATATAAGAAAATTGCAGAAACCAAATCAGTAATCTGCTTAATGCCAACACTGCGACAGTGTTCTATATTCAACATAGAAGTTTTGAAGCTCGAAAATGAAGAAATAATAAAAATGGAGGCCATTGATAAAATAGAGCATGAAGGAATCACTATTATTTTGACCGAAAAATTGCAAACAAAATTGCATTCTTTAGAAAATTCAATATCTAAAACTGCTGGTTTAGAAAAGAATCTATATGTATGTATAAACTGTCGGGTAATTTTAAGGCGTAATTTGGATGTAGAAAAAGGTTTAGTTAATGGAGCAATGGGTAAACTTGTGGATTTTGTAAATTATCAAAAAAGAGATGGAATTGAATTTTTAAAAATCAAATTTGATGAAATTGAAGAAGTAAAACAAATTGGTCGTTGTTCAGTTCGTTTTTTGCTTGTAAAAGATTTATATGTCCGTAGAAAACAATTTCCACTTTCTTTGGCATATGCAGTGACTATTCATAAATCTCAAGGATTAAGTGTAGATAGTGCTTTGGTGAACATTGGAAGTACCGTGTTTAAAGAGGGTATGGCATATGTTGCTTTGTCCAGAGTCAGAAGTTTATCTGGTTTGTTTTTAATTGATTTTGATGACTCAAAGATTATTGCAGATACAAACTGTGTAAAAGAGTATAATAGATTAAGAAGAGCGTATGCTCCCAATTTAGGTCAGTTTCCTGTATTTGAAAAGCGTGTGGTAGGTCGAAAAAGAACACATGACAATATTTGTAGTAAAGTTATAGCAAAGAAAAAAAATAAAGATAATGTTGTAATTGCAAGCAAGAAGACAAAGGACGCTAATGAAGACATTGTTGGTTATCAGTTTGAAAATAGTTCAGGTATCAACTGCTATGCTAACGTAGTAGTTAATGTTGTTTTTTTTCTTGAAAGTTTGCAACAACAAATTATGGAGAATCGGGAAAAAATATTTTGCTCCATGTTGTATTCTGTTTATGAAAAATTGAGGACTGATAAAAGTAAAATGCAAAGCGTTTCTGAAATTCGTCAAGTTTTGGATATATGTTGTGGATCAACACAATTTAGACAAAATATGCAACAAGATGCTCAGGAATTTTTAATGTATATGCTTACTGTATTGGAAAATGAAGGGATAGACATTGAAAATCTTTTCGGCCTTTGTTATAAATGGGAACATGTATGTGAAAATTGTATGTTTACATGTACCACTGATATAGACACAGAAAGATTTATATATTTGACATTACCAGAGTGTAAATCAGTATCTTTTAATAAACTAGTTAAAGCAGCAAATCAAAACATGAAGTGTACCCAATGCAAATCTGAAATGTTATCAACATTATTTATAGAAAAATATGGACAATATATAATTTTAATGATGCAACGTTGTACAGCTGATGGAAGAAAATTGGACACTTTCATAAAAAAATTTGTAGCAACTCAACTATCAATATCAGGAAGGACTTTTGTTGCAGTAGCAATTATTTTCCATCTTGGTGCTTCCACTACATCTGGACATTACACTGTGTATCTAAAATGTAATAAAGGCTGGACATATTGTAATGATGCTCAGTTGGTTTTTAAACAACGTTTGCCAAGTGAATTACCAAATTCTTACCTAATATTTTTAAAACCAAAGTTTTAGGAAGATAATTTGGCCTCTGAGGAATTTATTAATATGTATTAATACGATTACTATTGGACAATTTTAATGTAAAGGACTTCAACAATACCATTTGGCCAAGAGGAAAGGTGTATGTTTCAATTGTGGACTTTTTCTTGTACATTCTCTCTGCATATATTTTTAACCAACAACATTTACAGTGTATATAAATTTACGTTTGAAAATTTTCTTAGGAGTTAGCATTTTTATATATATGTGATTTGCATTATATGCTATGTTATTTTTGGATGTAGTCTTGGGTTTTTTAAAACAATATTATTTATTGTTTTTTTTTGCCCTCTGTTATGTGATGAGTATGATTGAAAACACTGTTTCTAGTGAATTTCAATTTATTCTGATGACAGTAAAAAAGACAAACAAAATAATTTGTAAAATGATAAAATTATGCTGTATTGTAAAAAATATAATATTATATATTATAACTATTTTTTCTTCTCTTTCACAGATCGTAATTCTAAAATAACATTTTTAGAAATTTATTTTATAAAAAACAATTGAAAAATAATGTGTACCATTTTTTATTTGTATTACTGTGAAGGTAAGTTTAACTAAGTATTAAAATGCACAATAGCCTGTGTTTGCACAGAGGTGAAGAAAGGAGAGATGGATGTAGTAGATATGTGTAGAAAGATGCTCTGTGCGTGTTTTAAGTTGCACAATAAAGTTAACATGAATACTGAGTGTCACTGGGAGCCAACAAACCCACCAGATATGTGCAGTAACTGCCAAAGAGTTGTATTTTAGAGACATATAAAATGGGATATAGTTTTAGAACACATATCTGCAAAATAGGTATATGGGGGCAGATTTACAAGCCCCTTGCGCCACTTTTGCGTCACTTTTCCCATGTTAAAAGTGATGCAAAAGTGGTGCAAGGGGCTTGTAAATCTGCCCCATGGTGTTCAATAGAGAGACGTAGTGGCTACTAGTGTTTTGGAAGCTTCAGGATTTGATGAAGGAAGGCACAACTTGGAGAATTGGTTTTATTTCTCTTCATTTACTCACTTTCAATATATGCTACAATGCACAGCATACATAGAAGGAGAGAAATGCCTTCATTTATTGATTTTTGTGCAGGAATTTGTGTCTTCCTGCACAAAAAAAACTCTACACGACACAGCTATCCTTGCACCGTGGTGCAAGGGTGCCTGTGTCATCACATGGCTGCAGTTTAAGCCACAGTGCAGAAGGAAGCAGAAACTTGCAACATATTTATGTACATATGTTGCATGCCTGTGCTTCGGAAGTACTGCAGTACATTGCAGCTAAAGAGCTTACAGTGTCATGCTGCAGCATTTCCTTATAGTTCTGCACTTATACATTCACCATACACCACAAATGCATTCTTTCAGTCAATTATGCACTACAGATACATTCTTCTAAACTTTCACACACTAGGATAAAAATTTAGCTCTTTTTTTAACCAGAGTAGGTAGTTCTGAAAAGAACTTTTTTTTTTGTTTTGTTGTTTTATATATATATTATTTTTTTTTGAACAATTTTTTATTTTTTTTATTTATTTTTTATCAGGAACAAAAAGTCAACGGGACCAACAAAACCATGAAAAAAAGCCAACAAGATGAAAAAAACTGTCATTTTAGAAAAGGAAAACCCAAAAAAAATCAGCATCGGTGGTTTCTTTGTGCTGTGCATATTAAATCAATAGACTGCTCCCCATAGCATAAAAGTTTGTTGCATTTAATGCAAACAATTTTCAACTGGCCAAATTCAGGACGGATATCAGGATGGCCAGGTGAAGAGGCTGCCGTAGATGTACTGGCCACTGCTGCAGTTGGAATAACACGCAGTCTTCTGCACTCCTCCCTTGCTAGGTTCACTGGATGCAGTGTCTTGAGATGCTTTAGCATACTTCCTGTTCCACAAGAATATTTTTTTGTGGGGTCTCCTCTTGATAATACTCGGCTGCATATTTTGCAGGTCACCTTCACTGCATTTACTTTTTTTTGCCCCGGAGGTATGGTGAAAAATTTCCACACCACAGAGGTGTATTTTTCTGGTCGTGGTGGCTCTGCAACAAAATCATCATCTGATGAATGATCAGAGTTGGAGGCAGGTTGCTGTCCAGAAGCCATTGTAAATTAAGCAGTACAGGTGTCCAACACAAAAGTATTGAAGTCTTCTAACTGAAGATGTTGTCCCAAGGAAGATCTAACAAAAGTGATTAAAATGGGTGGGGTCCTTCAATACTTAGAATAGGAAGTGTTATGAACCAATCAAATCTCTTTTTTTATGGTCACATGGGATCCGCGTACAGTACACGCACGCAGCACGCATCCAGCGCGACTTCGCGAAAACGGATTTCAAAGTAATGTTTATTAAAAAAACCCAAAATACTATTTATATAATTATCTCAGATAATCTCTTGTGTTAATATTCAGGTTAAATATATATATATATGTTTATAGAAAATAAAACATTTCGCGGGATTCGCGTACCTACCGCGTAGAAGATATATATGACGTCACGCGGAAACGTGCAAGCGTCGCGTAGCGTAAACGTATTATGTGCGTATGCGCTTGAAATCGCGTACGGATCGCGTTACAAACACGCAGTAAAATGCGTACCCAACGCACACCGTACGCGGATCCACTCAAGAATCCTAAAATGGAGGTTAGGTTCCGCGTGGTAGTCGAGGAAGGTGCGCTTTGGGTGCGCGTCTTCAAAAAATTTTATTTTTTTTAAAAAAAGTAAATATAATATTTAAAAAAATATAAAGAATAAAAAAATGAAAAAGAATATCAACATTTTTTAAAACATTTTTTTTTCAATTTATAGAAAAATTATTAATTTTTTTTTAAATAAAAAATTTGAAATTAAATTGTTTAAAAAAATGTAGTAAAGAAATATCAAAAAAAATAAATTCAATAATTAATACATTAAACAATTGTCATTGAAAAAACCTTTGAAATTCACTGAAAAAACCATAGGTTTCAGACACGTTATAGTTACAAATTAGCATTTAAAAAACCTTTGAAATTCACTGAAAAAACCATAGGTTTCAGACACGTTATAGTTACAAATTAGCATTTAAAAAACCTTTGAAATTCACTGAAAAAACCATAGGTTTTAGGGACAGTTATAGTTACTTGGACATTGCACTCGTACAAAACCCGTGAAATTCCCCCGTTATAGTTAGTCCAGCTAACTATAACTCACGCCCCGCAATGCACTGCTGATGACGTCACATATTACATCACTCATGACATGGTCAGTGACATCACTGATGACATCACTGATGACATCTCAAATGACATCACTGATGACATCATCCACGTGATAATCTGATGCACCTCCTCACACCCTAATATAATCTTTGATACACCCACTGTAAATTACAGACTGCCATTCGCAAAACCATAGACACTCCAACACCAATAACTACATACCCACTCACTGATTCTTAGGTCTACGCACACATCCACTAACTCACCCGTACAGTCACTCATACTTATGGTCACTCAGTACAGGACTATCATATGCACTCATACTCCTATATAGACACTAAAAAACGGCCACTCATCCATAGAGGTACTCACACACCTAGTCAGTCATGCAAATAATTAAACACACTGCCATTTACTCACCTATACAGTTATACACACACCAGCTCACTTAATCATACAAATACTAGCACATTGTTACTACGCTCTTATACAATCACTGATACAAGCACACACTCATCCATACAGCCACTATCACAATCACTCACTCTCGCTTATAGCTATTTATATACTCCAACACACATATATACTGGCTTTCACATATGTAGTTACTCACACATGTACCACTGGGACATACATTCACTCACTAACACACTCTTACACACACTTACCCACCCATACAGTCTATCACAGATGCACTCTTGAAACCATCCACCCAGTGAATCACCCACTCACACATCTATGCACAGAGTCGCACACACCCCACCCACATAAACACTCAGGCACCCATACAGATACTCAGACAACAAATCAATAACTCATATAGACACTCATGTAGCTATTCACAAACCCATGCAGCCACTTACACAGCAACAGACAGACGGATACAGACATTCACCCAGTTTAGTCACTAACCCATGCATTCAGTAAGATACGTTAAATCACTCACTTATAGAGTCAGTCATGCACCTACTAAATCATCCATACAGACACTTACACACCCACTCATTCTTCAATACGTCTTTTCCTATATATATTAAAAATATTTAAACTTTACAGAAACACAAAGTCACTGGATGATGTCATCAGTGATGTCATTTGAGATGTCATCAGTGATGTAATATGTGACGTCATCAGCAGTGCATTGCGGGGGCGTGAGTTATAGTTAGCTGGACTATATATATATACTGAGTAAAGTATATATATTATCTACTGGCGGTCGCCAGTAGATAGTTATAGTTAGGACCTATTTTCCATAGGAAATCCGCAACATTCTATTTGAAATAACGTTGGCGCCGGTTGACGAATCTTCGCAACATTTTCCAACTTGTTGGGGCGCTCCGGTCCGCTCCTATCCTGAAAGTCTCGGGGTGATTCGTGAAGCGGGGGCCGAGAAAAAAGGGGGGTCCCAAAACGCGTTTTCCCCATTCATTTTTCCATAGGAACCGTTCATCGCGGCTACAGCCCGAACTGCTGAACGGAATTACACCAAATTTGGCAAAGAGGTAGCCCTTGGTTCAGTGTCGTGCCTTTTGCTTAAATGGTGTAAATCCGTTCAGTAGTTCCTGAGAAAATCAAAAGTAAAGTCACATATATATCTATGGCCGAGTAGGGTCCACGTACCCTCCCGATCCACGAGCTGCATGCTAATTGGCTGTCAAGTGGCTGTCAACACCTCCAAATCAGGAAGTGTTGGCAGCCATTTTGTCCCTTGGTAGAACCTGAGGACAGAAACAAATGTGCAAAGCGCAAAGGGAGCAGGGTAGAAACCCGCTGACCCCTAGGTCTTCTCAGGGGTCCCACAAGGACCCCTGGGCAGAAAAAAGCATTTTTTTTTTTTTTTAAATCGGCAGGATGCGCTTAGGGTGCGCGGATCCCGCCGTGATTAGAGAGCACAGAAACACGTCGCCAAAGCGCAGCAAGGGGGCAGGGTAGAACACCCTGACCCCTAGGTCTGCTCAGGGGTCCCACAAGGAACCCCTGGGCAGAAAAAAGCATTTTTTTATTTTTAAAAATCGGCGGGATGCGCTTAGGGTGTGCGGATCCCGCCTATAAAAAAAAAAAAATCGAAGCGCGTTTCCCGCGCTCGATGCTATTTTGCCCCTCGGGTGGCCCAAGTCCCGGGGGGCTTGCGGAGGTGGGTTTAAATTTTATGTGGGGGCCTCTAAGGCCCCCAAGCCCGGGGACCGCCACCCCCGGGGCTTTAAATAAAAATGGTGCGGGACGGCTCTCTGCCCTCCCGCAGCCCGAGGACCGCCACCTCCCCAGGGCTTCTTTTTTTCTTAATTACCTGTGTGGGGGCTCCAGCCCCCCACACGCCCCGGGGACGGCCACCTCCCCGGGGCACTTAGAAAACAAATGTGAGGGTCCGTTTCAGACCCCCGAAGCCCTGTGCAATTGAAGGGAAGGGGGCCGCGCGGCCTCCCTCCTGGAGCCTGTGGAGGCCCTGGGGACCGCCACCCCCAGGGCCGGCTCCTGCAGTGTCCCGGGGTGCCTACCCCGGGACACTGCTATTTGCACATGGCAGGACGGGAGCCTCGCGGCTCCCGTCCTGCCATTACAAACTGCTTGCTTCATTGAAGCGAGAGCAGGGAAACCTGCTCTCGCTTCAATGAAGCAAAGCATGAATTGCTTTTCCATAAGGGAGCTGCATGTCAGCAGCTCCTTATGGAGAAAAGCAATGCCGGCTCCCGCAGGACGGGGGAGCCGAGGCGGGACCGTGCGGGGATTGGGGACACCCCCACGGTCCCCAATGAGTGGCCAGGCCCTGGGGGATGGGGTCCCCGGCGCCATTAGTGGCCCGGGAGGGGGGGCCACGCAGCCCCCCTCCCGAAAAAGAAAAGTTGGAAAAAAAAGACAAAGGCCGGCCCGGGGGGTGGGGTCCCCGGGGCCATTAGAGGCCTCAGGAGGGGGGCCACGCAGCCCCCCTCCAAAAATAAAAAATAAAAAATATGGTGGCATCCCCGGGGGGATGGGGTCCCCGGGGCCAATAGAGGCCCAGGGAAGAGGGACCACGCGGCCCCCTTCCCGTTTAAAAAAAAAAAAAGAAAAAGAAAATCCTCAGGCTTCGGGGGATGGGGTCCCCGGGGCCAAAAGTGGCCGAGGGAAGGGGGGCCACGCAGCCCCCTCCCATACAAAAAAAAAGAAAAAAAAGACCGGCATCGTGCCGGAGGCTCCGCCTCGCTGCAGCAGTGTGCCAACGCGCCCCCTGGCGCGTTGTAAGAAAGGAAGTAATTCCCCTGAATACTGGGGGTCCTGGGGCCAACTAGCCCACCAGGAACCTCAGTATGCGCCAGGGAGCTGCATTGCTGAGAGGTGTGCAGAGGCCACGCCCTTTTACACCTCTCTGCAACGCAGCTCTGTGGCGCTTTGGAGTACATGGTGGGCTAGTTGGACTCAGGGACCCTCAGGATTCAAGGACTTAATCCCCAAACTTAAAACGCACCACGGAGCGCGTTTGCACAGTGGTGAAGGGAGGGCGGGGCTCAGGTGACATGTGTGCAAACAGGCCCCGTGGCGCGTTTTAAGATGGGGAATTAAATCCCTTTCAATCCTGAAGGTCCCTGGTGGACAACTAGCCCACCAGGTACGTCCAGAAAGCGCCACAGAGCTGCGTTGCAGAGAGGAGTAAAAAGGGGCGTGGCCTCTGAACACCTCTCTGCAACGCAGCTCCCTGGCGCATACTGGAGGTACAGGGTGGGCTAGTTGGACCCCAGGGACCCTCATGATTCAAGGGGACTTAATCCCCCAATTTAAAACACGCCACAGGGCATGTTTGCACACATGTCACCTCAGGCCCCGCCCCCTCCCTTCACCATTGTGCAAATATTCCTCTAAAATCAGCCGAACTACGAATTCCGATTTACTAACCTGTTATCAGGAGAGACCTCAGTGCTGCATCTTTGAGCCCAGTACTGATCCTGAAAAGTAATTTTAACCGTACTTACCAGTAACTTGAATTTCCTTCCATAGGATATCATTGCCTGCTTTTTGCTGAAAAGTTTCTGTGTCGATTTTTGAAACATACAAATATTCCTCTAAAATCAGCCGAACTCACGAATTCCGATTTACTCACCTGTTATCAGGAGAGACCTCAGTGCTGCATCTTTGAGCCCAGTACTGATCCTGAAAAGTAATTTTAACCGTACTTACCAGTAACTTGAATTTCCTTCCATGGGATATCATTGCCTGCTTTTTGCTGAAAAAGTTTGTGTCGATTTTTGAAACTTACAAATATTCCTCTAAAATCAGCAGAACTACGAATTCCGATTTACTCACCTGTTATCAGGAGATACCTCAGTGCTGCATCTTTGAGCCCAGTACAGATCCTGAAAAGTAATTCTAACCGTACTTACCAGTAACTTGAATTTCCTTCCATAGGCTAACATTGACTGGTTTCACCTGGAAATTCTTCTAAGTGTGGAGTTTTGGAACTTTATAATATTCCTCTAAAATCAGCCGAACTACGAATTCCGATTTACTCACCTGTTATCAGGAGAGAACCCAGTGCTGCATCTTTTAGCCCAGCACTGACCCTGAAAAGTAATTCTAACCGTACTTACCAGTAACTTGTATTTCCTTCCGTAGGAATCCATTGTCTGGTTTTCAGCAGAAAAGTTTCAAAGTGTCGATTTTCACAAACTACAAATATTCCTTAAAAATCGCCTGTATGACTTAAACGCATTCTTTCAACTGTTTACAGGAGATGCACCAGTGCTGGATCCAGCGTGCGCAATGAAATTCGTTTTATTTATTTATTTGTTTACTTACCTCTGTTCGGCCGTATGCCGTAGTTTACTACCCCCCACCCTACTCCTCCCCCGCCCCGCCCCACCGCCCCGCGGCACTCCCTCCACGAGCCGCTACTGCTTTACCTTAAAAAAAAAAACAGAAATTCACAGAAAAATGCAAAGGTTAAAGTAGTAAGGCTGTAGGATTTTTAACTTATATTTAAAAAACCTCACAAATTTACTGACAAAATGAAAAGTTAAACATAAGCTATACGTAGGTCTTCTAATAAGAAAAACTACCTGTTTAAAACAAAAAAAACACTGAAATTCAATAGTTAAACATTACTGACATAAGTATAACTTGCACCGCTGTGATGCACTGCTTGTGCCCTCACATATTACATTACTGATGACATCTGAAATCTATGGCAGTGCAAAATACAGCGCCTTGAGACCCTAACAGCTCCTTGAGACCCTATCGGGTGAAAAGGCTTGCTTTACAAGAAACTTGATTGGTTGATTGATTGATTAACTAGATGCACCTACAACCCCTACAAGCTACACAGGGAGTGCTGGGATGCCGTTGCAGTTGCACTGGCAGCAAAAGTGCACATACCACCAGAAATATCCATCATGGGAGACAGCAGGTATAGGTCTGTGATTAATTGGCACCCAACTGCATGGCCAAAGTGCTGGAGTAGCTCAGCCAACCTGCCCTCCTAGGAAACTCCAAGGAGGACAGGGATTAACCCCAATTTCACAGATGCTTCCTTATTCTGTCACTGTTATTAACATGTAGTCTCGATTCTGCCTTAAAGGCATAGCTACACTTATCAGACACCCCCATACTCCTGATACACAGAATCACTCATCTCAGTCATCAATGATGGTCTCCCATTGCAAAACCAACAACAGTACAGGTATGGCTTCTTCTTCTCCCTGAATCTATGGAATTCCACTGGGCTAACAGTGACAGGTGACACTAAAAATCACAGTACAGAAGGATAGCTTGCTCAGAAGGAACATTTGTTTAAAGCGGAGAATCTGTAAATCTTTGCAGCTTGACCAAAGGAGAGTGCCTATTGTCTCCCTCAGTTCAAGTCATATTTCTAGGACCTCTCTACTACTGGTCTCTCCACAATGTCATACGTATCATCTAAGGATTGATCTGCCCTACAAGGAGAAGATTCCCCTGTGGAAGATGTCTAAGATAGATCCCCCATAGTCTCTGTGTCTCTGTGTCCTGAATGAATGGTTGGAATAGAAGAGCTATCTTTAGAGATATTTCTGATCTAGTTAATAGTCAGACATTAATCTTTATGGTGCCTTTGTTGGTCACACAGGAGTAATGTGACTCCACCACGTTCTTCCTACCACCACAACAAATCACTGAAAGAACGACATACATGGGTAGTGGGGGCACTAAAAGGAGAAAGATAAAGAACATACCTCTTGTGTTGCTTAGCCCATATGCTGCGTGCTGGTATGCATCTACAGTTTGGTCACACCGTGTGTGCTAAATATGATGTCTTGAGCATAAATTGATATGTTGCAAAAAACAACAAATTATACAGCAATCATTAATTCACCACAAATCATCCAAAATGTATACAATTGATCTTGGAATTCCACAGCTGTGATATACTTGCTAAAGAGGATTCTCCTGTCCTCCCACTAATGTACAAGTGGTCTACGCATATTCAGTAGTGATATGTACATAATATAAACAATTTAGAAAAAGGGTAAAAACCTGGCTCTACCTTCAAGCTGGCCTATCTACATCTTGCTAACTTCTCGCTCAATAAAGTGCTTTCCACGGGTATTTACACTTAGTCAGGCACTTGTATCACAGCGCCAGGGTACCCGTAGGGTGTTAGTTGCGCTTTATAAATGCTGATAATAATAATAATAATAACATGGGTCTGTTACAACAAAATGTTCCATAGCAATATTTACCTACACTTGTAGGTAGACTCATGGTGTAAGGTTCTACAATTCTCTTTGCTTTTATTCATTACTTCATGTGATGAAAACTGAAATTGCTGGGGTTCTAAAAATATTAAGAATCAAATGAAGCATCTACGGTGCCTAGACAGTGGACAACATGCACAGAACCAAGCGAGTCTTGAATGCTGCACCACAGCTCCAAATTCAAAGCAATGTATTAGTAGGTAAAAACCAACATTTGAAGTCAAACTCCCAAGTGTAACCTATAGGTTCAGAACTGAAAAATAAGTTTGAAGCACATGAAACGATTCCTCAACGGACTAGCTACCTAAACTTGTTTGTATCTTGATCTTCCAGCAGATACCGAAGAAAGAATTATGAAGCAGGTACTTAAAGTGTTACTCTAGTGCCCCCGAGTTCTAGCACCGTGACACTGGATAACATTATAGAGCACTACAGGAATGGGAGTGAAGCACTAGGATCAATCTGGAGTCTGAAGAGATGAATCCTGGCGAGCTGTTGCTGCCTCCTCTTCTGATGTCTTACAGACAAGCGGAGAGTTCTAGGCATTTGTGGTTGCAAACTGTGCCGCAAACGAGGCAAACATGACAAGGATATGGCAAATATCAGGAGGACAGGTTGGGGAGCCCGGTGTGGAAACGTATTAATTAGCGGAAATTGGCCCTCTGAGGAATTGTGAATCCATGTCAGATGCCTGAAATTGTTATTAAATTCGTTCTGTGCTAAAAGGCCTGAGCAGTGACAAGGTTTAAGATGAGTTGGGGATAAAGGAAAATCTCCAGATTTTCGGACAAAGTTCTAAATCTGGAAGAGAATCCACAAGTGAAATTTCCGACACTATAGGGCTAGCATGGTGGAGGAAATTCTAATGATGGATTCTGCTTTAAATTTAACACCTGCTCCAGAAATTGGCAGATTTATTGGATGATTCATTACCACTATAATCTAAATCAGATCCTAGTACAGTAATCATTTGAGTTTGGACAGTTTCTCTACAGTTAGAAATTTCTTTCAGCTGGGAGGGAGAAAATCCAATATTCTGGTGTCCTTAATAAATCAATTTTGGCAGTACCTGCACCATTAGATTTCAATCAAACTAGAATGTGTGTTCATTTGTATTCTGGATACCTGATTATCTACAGCAAATAAAGGCTGTCTCTCCCACTTCTTCCATCAATGTTCAATTGGTTACTCTTGATCTCTTTGTGTCATGTCTCAACATACATATTACATGATTCTTCAGCAGGAGTTCAGACCAGGAGGCAGCAGCCGAGTGTACAAGCTGAGTTATGCATTTTTCCTCTCATGAACTTATATCAGGTGTTACTTGGCCCATTGGCATTATAATATGCAAGGGAATTCCATTGGTCTTCAGTGAGAATATGCGATGTTACATCACATGCGATACATCGCATGCCATTACCACGCGGTCGTTACAACGACCGCGCTGTTACATTGCTTACCATTATAACACAAGTCATTACAACGACTTGCTGTAGGGGGCGCTGGATGTTGAAATAGTATAATTTACTATTCCAACTCCAGTCTGTGCAACAGTAGGGAAGGTGTTGGATTTTAACGGACAGCGGACAGCTACGCCACCCGCAGTCACCATCACCTCATCAGATCCGCCAAAAGGGCCTCACTCAAAGACCGCCTAGACAACAACGCACACAACAGCAAAGAGCTCTTCAACATCGTGAAGGAACTCTCCAACCCCAGCTCCAACACCAACGACATCCAGCCGTCGCGAGACCTGTGCGACTCACTGGCCACCTTTTTCCACCGCAAAATCGCCGACATCCCACGACGGCTTCAACACCACGACCGCCCCGGCAACCACCGAGACCACTGCCCCCACAACCACCAACCGCCTGCTCTCCTGGACCAACATCAACGACGAGGACACCAGCGAGATCATGAACACCATCCACTCCAGTTCACCGCTAGACCCGTGCCCTCACCACATCTTCAACAAAGCCAGTACAGCCATCGCGCCCCATCTCCGGGAAAATAATCAACATCTCCTTCGAGACAGCAACCTTCCCGGAAAGCTGGAAGCACACCGAGATCACCGCCTTACTCAAGAAACCCAAGGCAGACCCCAAGGACCTCAAGAACTTCCGACCCATCTCTCTGCTCCCGTTCCCCACGAAGGTCACCGAGAAAATCGTCAACAAACAACTGACCCGCTACCTCGAGGAGAACAACATCCTGGACCCTTCCCAGTCCGGCTTCCGCAGCAACCACAGCACCGGGAAACCGCCCTCATCGCCGCCACCGATGACATCAGGACCCTGCTAGACAACGGAGAAACAGCAGCCCTCATCCTCCTGGACCTATCAGCCGCCTTCGACACGGTCTGCCACCACACACTACGAACACGCCTTCACGACGCCGGGCTCCAAGAGAAGGCCCTGGACTGGACCACATCCTTCCTTTCCGGCAGAACACAAAGCGTCCGCCTCGCCCCCTTCCGATCCAAGGCCACCAAGATCATCTGCGGCGTACCCCAAGGCTCCTCCCTCAGCCCAACGCTGTTCAACATCTACATGGCACCCCTCGCCCACGTCGCCCGACAGCACAACCTCAACATCCTCTCCTACGCCGACGACACCCAGCTGATCCTCTCCCTCACCAAAGACCCTCACACCGCCAAAGCCCACCTCCACGAAGGAATGAAGGCCGTCGCCGAATGGATGAGGACCAGCCACCTGAAGCTGAACCCACGTACGCAACCTAGGGGTCATCCTCGACCCCACCCTCTCCATGACTAAGCAGGTCAACGCCGTTTCCTCATCCTGCTTCAACATCCTCCGAATGCTCCGCAGGATCTTCAAGTGGATCCCCACCGAAACAAGAAAAACAGTCACCCAGGCCCTCGTCACCAGCAGGCTGGACTACGGAAACGCCCTCTACGCAGGAACGACGGCTAAGCTCCTGAGACGGCTGCAACGCATCCAGAACGCCTCTGCACGTCTTATCCTCGACATCCCCTGACGCAGCCACATCACACCCCACCTGAGAGACCTGCACTGGCTCCCTGTCAACAAGAGGATAACCTTCAAGCTCCTCACCCACGCACACAAAGCACTCCACAACTCCGGACCAGCCTACCTCAACAGACGACTCAGCTTCTACACCCCCACCCGCCAGCTCCGCTCGACCAGCCTCGCCCTCGCCACAGTCCCCCGCATCCGGAAAACGACCGCCGGCGGCAGATCCTTCTCCCACCTCGCCGCCAAGACCTGGAACACCCTCCCCACCAACCTCCGACAGACCCAAGACCTACTGGCCTTCAGAAGACTCCTCAAGACCTGGCTCTTCGATCAGTAGCAGCACCACCCCCCTCTTCCTCCAGCGCCTTGAGACCCTCGCGGGTATGTAGTGCGCTTTATAAGTGACATGATTGATTGATTGATTGATTGATTGATTCTGCCCCCTACAGCAAGTCGTTGTAACGACTTGCGTTGTAATGGTTTGCAATGTAACAACGCGGTCGTTGTAACGACCGCGTTGTAATGGCATGCGATGTAAAGGATGTCTCCCCTTCAGTGCTGCACCTGGACACTTTCAGCAAGTGAAATGTCAGGGTGAAACTACTGCAGAAAACGGAGAGAAATCCATGCATAAACACATATTCCCGCATGTTATTCCCCAATAATTTACAATCAGCGATAATCCCCTTTCCCAGAATTTCAGATTACTGCAATATCTGTATTTCAGGAGGGGGCTTACAGGACCAATTAATGGCTTGTTCAAAATGGGCCTATCAGTCACATCTTTGTCTAAGCAATTTTAGTTATGATCGTTACAACAAGTGCATGAATAACATAAGTAGAAATTAGTTTCCGATAAATCCAATGTAAGTAGAACAGTGGCTTTTAAAAGACACAGGACTGATCAGTTTATGGTAGTGGATTTAAGAAAAGACTTCTCTTGAGAGGTGCAGCAATTATAAAAACACAAACTTCGGTATAGTACAAATGCAAACTGCAAAATGATCCTTGTGCAAATTGGAAACTAAATATTGGATTAACAGTTGCACCTTTAATTTAAAAAGGCAACCAGTGTTGTAATCGGAAAATTGTACAAAAAATGATGATTGGTAGCATGAAGTCAAGAGGTCAAAACTTTAAAAATTAATATCTGTGATTAGACAGCACTTTTACCCAAATCATTCAAAATGCTCTGAAAATCAGATGTGTGGCAATATAAGGACCTATCTTAGACAGATAGCTTATAAACAAAAAATTATTTCCTACGTAAGAAATTTGATTCTTGTTTCAAGATAGATGATACTCATGGGAGTGGTGATGTAAATCATGGAAGATCACATTGTTTATTGGAATGTCCACTAAAAGTTCAGTGCACAAACGTTTCTGGTATGCTTTTTCACTGCCCCTTTCTGTCTTTGTGAACAGTATCTGGTCATCAGCCTGACCTGATGGTCAACCTTCTCTCATTTATAATGGCCACAGAACAGTCGCCATATGCAGCGGATTCACTTTAAGAAGGTTCTCTACGTCATGGGTGTACAGGCCTATCTAAGTAATGCGTAGAATGCTTGGCACAGCACTTTAGTACTTTGCTGCGGGGGGGGGTGGAGATCCAGATGATATTTCACACTTTTAAGACAGGAAAACAATCATTTATTCCACCTTCTCCATCTGAGATCTTCCGACCTTTGACATCAGGAGCCGGATGGTGCTGTGAAGTGTGGTTTATTTGCAGACAGTATATTCTACACCAACAGATGCCTTCATGTATTCCATTCCAGAAGACAGCCGAACAACTAGTACTCCTACCCGAGTGATGATGTGCATACATTGATGTCCCCCACTGAGTTGGTTTGGTGGAAGATGCAGCAGAACACTTTTATGTCTCGCGACATAAAGAAAAGTAAAAAGAGTCATCCCAGTAGCCTTGCATGTTTTAAAGGGGAAAGGGTGGTCTTGATCGGGTCTCCAGGTGTGTCTCTCTTGTCCCCAATAATTGTTCCCCTGACCCCAGACAAAGTGATTATTTAGAGAAAGAAAGAGAGGAGTTTGGTCTACAGACATCCAGAAAGCAGTTCACTATTTCAAAATTCCTGTGTTGACTTTGGTTTGGGTGGCGTCACAAAAGGGGGCATGTCCATGGAGGGACACCAGAACCACATAGCAATTCTCTAAAGCTCAAACTTCCCCCCTCCTCTCCATGCCCATGTTTGAGACATTATCAGGCATTACCAAAGAAAAGCCAATGAGTTACCCAACAGCTCCGGCGTGATATTCCTATTAGGATACAAAAATCTGGAGGGACTAGTTCACCTATTGGTGTTGTGAGACTGATTTCCCCTAAAATATTAAAATCACTGCAACACCATGGAAACTCGCAATGCCCTAATCATGCTAAGCATAAGGGCCAAGGATGTTCATTTTTCGGGCTTCAGACCCTAATATAAAGCTACCAAAACATGAAGCCATTTTCGCAGTGAGTCCTCTAAGCAGAACTCTGCAAAGCATCAGTGGAACAATATAAAGTCTATTTTGAGAAATCCAGCGTGGCAATCTTATGATCCCTAAATATACCTTTTAATAGTCCATAGCCTGGGCTGGATGTGCTTCTCTCAGAGATTAGAATTGCTGCTCACAGCATGCTAGCTCTTCTGATACTTGTGCATCTTTGCTGCTAGCATTCAATTTCAGCACACAGTTTGGGTACAGACACAACGCCAAGCATGCTAGTTCCCAAACGTAGCCTTTTAGCTTGTCTAAAAAATTAACAAATAATCTCTATTGCACTGCCCACTATCCTCACACTTTACTATAAATGACTGGGCTTTAGAGTGAGGGGGTTTATTTTACAAATCCTTTCTATCCTGTTGAATCCCTGATATACAACCAGCTCATGGGCCAGGTGCATTGGAAGTAATGTGCAAAAAGCTCAACCCGAAGTAAGGAATGAAAAATAGAAAAAGGTAACCTAGAAAAATGCTTCAGGAGGAATTTAATTAAAAATAAAATTACCTTTGTAGAGTCTGTCGCCACTTCAGAAGGTCTATGTAGTTCATCGACCTGGGACTGACCAGTCTTAAGCTGTGGTTTGTTTTAGGTGTGACCTTTCACTGAAAGATCACCACAGGAAGATGGCCGACAGGTGAGGAGCTCCGGCCGGGAGCTCCCGATGAGGGATGGCCTTTTTGGCCTTAATCCCCCAATATCTACCTCCTACCCGGACCCCTGTACTCACCTGGGGTCATGCTTCGACTGCGGTCCTCGTCCCTCCAATCTACGGCTTTGTGGCTCGAGATCTTCAGATGAAGCCGTGATCGAGGTCCCGACCGCGGAGACCGAGCCATCTTGGCCGATGTCCAGTGGAGCTGCTTGATCGGCTATAGGGGAGACTGGTTCCGGATTTTGCCACCTCAGCCATCACCTACCCAGCCGGACTTCGGGCACAGCTCTCCTCGTCTTCTCCGCTGTGTCGCTTTCTTCCCCTGCCTCCCTGATGAGATACTAAGATAAAGTGGATCTTCTTTCTTCCTGGATGGCTGCTGGTGATATGGCAGAGGATCTCTCTCTCCTCCGACCGTAGCCTGACTTTCCGGACCTGAGTCGCGGTTTCCTGGCGTCCCGCTCCACAGGAACGAGAATCAACGTGAACGCAGCAAAGATTACCACACAACGCTGCTGTACTGCACCATTGAACCTGCTTTCCTTTTTGTCCGAGTTGCTCGCCCTCCTGGCTCAGCAACTGCCTTCCTCTTCGGAGACGATTGACTCAACGCCCGTGCTGACGTCCCCTGAATTGGAGGACCCCGAGAGTGATCTGCGTCCCTTTACCTTTTCAACCTCCCGAACCGACGACTGCCTTCCCCATTCATCTCCGCTTTTGGGGTAGGTTCTTTAATGCTGGCTTCTTATTCGGACTTTTGTCGACCCCCAATCCCGCCATCTTGTCCAGGCAGTTTATGGGGTCTTTGTCCTGGCTCCTCCATTTTGTGGATCCGAAGGTCCCCCTGATTGTTCCTCGCCACAGGTCAGCGCCGTTTACCGCCAGATTGTCAATTCGCCCTTTGTCGACCCCCTCTGAGCCTCCGGTCTTGTATGACTTACTTACTCTAACTTTGTTGGTATCCACGGAAGTTTTCATCGCCATGACCGGTCTTCCTAGACTCGTTACGTATTCCTACCCCCCTGCTTTTCCCCCTCTACCTTCTGTGCTTCTCAGGACTTGTCTTCCATGTTATTTTTTGCACCACCAACGGATGTTATTTATTGAACACTGTCTTTCTTTTATGCTTTGTTATGCTCTTGAAACTACTGTAACTATGTAACACTGTTCTTTTGTAAACATTATTCCTCATGTAAAGCGCTCTGATACCTCCGGGTCTTGCCAGTGCTATATAAAACTTCTCAAATAAATAAATAAATAAAAAGATGCATGTCTGTTCGTCTAGGTTTTAAGATGGGAACTGAAATAATACGTTTTGTAGATGGACATCAGTCAGCCTATGAGACTAGACTGGTGCTGAAAGATAAACTATTGTTCTGCTATTTATCCAGAACCCTTTGCTTTGAAAGTCAGATCCTGTTGAAAGTACTTCATCATCGTAACGACAGAATAAGCCACAGAGCCTTCTCTGCGCTTGTGCATACTCTCTGGAACAATCTTCTCATATCCTTTAGGACAAACTCCAAGAAGCGCATGGTATGGCCTTGTGTAGCGTTTTTCAGTCTTAGTTTCAGCAGTCCTCGTATGTTAGCACCATACAACTGACTGGTAATGTTCTAATATATAAAACAACCCACATAGCACAATGGAGGTCTTCTCAATTAAGGAATGACTATATCTGTAGGGCATCACCCCTATCCCTCTTTTCCTCCTCTACATACATTCGATCATTAATACTTTGCTTATTGGGTTTGCGGGTTGGAGTCACCATTTTGGTACTACAACAGTATGGGAAAATTAACCAACTGTAAGACGAGCTCCACCGGAAGTTGTGTGCAAAAATCTCACCCTGCAGAGAAGGATGAAAATGCAAATGGAAAACGTCTACAGGAGACATTTCTGTAAATTTAAAATTACCTTAGTAGAGTTGTACCTCTCTTCAGATTGTCTTTGTAAGTCAATCGCTTTAGGAAGAATCAAAAAATGTCAGAAAGGAGAAGATTAATTTATAGTCAGGGATGATGAATTGTCAGGGATGCAAAAAGATAGAAAATGTTTGGAACAACAACCCACTTCTCCTAAAGTCCAATTAAGTAAAGTCAAGTGTAGAGATAGCAACTTGTGAGAGGAATGAATCACTTGGCTGTGGCAACCATATACACTCTCTGAGAGAGTAATGTGTGCTAAGTACCATTATTCAAAAAAAGGATATGGCTCATCATCCTGCTATTTGCTCAAGGCTGATAAAAAATATCTTTGGAAGAAAGGTATCGCTGAGAAACACAGTCCCCTAATGGCCAATGCACCGGACTGATTCACAGAGCTGAGGGAAAATGGGAAAAAGACTAGGTCCTTTAGACACTGACTGAAGGGACAGTGGGACGGCCCCCAAAAGCACATCTCACCCTATTACCACTATGGCTTAGGGGTGTGATCCCTTCAATCACGTACACAAAGTGTAGATTACAGTTAGGCAATTTCTACCATGTGGTATGAGAATGCAATGTAATAAATGAATACTGTGGTTCAATTCTACAAATTCTATCAATGGTATGGGGACAACTTATTGAACCCTGTCCCCGAATCACACTCCTTGAGCTATGAGTTGGGGGTAGTTGTGGTGAAAGAAACCTGGTAGGAATTGGCAGTCTTTTGGCAAAATGAGACCTCACCAAGTACTGGAAATCAAATGCTGCCTCGCCGATGAAAGAGTTGGTTCAGGGCTATTTTTCACTGTGCTAGAATTGAGAAATGAATTTACCAGGCCAGAGGATGCCCTCAGAAACATAAGAAAATTTGGGGATCAAGGCGTGACTATTTTAATTTTATTAACATATAATTCATTTTAACAGCAGTGGTGAGGGACAGCTAGTGAGATGTATTTCGCTCCTCATGTACAATTGTATATATTGATTTTCATATCATACGTAACACTACTCAAAAGTCTTAGAATTCAACATCTGTTCCTTTATGAAAATAAATCTTTGGCTAAATAATAAGTGGTATTCACGAGTGCATGACCACCTGCACTGGATGGGTCCAGATCCCATTGCGTTTTCCCCCAATTATGATCTCTTTGTTTTTAGTGTTCAGCTTAAACCAAGTACAACTCATCCAGGTCAAGAATACCATCACACAATGTAATCCAAAAGACAAGCAACTTTGAAAGATAATCACTCCTAACAATCCCAAATTGAAACCTTTGTAGTGGGGACATCTTACACGCAATCATTAGAATCTACTTATTATAGTAATTTAAGAGATCTTAATTTCAAGCTGCAAAGCAACCTCTTCACTCTTCCTCATGTGCAGTTGTCTAATCTACATTTAGCACTTATTCTCCCAATCCAGTATCCATTCTCTCTCCAAATACCATTTTTTCTACCCAATTTTTTAAAACAGAGGCACCAGCTATCTAGCCTGATAAGGATGAACTGAACCTTTCCCTGTCAGTAATTCTGTTCTTTTTATAATGGTACCTACTGGTGTTCCTATGCTTTTGAAATATTGATTTCAGCAACATTATCTTCTGGGTCTTAGGGGGTTCCTTACAGGTGATTGACTTAATCTGCTCAGGCATGACAACCAAGCTATTCACAATCCTAGATTACCTTAATAGCCTTCTTTCTTATGTGGGTTTCCTGGGCCAGACCTTAGGGACAGAACACACATCTAGACTAGGGGGGCTTGCTTTGCCCTGGTGTGTCTCATGCATATTCTGGCTCCATAGCTTTCCTCAGACTTCAAGGAGTACCAGTGGTTGTAAATTTGATGCTTGGACTCTGCTCTGCCACTGTTAAGTGACTACAAACCTCAGAGGCAGGTAGCCTGTCTGTGCTCTGCTCTTTTTCTGTCCATATTCATTTTGGTGATTGAAGCAGCCATATCTCTACTTGCATGAACCCGGTGTGATGTGGTTTAGAGCTTGCCAGCACTCTGGTCCTGCCCAGTCTGTGCACTCAGAGTGAGTCGCCAAGACAACCATAGGGCTTTCCACCTCAGGGAATGGAGCATAGTCGTCAGCCAATGTTTCTGCTATGGGGCATAAAAGTCATAATTGCGAAAGTCTAAATAGCCATTCTGGGATACATAAATTAGAAATATTGTGTCTACCTTGCAAAGATCATGCTAATTTTTACCACACACTCAAATATACATGCATTTATTTATTTGAAGTGTTTATGAAAGGGCTGACGTTACTTTGCAGCTACTTTAGTGTGCTCCATTACATAGGAATAATGAGGGTGGGGATACTTTTGTGAATACTTGATGTATAAACGTACTTTTGTGTGTTCGTTGGATGAGATGTGCCCCTTATAAATCTTATTGTTCTCAGGCATCAAAGGATCTGCACGGTACGGATGGGTGGTTTGGGGGGTGGAATGTTCTTAGGATGGAGAAGGGCTAAATGCAGGTAGAGAGAAGCTACAGTCTAGTCCTGGATCAAGATGGACACTTGGTCCATCTTTCTTTGATTGCACAGAGATGCATTAGAGGTTTGGCACTTTACTCTCATCTGCAGCTGAGTTCATCCATTTGAATTAATTCAGATTGTTTTTTCTTCATTACCGCTGTACACTATAACTATGTGTTTGAAAATCTGTATTGTGAGATTAGGTATGGCAACCAGCTTAGATCTGCTAATTGGGTAGTTTCCATTCTCAGGATTGGGTTGTACGCATTCCAGAGCCTTGGTCCCATGCTAAAAGAACCAGCCTTTTTCTTTTTATTACTCAAAAATGGTTGTCAAAGAACATGGGCATGGGCTGGCCAGAGGTCCCTGTTTGGTGCGCAATATCTGTGAATAGCCTAAGCCCTTGTATCACTATGCTTCAAATGATCTTGAGTTTGTTTCTAGCCTCCACTGAGAGACACTGAAGAGATTTCAAGGTGGGTTGCGCATGACTACATCTTTTCAGGCATTCGTTGCAGACTGGTTAAGAGTTTGTGAGAAGGTTGGTAAAGTCTATATAGACAAAGTGTACCATAATGAGGTCTTTCATCAATTTCACTCAGAAATTGATCTGTATAAGTACCAAGAGCTAAAAAAAAAAAGCATGGTGAGGCGGAATTGCGCAGTCTTGCTACTTCATTTGTCTCTGGTACAAACGTCTGGTTTAAATTGAAAATTACTGTAAGAAAACAGGGATTTTTGCAAATGCCCCCCTCACGTTTTGCACCCTATTGGAATATTAAATGTTGTTTTTTTACTTTGACAGTGCTCTGAAGCCTGCTAACCAGGCCCCAGTGCCAGTGCTCACTCGCTAAAACTGTTATGTGTCAATTGACATCCCCAATTGACAAGGACTTTACCCCCCATATAAGACCCTGGTATATGTTGCCAATGGTACACAGGGCATGGGTGGTAAAGGGGTCCCCAGGGCTTGCAGCACTGTTTGTGCCACCCTGAGTGACCCAAGTACAATAATGACAGCAGGCCTCCCATTGCTGACATTAGGAGCAGTGCAAACTACTTGAACTTGACTCCGCCCTCATTATGTGTGACAGAGGTAATGCACTGTTTTTAGTATATGTCAGTCACCCCTAAGGAAGGCTTCCTGAGCCCTGGAGGCAGGGTGCCTTATACTGAAGGTGTGGGTATGTAAGTGCAAGCTTACATGTCCCTAGAGTGGCCTTTATCATTATAGGACACTATAAGTGATAGACAGACCAAAGGATAGCATGGGCTGGAACCTAGGCAAACCCAAGGTTGTCAGCTCCATTATGGTATTGCCTAAAAATGAAATGTCTGGTATCAAACAACATGCCTTCTCAACCCTGACATGGATCTTGAGTCAAGGGCGATGCACCCAGGCGGCTACCTTAGAGGTTGCCCACCTGGTTGCCCCAGCTTCTCTGTGCTCTGGCTGAAAGCTTGCGTTGGATTCTGACCTCCCAGGAGTCAGGAACAAAGGCCTGGGCAGGAAGGAGGTCAGTCCTCCTCCCTCCCAGGCAGGCTAGTGAAGTGGCTAATCAAGGTGGTGAGCTTCAAAGCTACACCTACTCTAATATGCATCAGGGCTGACTCCCAAAGGAGGAAACAGCCCTCCCCCTGCCTCATGCGCATTTGGACCCGAACAGGCAGGAAATTAGATAGTCAAGGAGGTGTACACCCCCAGAAGGCTAGCCACACATCCAGGGTGGGCAGCCCGGCCTATACACAGGAAGAAGGGTTCTACCATTTTGATAAGTGGCAGAATAGAGGGTTTTGGGCAGAAAAGTGACCCATACCCCCGGATGTTATAATCTCAGGGGCAGATTAGTTGTAGGAATTAGCAACCCATTGACCACTGGCTCCCACACCCCTAACTCACCTAAATCTAGGATTCAAGTGACACCCCTGACACCAGCACCTCAGTTCTGAACATCTTGAATCAAAGAGGACAAAAGAAGATAGCCGTGTCTGCGGCAATATGAGTTGCACAAAGCAAAAGAGGGATGCTTTGTCCCTGTGGCAAGGCTCCTGGAACTGCCTGATCGAGACTTGTCCTAAGCTATCTCTCAGTTCCCTCAGACAGAGGGACCCCTATGGAAGCCTGAAGCACCCTCAGATTCCCCGAGACTAGTGGCACTAGTCACTTGCATCCTCCGGATCCAAAGAACTGCTGGCCATTCGGCCCTCCGAGGGATGGCCCAAATCCAGATAGTCTGGTGCATTGTGGGAACTGTAGTCCTGCGTTCCATGAAGTTACAGGCAGCTACTGCATCTCCGCGACCACCGAACGTAGAACTGACTATCTGTTCCACTTACTGCAGCCAAGGCTTATATGCCGGCATTCGGGCAACCGACCCCTGCACTCGATGCTACTCTTAGAGGGAACTCCATCCAACCTTCATCTGACATCAGCAGCGGCCCTGTTGTTGTGTTTTTGCATCTTGTTTCTTCGCAGCATCGTTTTAATGGTAAAAGCAGCTCCCCCGCGGCTCCCATCAAGACCAGTGACAGTTAGGTCAACTCTGCACCCAGGCTCCACGTGCCAGGTAAAATTTAACTGACTGTTGTGGTTTGGTCCTAGGATTCACATCACATTTACCCTGCAGGGTTCCATGCAACTCGACCTGCAAGTGACCGATTGTCACTAGTGGTTTTTCACATTGACCGCACAGACAAAGTTTAACTGTATTATTTTGCACTGAGTTTAAATTGTTTCCAAAATTTATAACTCAGGTTATATGTATGCTATTCCGTTCATTTTAGAGCCTAAATTAAAATAAAAATCAGCTTTATTTTTATAAATTGGTGTCCAATTTCTTCTTTCGAGTCGTCTCAATAAGTTATCGCCCATGTTGGTGCTCTGAAATCCTTAACATATGTTCCTCTAGTAAAGCCTGACTGCTCTTTGCCCCACTACAAGGACTGAGCTAAGGATTTATTTGTGTGAATCCAAGGACCACCTCTGGGGGTTTGTGATAGTATTGCATGGTGAAGCCTAACCAGCATCACCACTTAATACCCCACCTACCTACAATGACACCCAGAGTCCTTGGTTTCTTTGTTGGAGGAACCCCACATTGATTCTCCTGTGGCATCTGGTTTATTGACCAGGCAAAGTTAAATCTGGGTATCATCATAGATTTAAATTGAACCTGAAGTGATTGCAGTAACTGTGCCAAAGGGTGCATGGAGATGTTGCACTCTAGAGACAAGATGGACAGTCACTGTGGTTTGGAGCATAGAGAGTTGCAATTTCCATAGTGATTGCCAGTGACAAAATATGAATTGCCAGGGAGTTGCAAGGAAAGGGGCTGTGTTCATCTCCTTATAATTCTTACAGATATGCACCAATGCTCAGGCTTGATATCTGTGTGAGTAATGATGCAGAGAGCTATTAAGATGTGGTAGTGTGTGTATGAGTACACTGTTTCCTTCAACAGTTGTTGGCAGCAGTGGCATAGCATTAGCCCCCACAGCCCCTGCGGTGCGGCGGGGGGGTTCAGAGCTCCAGGGGGCACCCTCTACACAGTACACTGGGTCTGGGACCAAAGTAGGTGGTGATGGGCTGGGGGGGCTCCATGTACTTTGCAGGTGGGTCCGCTCAAATTTCATTACCCCACTGGTTGGCAGTTGTAGTGAGAGGCTCAGAAACGAGCTTAACAGATCATGGTGATTGAATTGGCCAATCCTGCATTATTTGCTAGTTTCTTACTTGTTATGTGTATATCTGACGGTCACCTTATTACTTGGTTGATAAGGACCTGCCCTTTTGTGAAATGACAAGTGCAGTTCAGTGCCCCATGACAGATGATTTTAGTGCCAGTACTGCCAACACTGCTCCTTTGTGACAATTATTAAGACAGTTTGAAATGTGAGTAGAAATCAAATATGGTTATATTGCATGTGTTAGTTCTAGCTCTGTTTATATATATCTGCTGTTCGGGTTGTTGCATGAGTGTAGTCCCGAGAAGAGGGTTTTTACGTGACCTTGTGCCAGTACCTTTCCCAATACTTTCACAGTAAGAACTAGATATTGAGGAGTTTTGCCTACTACCTTGGGATCTACATACGTCATGGTCTAAAAAGTTCCATGAGTAATTCTGGTGTCATATCATTAGTTCCAGGTGCATTCAGGCTAAATACTTTTCGATGGATTTTCAACAAAGAGGACAAACTATAAACTTTTGCCAAGGACATCATCAGCAATTCCAGACAATTTATATGGAGACCCAATTCTCAATAGGACCCCAGTCCTTCTGGGACAATATCTCTAAACCGGTTTCCCCAGCTCAGACAAGTGGCATCAGACTCTATCATCAAATACAGTGAAGTGTAGAATATGGCTCTGCCATTCCAGGCCTCCGTGTGCTTCAGCTACCAGTGTAGTTACATTCGAGCCTCCTGAGTGTACCATTTCTGAGGGCTTTCCAGAGATGGGAGGCCTTCAATCTCTGGAGGTCCCTGTAGAGGAGTGAACCTGGAAAAATTGCCTAGATCAATGAAGCCAGAAGGCCAAGGATCTTGGCTAGGTCTCGGAGTTAGAGACTGTCTCTCATCAAAACCATCCATATCTTCCTCCTGATGTTTAGTACTTTCTGTTTGGGTTATCTCAGCATCACTGAGGAAGACTATCATGAATGCTGGAACATTCATGTTCTGAGAAGGCTACAGAATCAAGTTATCCATGCTGACGATGAAGCCCAGTTTGAGATATCATTCAGGTACATGATCATCCTCACACCCATAGATCTGAGGAACTCCACAACCAGTCTCAGCAGCATAGTAAAACACATGGGGGTCCCTCCATTTGTAAAGAACTAAAGCCAATCATCTTTCCTGTCCCAGAAAGGATAAATGGATAATTCTCACTATGAAAACCTCCTATGCTGTTTCTTGTGAAACCTACATGCCCACCTCTTCCTCTGGAAGATCCTCTGGACCAGAAGAAGCCTCCCAAAGTGATGGGAGTCAGGCCTTTAGTTGTTGCATCTGAAGCACTGCCCTTTTTACGAGCCCTTGATACCCTCATCTGACGAAACCCTTAAGGCTTAACATTTTCTTCACATACATATGGACCTTCTCCAAGAAATTAAAGGTAAGGACAAAGGTCTCCAGTTCTTTAATGAATGGTCCCCAAAGAGGAAAGTTTGGTCCACATGATCCACCTTCTGTGAGGTGAGAACACCCAGACAAAGGTCTACATTAATAAGAAGAGAACATCTACTTTCAGCAGAGATCGCACTATTGGCATCCCACAGAAAGCAAAAGGCTTGTTGTATCCAGTCAGAGAGGATCGTTGGAGAAGTACGTTGATGCAAAACCTTGGTTAAAGACCCATTTCAGTGACTTTTGACAAAAGCTCCATTACGTTCAAGAGTTTGTCCTGGTGTGACTTCCAGGAGCAACCTTTCCCTTTTTTCTGGTCCTTCACAAACTTTCCCATATAAGTGTCCATTTTAACATCAATTTCCGAGGTAAATGACTGGTGTTTAATTAATGGAGAGGCCCCTTATAGGTGCACACAAGCCACTCACAGGCTTCAGTTGAACAGGAATGACTGCAGAATGCTGTAGAAACAGCACAGCTCCCATAAAGACGCCTAGAGTTATAAAAACAAGTTATAGACCCTTATGGCATCAATGGTGCAGGCTTTAATGTCAAGCAAGTTGGGCGGGCAGCAGTCTGCAGGAGCGCTTTTGAATGGAGTTGAACCACAAAGTCGGTGAGGCACGGGTAGACATGTGTCATCTACATACATGTCTGTTTCGCACGTGGCCCGAGCTAGCCAAATTGTGAGCCCGTACCCTGGTGGGTAGAGGAGCTAACCACATAGACACGGTGAGTGCAACCAGTTGGACAACAGAAGAAAAAATCTATAGAAGAAAACATAATTGACAACACAGGGAAAAATCTAACACAATCTTTAGGCACACATATGCTAATAATAAAAAAGGCTATGAGAAGATCAGGCACTTATCTTGCTGCTGAGCTCGATGCTCATGGGAAATGTAATTTTTTTCCGCTTTGAGTCATTGCAAATGTAGTTGTGGCATTTGCATAATCTCAGCCTCACAATCCTGTCATAGAATTACACTCAGCGCTACGCAAACGATACTCCATCTCGTTAGTAACAAGAAAGGAATACATCGTTGGAGGCATGGCTATTTTTTCCAGGAGTAAATTGGAGGCCAAACCCATCAAAATGGCCAAATATTGCTCATTTGAAGCAGTGGTCTGCAAATGCATCTCCTCTCCTCACAAGAGGTTTATTGTAGCTGGCTTATACAGACTCCCAGTTTAGTGACCGGTCACTCTTTCTGACAGGGCATGTTTATGAAGTCATGATATTGGGTGACATTAATATCTGGGTAAAATAATTTGATAGTCCTAATGGCCGGCCTCGTATTGACCATCTTAGTGCATTAAAGCTCAGTAAGTTAATCAATGACTCTATAGATAAGCAAGGGCATTCACTTGATTGTGTTTTGATCTCTGTGCTTCTTATAGCAGAATTGATTTCTATACTCCACATACCATGGTCAGGTCTCCATTTTAGTATCTTTAAAGCACACAGTAACTAATCTCAAATGCCACACTGAACGTAGTCTAAAAAGAGAGTTATGAAATCTCCAAGGTACCTCAGTTGGCAATCTACTCTCTTAATAGGCAGATATAACCCCTGGCAGGGTGGTGGATGAGCTTACTGCTTTAAAAAAAATCCCTGATGAACATCACCGAAAAGAGAGCATATTAATAAAAAGTGCCAGAGTTTCATAAAAAATATTATGCTGGCAACCTTTGCATGATCATGTGGAAGTTAAGAGCTGCAAATGCTTAGTGCCGAAATCCAAGCTTTATGGTGACAAGGTGATTGCTATGCAACTGAGAGCACAATGCGGACCTGCTATTCAACCTGCTAAGAAATAGTTCTATACTAAAAAATGTGGAAGCAGGAAATTGCATAACAGATTTATTTTATATTCTTATGAAAGCCAGTTATGTGAATATATACCAAACGCACATAGTGATCATTAAAGAAACTCCATCCTAGAGCCAGACTTTTTTTCACAACAAGGTCCTAAAGATGTTAACTCTGTCACTTCCCATCCAGCAGAGGAATCATAAAATAAAGAGCAAACTGCATCTGCAATATGTACTTTCTCATTACAGCCTACTTCCTCTTCCGAGTTGAAAGAGTCATCAACAATATATAAACCCTACACAGGGTTTAGGCCATCCCTGCCCTACCAGTTTACCAAGAAACTTGTGTACATTAATTCTCAGCAATTATTCTAACATCATTAATGCATTCTAGAAGGGTAAGGTACCTTGTAGTCTGAAACAATTATGGGTTACACCTTTACAGAGAAAAATAAATTTGAACCCGGATAACTGCCCAAGGTGTCAACTTAATGCAGACACCCTTTTGCCAAAAATACTGGAAAAGATCACGGTTTACAAAACCTCTAATTAAAGCAAATTAATTTGGTATCTTGCAATCTGGATTGAAATCTAGTCGAGGCACAGAGACAGCCCTGTTGGATGTTAGGCAGTGGTTACTGGAGGTGGCAGAGAGAGGAAGAGCAGTATTTGTTTGCTTGTGTGCCTTTCTGCCATCTTCAATGCTATTGCTCATAGCATGTGGCTGGAAAGTCTGAACTCTGTGGTGAGGACAGATGATGCTCAGTGCTGGTTTGCTTACTTTTTAGAGAGTTACATTTCCCAGGTCAAGTGTGGTGATTTATTAGCTCCCCAATGAAGGGGTGATGTGGGGTCCCCCAGAGCTCCCAGTCCACCCAATATTGTTTTTTATTTAAAAAATGTTTATTGTCATTTTTGCTTATTTTACAGAAATATTGCCGTTAGATATGACTTGTATATTCATTACATTTCCATTATATGCTTCAGTGCATAACTAATAATACGATGCATGTTATCAAAGATACAGAAATACTGTTTTTGCAAGCAAAGGTTTTCTCACTGAGTCCTTCCATGGCATATATATTTCATGTTAAGCATGACTTTACGCAAAACTTGCATGTTCTCTGTTCGTGTTTGTTGGACTTGGCCCTTTTTGCAGGGTCATCCCTAAACTTTTTGCCTTTCTCCTAGCCTTTTCTCTGACATGGTGTTGGTGATTTTAGGCCTCTGGGCACTTTAGCACTGCTGTCCAGTGTAAAGTACGTGCGCTCTCTGTGTTACATTTGATAAGATTGGGCTACACCTGTTTGGCATATTTAATTTACCTGTCAGTCCCTTGTAAAGTGGTATCTCATATACCCAGGGCTGGTAAAGTAAATGCTACTGGTGGGCTTGCAGCGCTGATTGCGCCACCCACCAAAGTAGCCTTTCAAACCTGTCTCAGGCCCCTGCCATTGCAGGGCCTGTGCGCGCAGTGTCACTACCGCTGTGACGTGGCACCTAAAGTGTGTGCCATGTCCGTGACCCCCCTTTTACTGCATGTCAGTCACCCCTAAGGTAGGCCCTAGCTAGCCCTATTGGCAGGGTGCATTGTAGGTAAAAGATAGGACATGTACCTTAAGTGTGTGACATGTCCTGGTAGTGACAAACAGCCATTTTGGTTTCTCACTACTGTGGGGCTGCCCTCCCATAGGAATGCATTGGGGATTCCCTGATAAGTGTTTCAGTGGTAATTCCTGATATGGGAGGAGCAGTGTGGTCAAGTTTAGTATATTTGGAATTGTCATAATAAATGCTGCGCAATGGTGTGCGCAGATTTATTATAACTATTTTAGAAATGCCACTTTTAGAAGTTGGCATTTCTGTGTGCTATGTGTCTGCCTGCCTGATGTGAATTGCATTTCTGGCTTTTTGAGTGACAGGGGCGGGGAGGTGTGTGTGGCTCCAGGAGGGGCAGGGTGAGTCAGCACTAGGCTGAATGGGACATCTGCATTGGGAGTAGTGGGAGGAGTAATCCCCTGAATAGGTCTGTGCCTAGCCTGTACAATGCTGGCTCCGCTCCCTGTGGTGTGTCTGATCACTGAGCCCCCACCTGACAAAGGGGAAGAGGAGCTTGGAAAACAAAGTGCTCCAATTCCCCCCTGAACCAGTTGCATCTGGTTCCCCCATGCCCTGTACTGCAGACAAAGGAATGCCTAATATAAATATAGGGGCTGTGACCCCATGAAGTTGTTCTGTCCTGTGCTGGTGCTGTTCCTGACTTGCTGGGGGCTTGCTGCTGCTGGGGCCCAGGAGGAACCGCCATGGGGGCTTGCCTCCCTGCTGGAGGGCCCTGTGTGCTGGCCTCCCTGGGCCCAGCTGTGCCCCTTGGACCTTTTCTTCTGTTTTCCAGGACCTTGAGGAATATAGCGCCTGGAGAGCGCTCCCTCTTTATTCTTAGGAGGAGAGGAGCATTTATTTTTGCCTAGCTTCGCAGCGGTAAGCTGCCCATTGTGGAAGAGGGAATCCCCGATGTAGGGATTCCCCCGTGCTACTCGTGAGGAGCGGGTGCCCACCCCGCATCTTTGCTGATTTGACCGGAGCGGGAGCCCACCCCGCTCTCATGCACCTTTTCCTGCGGGTGCCCAACCCACGATCGTGCCGCATGGGGTGCTCCGATCGAAAGCGGGAGCCTACCCCGCGGGTGTGTGCTGCAGTTGTGCTGCTTTAGTTGGCGGATGCCCACCCCGCATGGTGTGCTCGAGTGGGTGCCCACTCCGCAATTGCTTTATCCGAGGCGGGTGCCCACCCCGCACTTTGCCGAGTGGAGGAGCCGGAAGTCAGGCGCATCCGCCTGACTGTGGGCGGAGTCGTGGCTGACAGGAAGTCCGGAGGTCAGCGTTTTCCCGAGCGGGCCCCCGTGAGCTGTGGGAGCCCCGCATGCCAACAGAAGAGGAGACGGAGTCCGCGAGCAGCAGCCCCGGTGGGTGGGGCCGCCACCTGACTCTTGTGGGTGCCTACGGTGGCATCCCCCTTCGTTTTGACCAGCGAGAGAGCCCCGGTGAGAGGAGGCTGGCACCGCAGACATCGCCGGTGACCGAGAGGAGGAGTTCCCCAGCAACCCTGGTGAGTGGGGCTTCTCAATGGTCCATTGCTTTGTCGAGGCACATTGTCGGTGCCTGGGGCTGCATTGGGGTTCCCTGGGGCACCATGGTGCCAGGACGGATTACTTTTGGGGATTAAGGGGGTGATAGAGTCCCCGTGGGGCTCTCAGGGCACAGTAGTACCAGTGCTCATTTTTCTTTTGGGCAAGTTGTGTTGTGGAATCGCAGTGGAGGCACACAAGGCCCAGTGAGCGCCAGTGCCCCTTTAGTTTCACAGTTGTACCGCTGTGGCGGACAGCTGCAACGTGGGAGTGATCCTTGTGTAGAAAGTCCCAGTGGGGGTCCAGAGGCACAGTGGTGCCCGTGTTTGCATTGCTGATCCCAGCTGCCCTGTGAGAGCGCAGGCAGCTGCAACGTTTGGGGGGCACATTGTCGGCAGGGCCGCAGTGGGGGTCCAGAGGGCACAGAGGTGCCAGTGCCCCTTTTCGATTTGTGCCAGTGTCCCCAGTACCTTCACATCTGTACAGCAATTAGTGACAGCTGCAACGTTTAGGCCTGCGCAATTGCGCGCTTTTGGTTTCTACTGCATTGGCAGCCCTGACATTATGGACATAGGGCATTTGAGCCCTCTGAGAAGGCCAGTTGGCCAGGGGATTGTGAGGTTGATAGGGCGCCAGGCCCTAATGGGATTTATGTGGTGCGCAGGAAATGTGATTCATGTACTGTGATTTATGCACCCTGATTTATGCCTCTAATGTGGTTTATGTTTATGAGGTTATTTGCATACTGTGGTTTATGCTTGTAAGGTTGGTCTCTGCTGTGATTTATGCCTCTAATGTGATTTGTGATTAGGAGGTTATGGTCTAATAGGTTTAGGCTTATGAGGTTGGCGCATAATGTATTTTACGCCTGATGTGATGCTGATTGCATACTATGATTTATGTTGCAGGATAATGCTGAGTACAGTGTTTGTCAGTAATTACTGGTTGTGTTCTACATTTATGATTGATTCTACATTTACTATTGTCACTTTGTGATGGTTCTGACAGTGGCCCAATTGGCCCTGTCATGTGTATATAATCCCCTGTAAATATTGCCTAGTGTCAGTTGGCACAGTGTATATTGTGTGATTACTATTCTAATGTGTTTATGACAATACAAAGGCTATTTTTATATATAACCTTGTGTGGAGTTCCTTTTGTGGTGTGCCTAGTATGTTGTTGCTGTGTGTGTGTTGCGCAAACGCTTTACACATTGCCTCTGGGATAAGCCTGACTGCTCGTGCCAAGCTACCAAGGGGGTGAGCAGGGGTTATCTTCAGCGTGTAACTCCCTTGCCCTGACTAGAGTGGTGGTTTCTGCCTGGCTTTGGCGCAAGCTGTAGCCAACCAGAAATCCCATTTCTAACAGTGTTGCCTTACAAACCTGAACTGTGGAGCCGGGTACTAACCTAATGAGTGCAAAGCACTATGAAGGAGGGAAAGGGGACAAATGTAAGTGAAACGCTGCTAGACTCTTCCCATCCCACATCGGCCCGATTACGCGTATCATGCCCAACATGGCTCTGATGCGTGTTGAGCAGCCCCCAGGAGCAACCTTCATTGGGGTGTAATCAGGATGGCCCATCCTCCCGCAACCCCGCCTCTGTGGTGTCATCTCTCCCTGGCGAGGAACCCCCTATTGATTCCTCTGTCTGCAGCAGCTCTGATAGGATGGTCTCCCATTCTGTGGCCATGGGGAACCTGCGGAGTCCCAACAGATCTTCCCTGCGCAGGGCAACGCTCTCCGCCTTGGCCCAGTTGAGCAGGGATCAGCGCCACGCCGCTGCCTGTGGGGCCCCAGACGCTTTCCAGTGTTTAGTGATTAGGCGCTTGCCGACTGCTAGACCCAAGTCTAGGAAGCGGGAAGTGGCTCTATGCTTCCTCCCACCCCCAAACAGGTGAAGGATGTAGGCCTCCCGGCTGAAAGGTATCACTCGCCCTGGGCAATGTGATAGGGTATTGGCAACGCGCTCCAGTATGTGGCCAGTTTCGAACACTGCCATAGCATGTACAAAAAGTCTACATCGGCTGTGTGACACCTGGGGCAAGCTGAGTCAGTGCAGCGGAAGTATCTATTGATTTTGGCCGGGGTGAGGTATGTCCGGTGAAGTATGAAGAACTGTATTTGTCGGAAACACTGGTTACGAGGTACGCGGAAGTCGCCCTCCAGGACAGCTGTCCATTCTGATTCGGTAAAGGCACGCCCCAGGTCCTCCTCCCAGTGCACTTGTAGCGGGCTTAGAGAGATTGCAGTATGTTGGCGAAGCGATGCTGTGAACCATCTGACCAGGTGGCTCCCATCTCCCATGATATGTAGATATTAGGATCGTATTATGCACAGGACTTCTGTGGCTAGCTCACCCCACTTGGAAGATAGTGAAACGATAAGCGAGAGGTGTAGGAGGAAACTCCAGAGATGAAGGCCCTCCCCTTCTACCAGCTCGGCATGGGGGAAAAGAGATCCGTCTCGGAACAAGTCCCCGATGTCCTGAATACCGGCCTGTGTCCACCCAATACTGTTTAATGTCTGTGTGAAACCCGTACATGACCTCTTGGCTGACAGAAGTAGGGGAATTCCCTCCTATACAGATGATACTCAAATTGTGACCCTCCCCTGCAATGATACTGAACAGGGCACTAGAAATCTGAACCGGTTTATTCATCAATTTGTCAGTTCATTGATGGCACATAATTGGTAAGTGCAGAATAAAGAAAAAAGGAAACTGCATATGGCAGGTTCTTTATACGTACTGACAAAATTAAAAACCACACATAGCCGCATCACGGGGTAACACTTGTATCAATATTGTACATGTAATTCCCATTCTCTCAAAACATTACTGGCTGTCAATCACATTGTGAAGTGAATATAGACCAAACATGATGGTCAATAGAGCTATTGATTGAAGAACATTTTCACTGGTACTCACCTAGATGGGATCCTAGATTCATTAACTTAAAACATCTGGTTGTTCCACAATTTCAGAAAGCGCCATGGGGTTAAGACTTCTGCGGGTGGTTGTGCTCATCTCTGAAATACATTTTTCTAAAAATTAACAAGATACAAAATAAAGAGAAAATAAAAAAATCAGTGTTGAGCAGGTCAATGAAGCTCCTCAGGCTAAGCCTCCCAAGTGCCTCGAGACCTGTTGATTATGGCACTTAACAAATATAGTGGACTGGATTGGCTCCTATAGACTGCCACATGCACTTCAATTAGGATAGCCATAAGAGGAGTCAGCAGTATTGCTTCTATCATGATGGAAAGGGCAGCCTGCACGTCCAGCCAGTAGGAATGCACTGGCCACATGGCCATGCCAAGTGTAGGAAATCTGCGCCAGCCATCCCATATCTGGCACATTGATCGTCAGGTTTAAAACCGAAGTTGTGCATTTTGACATGGGTATAGTATGCCATTAACTTATAGTGGATGATTCTCAGTCTACCACTGGAGCATATCTGACCAGTCTGCATACAGCAGTAGCGCCATTGTTCATCAGAGGACAGTTCCTAATTCCACTTCCCAATTTTGTCGAGCCTTACCCCGGGGGGCTGGAGATTCAGCCTGTGCAGAGCGGTAGAGAGAGGAGACCAGGTGCTTAGTGCCCGTGGCCGGTAGCATGTTGTGTAGTGTGACAAAGGTAGGATGTTCAGCTGGGAATTCTATGACGGCTGCTTTGGAGTTACATTTCAGTCTGATGTATGTAAAGATATCCAAGTGAGAGGCCTGCCCATCTCCTATGTATTCTGCTTGCATAAGGAATAGACCACCACCATACAAATCACCCCAGTGAGTTAGATGTCTTCGTTTGAGTTGGAGTCTACCTAAGGATTCATGCGTGACCGGCAATAGGGAGTGATATTCCAGAGGGAGCAGATGAGAGTAAATGACATGTTTTCCCACATAGTCTTGCCATGCTGTAGTAGTGCAATCAACCGTGGATAAAGTGGTTGAGGGGGTACAGGAAGGGACACCTATGAATGAAGTGGGAGGGATTGGCGCCATGTAGCCTTGTTCAGTAGCCAGATGGGGAGAAAAGGGGCAGGGCAATACGAGTGAATAGCATGGGGAGTTTGGGCGCATAGATAATATAACTCCATGTCCGGCGCTTCAAATCCCCCCTCCTGGAAAAGTAATGCGAGGGTATTCCATAGAGTGCAGGGCTGTCTCCCCACCCAGGCAAGCCTTATCATCTTAGACTTAAGTGTTCAGAAAAGTGATTGGGGTAGTGAGATGGGGATGTTCAAAAAGAGGTACAATAATTTAGGAAGGATCACCGTCTTCATTAATGAGATGCACCCTCCAAGTGACAATGGGAGAGAGCTCCATAGTGTGACTTCATCAGTGGTTGACTACTGCCAACGTTTGGGAATTTCTAAAGAGTAGTAAATCTGCATAGGTTAAGAGAGAGTCTATGGATGCAAATGGCCACTCTTTTGTGAATCTGGCTCCTAGTATTTAGTTCTCCATCTTCTCTATATCCTTGACTTTACATATATAAATAACTTAGAACGTGTTCCTTTACTTTCCTTTCATAAACTGTTGGAGGTTCTACAACTTTCAAAGTTTGGCATCTTATTTTCCAGGCACTTGCAACACATTTTAATTTAGCATAAATTGGTTTCACTTAGCTTTTATAAAACTTTTTAGCTGCCTGTTGTGCAGGGCAAAA
This sequence comes from Calotriton arnoldi, assembly GCA_963921515.1. Taxonomy (NCBI): domain Eukaryota; kingdom Metazoa; phylum Chordata; class Amphibia; order Caudata; family Salamandridae; genus Calotriton; species Calotriton arnoldi. The sequence goes on along the minus strand of CAWUFW010003103.1, from coordinate 1,578,469 downwards.
TTACACCAAATCCCTAATAATTCAATTTTATTTTGATCACATAAGCACTGTAGTTAAATCGAGGTTGCAGTCCCTTGACTTTCATTACTGCCAGAGCTAGACGATAATTAAATCTAACTGTTGCAAATGCTATCCTATTCTCCTGGCCCAAATTAGCCAATATTTAACTCTCTTTGGCAGAGAATGCAAATTCAGATAGCCCCAACCTCCTCTCAGCAATGATTTGTATTTAGTAATTTATATGTTTTCAACTCTGCGGCTTTCATACCTTCAAGCTCATTGAATACTGACAAATAATAGTCCCAGGTCCTCCAAAGGCAACAGAACTCATTGGAGAAACGAACGGCAGAAATTACCACAGTACCCTGTGGACTGAACGCACAATTCATTTAATTGTACATATGTTCTAGGTCTAAATAAGGCCTACAACTACAAAGTATTGTGTGATATCGGAAACAACGATTGCTGCATCTTTTTGATATATTTAAATATGCAGAGACGTTTTAAGGCATGGGCACAGTGGGCTCTGGCCCAGGGCTCAGCCTTTCAGGCGGGGCCTGATGGACCCAGCTCTGTTCTGCAGAGAGTCTTGTCCTGGTGACCTTGAATAATTCTTAAACAGGTTGTTTGAAATACCGTTTTTCTGTTTTTTTTTATGTGGGTGATGCGTGAGAGTCTATTACAGACTTTTTGCAGAGAAATGTGTTTATGTTTCATGCAACATCTATAAAAAACAATTATTTTAGATCAAAAAAGGACCTCACATATTCATATGTCACAGAGATTATTTGCAGTAATATTAGTGAGCTGCTGCTGTGTAAGAGTATTGGAAAAACACGCCACTGTCCCTAAATATTAGATGTAAACACATTTAGAATTTGGACAAATGTGTGCCTATGTGCTGTCAGTGACCTGGACAAAGAGGATATGAAAGAGCTGAAACTGGATTATAAATTCAAAGTTGTTCTGAACAGGGGCTCCCAAAATACGATTGGCCCAGGGCCCCCTAACTCCTTAAGATGTCCCTGTAAATATGAGACCTCAAACTCGAGAATCCTTGTTTACAGATGCTAATTTAGTTACCACAACTCTGAGTTCTGTCTCCGAATTGCCCCTTTCCACTAACAGCATTTACTCACTTGGAAGCAGCGGCGTAGTGTGGGTTGCCAGCGCCTGGGGCAAGGCAAATATCTTTCCACTTTTCTTTTAAAATTTGCAGCCGTAAGAATGCCCCTAACAATTTTGCGCCAGGGGCAACCACCCCTCTGGCCCCTCCACGCTATGCCACTGCTTGGAAGCCAGGGACATAGACCTGAAATGTTGATTCATGGCATAATATGCTCTCCATAAGTAACTAGGGAAGTGCCTAGTGACAATGTTAGAACGAATGTTATATTTCATTTAATTCCAAAGGACAAGTACTGCTAGTCAAGGCTTTGCAAACAATGAAGTGAAAAACACCCTTAATAATTTGGTGCCGGTTCTCAGTGACTAAATTTAACAAGAGCCTAAATGGTTTGATTTTTTTTCTTCCTTTTTTATCTTTTAAGTTTGGATCTACATTTCAAGAAAAACATCTGGACTAGCTAGCTAATAAGTTATATGCTCCTTTCTCGACAATAGTGCCGTTTGCAGGCAGTAGAAATAGGAACACCTCCCATTTCTTAGAAGTGGTACAAATATCAGCAATGTCAGATGTGTACTGAGCTACTAATAGATAGTTGCTCATTATAAAGATTTTGCATACTTTCAGATTATTATGTTGGATTTAAGTCTGGGGACTTGAAGCACAGTGCCCTTTATAAAGAGTCTTCCCTTGGCCCCTAGTTATTTTTCTGTGGCAGGGTGAAATTTGTGCTGTCTACCAAATTTTGATAATTATTTAGGCTTGCTCGCTCTGGTGATCACAAGACTAGAGGGCTTATTTAGAGTTTGACAAAGGCAGGACATCTGTCAAAAAGTGGTGGATGCCCCATCTGCCCTATCTATTGTTTATATAGAGGCTGTACACTCTAAATAAGGAAGAATGGATACCCACTGCTTGTTGGCAGATGTCCTGCATCCGAAAACCTCTAAATAAGGCTCTCAATCTTTCACCCACCGCATGTCCTGTGAGTGCCACATAATTTGCTTTCAGGTCTCCTGCAAACAGCTGGACAAAATAGCTATTGAGCAAACAGGGATGTTCAGCTGCAGTCTTTGGGTTCCCCCGAAGTCAAGTCAGCCAGTCAAGACTTCCAGGCATCTGAGTATCTCTTTGTTCCCATGGATTAATTGGAGGCTGTGCTGGTCCAACTCTACTCAAACCGATAAAGTCCGACAGTAGTGTTCTCACAAGAATCTGGAAGAATCTCCAGGTTCCAAAATGGCTACCAAGGTTAGTGAGCTTCAGCTAGGAACAATAGGTGTTCCCTGGGTGTTTGCGGGGTACCTATTAGTGACCTTTTCAAGCTCTAGGGGTGCACCATGGTCCCAAAAACTCAGTGAATTATATCACCATGCATCAGTATTGAAAGATTTGGATAGGCATGTGTATAGTTACCTTAAGCTTGGGATTGGAAGAGGTATGTTCTTCTTCAGAACCGATTCCTTTAAGATCCATCAGCAGGCAAGAAATGCATAGTTTTGGACAGTCTCCCTTTGCTCAATGGCCCTTAACTTTGTAACCCTTGAAGAAAGCCACTGTAGAGAGAAAGGAAGGAGTAAAAATACTTGGAGGTAGGTTGCACAAAGTCAATACACCAAAATCGCTCTCTTCTGTCAACCCTTTGACTGAGCACTGTCCTAGCCAGTCTGTATAAATAAGTAATTCTAACCTTCTATGGATGCTGTATTTTACCATGCTTCAAAACACAAAAGGGCAGCCTGGCTCCGTTCTGTCTTCAACTCCTATTACTAATGGAGTAACAAACAGACTACTCTCTTGTCTGTTCGAATGGAATTTTTATTAAACCATTCCTTTTTTTTAAATAGTCTTTAAATTATTTTAAAAAGTTTATAAATGACTGAGAATAAAAGAAACACTTATTTCTCGAATTAACATACAAAACACAACATATATATCAAACAATTCACAAAGGACTACAATCATAAACATCACTAGACATACAAACCATAACAAATTACTTTCAACAAATTACAATGGACAAAGGATCATCAAATTGCTATGTACATTAATTCAATGCCAGAACATTTACCATTTGCATCATAAACATGAAAACAGAACTAATAATCATGTAATTATCCAATTTTATGGACCAAACCTATTTTGTCAACGGGGATATTTTGAGAGTGTCTGGATAATGTATTAATCAAGGACAAATTCCTCAAACACTCCAACAATCAAAGTTCAAATTTATACAAATTCCTCCGTATCTCGAAATGCCAACGCGTTTCAAGACCCAGGCTGCTGGTACTGGGGCTCTCATCAGGGCTTCATATAAATGGTCAGGATATTCTAAAAACAAATGAATAAATGATGCAACAACAGCATCAACCCAAAAAAATCCCTTCTCTCACATGTAATGCTAACTGTGCTTGTTGTATACCTGATTTCCAACATAGAGCAGCCGCTCTAGACTTTATTTTCAGGATCTTTCCACTCCAGACTCGTTGGCCGGTATTCACTGCTCTCAGTGTATTTAGCTTTAGAATGTTGTTTTTTTGGAATATCTTACAGAATCACACACGGGCACAGGAGGCGTGGCTCTCCTAAGCAATTGAAATTCGATATCGTTTGCAGACAGTCAAAGTCCTTGATTAATACATTATCCAGACACTCTCAAAATATCCCCGTTGACAAAATAGGTTTGGTCCATAAAATTGGATAATTACATGATTATTAGTTCTGTTTTCATGTTTATGATGCAAATGGTAAATGTTCGGGCCTTGAATTAATGTACATAGCAATTTGATGATCCTTTGTCCATTGTAATTTGTTGAAAGTAATTTGTTATGGTTTGTATGTCTAGTGATGTTTATGATTGTAGTCCTTTGTGAATTGTTTGATATATATGTTGTGTTTTGTATGTTAATTCGAGAAATAAGTGTTTCTTTTATTCTCAGTCATTTATAAACTTTTAAAAATAATTTAAAGACTATTAAAAAAAAGGAATGGTTTAATAAAAATTCCATTCGAACAGACAAGAGAGTCGTCTGTTTGTTACTCCATTAGTAATAGGAGTTGAAGACAGAACGGAGCCAGGCTGCCCTTTTGTGTTTTGAATAGCCCTACCTGGCCCCGGTCCTTTGGGCTTAACCCCTACAGTTTTTTGTATTTTACCATGCAGCACTCATTTGTATAACAGTACATCTAAATTCAGAGGCATCTTTGGTGCCATCAGGATTTTTGCCAAGTCACAGGTGAAGATTATGTGGCATTCAGAATCCTTCAGTGCCTTTGTAGATTTCAAATATAGCTGAAAGTATACTGAATGGGGGCATTCAGAAGTCAATGGGCATCCTTGGCATTTCACTGTCAACGGAACAAGAACTTGTGGTGGGTGTGTAAAGTGGGCTTTGATGGAAGCTATGATCAATCTTTATTTGACCATTCATGTTTGTAGATTTCTTTAAAAAGTATTTTTTTATGCAGTTTTAAATATCGCAAACTTGGCCCAAGGGGTTTAGAGCACTTTACACACCCATCAGATTACTTGTTTTTTTAGGCATGTGGAGATTAAGTCATTTTCTCAGAATCACAGGATATTGAGCTAAGGCCGGGATGTAAACCTGGTTCCCCAGTTCCAAAGTCTGCAGCTCTGGATTCTATGCCTTATCAGTCATACCTGAATCTATTGCAAGCAGAGGGATCTGCCAGCAAATCTTTTCAAGAATAAATCCTGTTTCAGGATCATATCTTGGACCTTTTCCCTAAAGGTGCTTTCTTTTAGTTTGGTTTATTGTTTAGATTTCTTTAAATCATAAACAATAAAATACAAATTACAATACATCTCCAACAATAAAAGGCATCATTTTAAAAGCACAGCACTAATAAATACCAATCAAGTTACAGGTTTAAAACATTCTTCGATAATAAATACAACTTTCATCACACAACCAATAGTTTTTTCCGACATCCTCATGAAACAAAATCTGGTGGCTTCATTAATTGTTCTCAATTCATTCTCTCTAAACTATAGTCTTAAACACCTTTTCCAAATATCAGGCAATTTAGGGCAAATACAGAGAACATGTTCAATTGTTTCCTTACTTTAATGACCAAATTACATAACAATATCTGAGTTATTATTTTGTTCCATAAACCCTCACACTGAATGAGTGGAATATAAAAAAGATGAAACTTTAAAAAAAAAAAATTATTACAAGGGGATCAGTTGATGAATCTAAATAATCCTGTCTTTTATGTTTATAGGAATCTAGAACATGGCTACTGTGGTGTTATAGAGAACAAACATTTCTCAATATCAAATTCAAATTGAGATGAAATAATTGCTTGTTTAATTAACTTTTTACACTGCGACCTCTTCATATCAGCACGAGCAAATACTGAAGGAAGACAGTAACTAATAAAAAAGTAGATACCTTATAATTTGAAAACATACTCATAGACTTACTGATAGATATAATTTCAGACTTGATCATATATTTACAGAATTCTCTTTAGCAGACACACAGTCTGTTCTGGGCCAAAACAGATGGTAACCCTAGTTACAATCGCAGTCTAGCATGGGGTGTACATTGTCTGAAACTAAGTAACTTCTTCACACAATTGTATGAAATAATATCTAATTATCTACTAATATCTATGACAGAGTTCATTATAATAGAACCATACTTCACTTAGGAAACTATTATTGACCTAATAACAGTAATAGTTGAACCAATAGCACCACCTCTATATTTGGAAACAAAACGTTTAATTGCCATTGATGAATCAATACATTTATTTTTCAAATTCACAATCTGCTGAGACCAGAGTAGAGTATCCTGTATTACTATTCCAGATAAACTTAGCTTTTTACAGCACCAATTTTCCGTAGATCAATCATCTACTTAAAAGAGAACTTGTATTTCCCAAAGTACATGATTTTAGTCTTCACATAGTTGATCTTTAGATTATTTTGCTTAATTATAATCTTGTAAAGGTGTTAACTGACCAATTTATTTTTAGATAACAAAACTAGTTCATCTGCATAGGCCAATATGGTATGTTACAATCTTCCAGTTTGGTACTGCCCCCCTCTTTGTTATTTAAAGTTGGGAAGAGATCAGCTTGATATAATGTGCATAACAAAGGGGCTAACATGGATCCTTGTTTTAAATCATTTGCGATTTGAATTTGTGACATCAAACCTCTGTTGTCACTTATTTTAACCTGAACCCAGGTATCGGAGTATAGCTCAATAATTAAATTTAAAAGAGCGTTATCAATCCCTCATCCTACCAATTTTGACCGTAGTGTGTTTCGATCAACCTTATCGAACACATTATAATAATCTCTCAAACAATTAAAATGTTTTTTGTCTTTAAAATTAAATGTATTTTTCACAAGACATTTTAAAGAAATAATATTATCCATTGTTGAGCACCCTGATTTAAAACCAGTTTGGTGGGAGGAAATTATCAGGGAAGTTCTGCCCAATCTGCCAATTTCATTACTAATAAATTACAAAAAGATTTTCTATCAGCGTCAAGTAAAGCAATCATAAGATAGCGACTGGGTTCTGATTAGGGGCCACGGTTATACATGGATTAAAAATTAGAGCATTTCCATGACAAAGAAATGTTACCCAAAAAAAAATAGAACTAAATTAGACGTTAAAATTATACATGAGTTTGCTACATTTTTCTTTATTATGGCATTCGAAATCCCATCAGGATCTGGGGCCCGAGTGGTTTTTAGATATGAAATGATAGTACTTATCTCTTCTATAGACATTTCAGTTTTGTCACAAAAAGACAGAGGGGTCGATTCCGATTCGGGCCGGAAATTTCTCCGACCGAGCCGGACCCGGAGAGATTTCCGACCGAATCGGACCCGTGCAGTCCGACCGAACGAGTACGATGCGTCCGTATGTTATCGGACTCGAGTCGGTCGGACTCCCATTGATGTCAATGGGAGCCGGTCGTACAACGCGTACGCGGGCTCCCATTGACTCAATGGGTGCGAGTCGGACAAGGGCGCCCCCTACAGCGGGTACGCGGCGAAGCGACTCGCGCCGTACACGCACAGGTAGGGGGACCCATGGGTCCCCCTGTGTGCGACTCGCGGGGCTACGCGTACAGGGGGTCCGACACGGACCCCCAAAGTACGGCTCCGACAGCTCTTACGAGCCGGAGTGCGCGGCTCGGTCGGACTGCTCGCGGCGCGCATCGTACTTACCCGGCCGGGAAACGTCTCCATTGCGCGGTGCGAGTCGAGTCCGAGCGAGTCGGTCGGAGCGGTTCGAGCCGGGAGCGAAGTCGGTCGGAGCGGTCGGGACGCCCGGACGAGTCGGTCGGAGATTTCGCATCGTACTCGCTCGGCCGGACCCGCGTACGGTTCGGTCGGGAAACAGGGCTCCGAATCGGATCCGGTAAAGCCGAATCCGATTCGGAGCCCTACCGGCCGAGATCGGAATCGGCCCCAGAGTAGCCAACTTTACAGAAGATTGGTCAATGGAAACATACAACTCAGCAAGATAATTATTCCATTTATCATGATTCATATGATAGTCCCCTGATTTATATTTTATATCCTGACCAAATCCTATCAGCGACCAAAACTTCTTGGAGTTTTTCTTAATTATTGATTTGTGCAATTCCATCCATAATTGCTGCTGTTGTTTAAATTTCATTTTGCAAAATGCTACCCTTAGGTCTTTTTTTAGTTGTCGTATATGATTATTCATAAGACTAGTATTTTTGATTTTAAGAGCCCTTCTCATTTTCTGACTATAAGTGCATTTCAAAGTTTGGAAACTCCTGTGCCAATAATTTTCAGGTACAAAGGTCTTGTTCACACTAGATGTTCATGTTGAAAAAAAACATTTCTGTGCCTACAATTTCCCATGCATGGAGGTGATAACCCTAGGAAATGTTTAATACACTAGATTTAATCTGAGGAAATTCCCACCACTCTTCTAATTTATTTGTTAATTGGCAAATCCATTTAATTGATCTTAATGTAATCACTTCAATGTTCAGATGATCAAAGAGTTTAGCAAAAAAGAGAACTTTCAATTATTCCGGTAAAACGCAAGCTTCGAGATCGTAATCTGGACTACAATATGATATATCCGGCGAAATTGAGGGTGCACGTGTATGGAAAGGCACATATTTTTACTGAACCTAAGCAAGCATTGCAATTTTTGAAAAAAAGGGAAAGCGACAGGCTCAGAGGGGGGAATCTGAAGACTTGAACAGTGCAAGATGACGCCTCACCAGATTCTGAGGAACAGTGAATTATGTCTCTTAATATATTTGATTGGAACCAGGAAATGTGGCCTCGCAGACGATCCCTTGTTGGGTGGTGGGGGAGCTGGATTGGGTGGGTAGGAAGGTGAACAGTAGCTATAGATAAAGACTACGTTAATGGACAAGTGGAATGGGTATACTGCCTATCACATTCTTTCCTTCCTCTTTCTACTGGTGGGGCCTCAGGGCACTGGCTAGTGCTCCCTCTTCTAGTTGCCATAGAGTTGACATTGATTATTTAAGAGATTGTGGCGTAGAAGTATGTTAGGGATAGCTTCAGCTGAGTCGCCCCCTAGACATTTGCTCTCCGGATCACACATCGAAGCTACAACTGAGTACAAAATAATGGCGGGCGGGGGGACCATCCAAAAATGAGATGAAGTGAGAAGAACGATATGTCATAAATTAGGGAAGCATACCCTATTTCCTGCGTTACGGGCTCAGTAGGCTTTGTACAAGTCGGAATGCCGGCAAGATCTGCCCCACTGTGTAATCCACTTGGTGTTGTTGTTGTCATTGTTTTTATCTGTTTGAATGTCCTAGTGACGGGGCAGGATTGGAAAGTGTGGGTGGGTATGGGGTCGTCTATGCTTAATTGGGGAAGGCATAGCGTGGGAGGGGGCGGGTTAGGGGCAAAGGGTCTCATCCTACTTCAAAGGGTACGTTCCTGGAAAATCAGGTTGGCTGGGCACAGTGCACACGAGATAAGTGTTTCGAATTTATATGCAGAAGGTCCCACATTGACACTCCAAAAACGATGAGTAAAAAAATCAGACTTTGGACGTAGAATGTCCGAGGTCTTAATGACCACAGGAAAATTCATAAGGTAGTAGCTTCCCTAAAAACACACCAGGTTGATGTTGCAATGATTCAGGAAATACATTTAGCTCCCCAAAATAAGATGTTGTCCCCAAGGCGACTGCAAGGCCAATTCCGCTCCGCAGGCTTTACCTCCCACGCTAGGGGCGTACTCACATGGGTTAATCCTAAATCAGGCCTTACATTGCAGGACAAGGAGATAGATCCTAATGACAGGTTTGCTGTTACCAGATGCCGAGCAGATGGATTTGGAGTAATATTGGTGAACATATATGGTTCTAACTATGACGACCCGCAATTTTATCACGCGCTAGCGGTTCAATTGCTCAAGGTAGCCGACCCTCCACAGATCTGGGGGGGAAATTTCAATTGCATATTAGATCCCACTTGCGACAAGTCCAGGGGTCAGTCTAGCCGGCCTGCGGAGGCGGCAGGAGCTATCATAGACATGATGGATCAGCTGGGACTGATCGATGTTTGGAAACAGCGCGCCAACACCCCTCCAGGATTTACACACTACTCTGCACCTCATGACACTCACACCAGGATAGACTACTGGTTAATATCCAGAAGTCTCCTTCCTCAGGTCACAGCATGCAAACCCCTTCCTAGGACTTACTCGGATCACTCTCCAGTTCTATTAGAATTGGAAATATCAGCAGTAAACGCTTTGCTCCTTTCACATGGAGGTTTCCCCCTTACGCCTTACTAGACCAGGTGTTTCGCGCAGAAATGGCGACAGCAATAGAGTGTTTTTTCAAAGATAACATCGGATCAGTCACCTCATTCTCGACAATCTGCGAAGCCTTCAAGGTGTTTATTAGGGGGGAGGCTATATCAAAGCATGCAGGTGTTTTACGCTCTATTCAGAATAGACTCACAAGCCTAGAGAAAGAAATAGCTCGTTTGGAGCAAGAACACCAAAGGACTGGAGACAATAAGTGGTTAGATGACATTAAACAAACCCTTGAAAAGTACCATGATACTGCAGATAGTGAGGTCAAACACTTAGGCAAATATGCAACCGCGCGGAAATATATGGGGAGGGCGAGCGCCCTGGTGCCATGCTTGCCAGTCTACAGCGCCCTCAAAGGGAAGCTAGCACTATTGTTGAGGACGTTGGAGAGGATGGCAGTCTGATACACGACTCGACAGGAATTGCTGACAGATTCCGCAGGTATTAGGCGGACCTGTATAGTTCTCGAATAACCAATGACGATAAAGCAACAAGCGACTACTTAGCTCATATACAGATGACATGGCTTACGGACTCACACAGAGAGCACTTCATGGAAGTTCGGGTGAAACTGACATCAATGCGGGCTGGGACGGCTCCGGGCTCGGACGGACTGACTGTCGCTTTTTACAAGGCCTACCAAGACCTGCTCATACCGCACCTAGTTACATTGTTTGAGGAGATGGCAGAACACAAAGTGATGCCCCCCTCGATGAGAGAGGTTATAATTGTCACCCTTCTCAAGCCAGGGAAACCCCCTAGCGACTGTTCTTCCTACAGACCCCTATCTCCTTTAAACGTGGACACAAAACTTTTCGCTAAAATTCTGGCCAACCGGATAGCACCCCTGATTCCTAATGTAGTAGGCGAGGAGCATGCTGGCTTCGTCCCTGGGCGCAATTGAACACTAAATCTTAGAACCGTCTTCGGTGCGATTCAGCATATAAACCCACAAGTCAAAGCTGCGGCAGTTTTTTTAGACGCTGAGAAAGCGTTTGATTCTGTGGAATGGTCTTTTATGGAAGCTTTGCTGAGACGTATTGGTGTGGGCGAGGTCTTCCTCCAACTTGTAAAAGTACTGTACGAAGCACCGGTGGCCAGAGTGAGGCTGGGGGATAAAGTAACATCTCCTATTTCCATCTCTAGGTACCCGTCAGGGATGCCCCCTGTCCCCACTGCTGTATGCGCTGGTTGCTGAACCCCTGCTATGCGTACTGAGAGAATATCATGGTCATAGAGGAGTGCGCTTCCCAGGGTACCAATTGATTGCTTCAGCCTACGCTGATGACATGCTCCCATATGTCAGGGACCCTGAGACTCACCTCACTGCAGTGCTAATGGAGGTGGTTCGCTTTGGGCAGTTGTTTGGCTTAAAGATTAACTGGACCAAATCCCTACTTTTCCCATTAACCCCGGCAATGCAACCAATACGTTTGGAATTCCATTGCAGTGGACCACAGACTTGGTCCGTTATATAGGTATACGAGTGCACACCAACTCAGAGGTAGTACTTATAGATAACTACGGTATGGCCCTTGGGAGGCTTGAGGAGGAGGTTACCAGATGGATTAGATTGCCCCTTTTGTTGATAGGACAGATTTCATTAATAAAAATGGTTATCCTCCCAAGATTATTATTTCTCTTCCAAAACATCCCCATGCTCCTCCCGGCGCACATATTCACCAAAATAAGGTCGCTCTTGATCAAACTAGCCTGGGCGGGTAAACAGCCCCGGGTTAAATGGGAAACGCTTACTTTACCATATTCCATGGGAGGCCTAAACGCCCCAGACCTAGAATTATATTATAGGGCTGCCCAGTGCTCACACGTGCATGCATGGATGCATGGCTCACAGTCCCTCCCACATTTACGTATAAAGAAAGTAGCTGCTGACCGAGATGCATTGCCTCAAGTATTATTTAAGGCACCCACTAGGAAACACAGCATGCTGGATTCACTTAATCCCACTATACATGCCTGGCATAATCTATTTGATAGGCAAGCTGGTGCACTCACACCTTTGATTCCCCTAGAATGGTGCACCTGGCTTCCAACGGGTAAAGAAAGGGAAGTTTCTAAGGCTTTGCATAGGGTAGGTATCACTGAAGTAGGTGACCTGTTCAGGGATGGGGTACTGCGTAAATGGAGAATATATTAGCTGAGGGATATTCCCCTTCGCCTCTCGATCATTATCAGCACCTTAGAGTTCAACACTCGTTAAGAGCACAACTAGGGGAAGGTCTTCAGGAGCCTCCAGAAGTACTAGTCCTCACACACATTATCCGCACTCCTCCCCCTTCTAAGTTGGTCTCAAGAATTTATAATATTACGCAAGAAAACAGAAGGGCACTGCACTCCAAAGTGTGACAGGATTGGCAGAGGGATTTGGCACGGGTAATTGGAGATAATGATTGGCGATATTGTTGTGAGGTGACCAGACGAATTTCATTAAATGGCAGGCACCGACTCATCCATTTTAAATATATCAATAGGACATATTATACCCCAGATAGGCTGTATAGATATGGATTGCGGGATTCGGCCTCCTGCAATCGTTGCGCAGAGCCAGTTGCCAGTTATTTACATGCAGCCTGGTCCTGCCCTGGAATTTTGAAGTTATGGGAGAAGGTATTCCATATCCTAAATGAAATTACTGGGCTCTCGCTCTCCCCAGCCCCTTTCCTTGCGTTACTGGGGTACGATAAGGAAATCAATAAGGATGTTCGACGGCTGGTGGCGATTGGCTTGTTGCTTGCTAAAAGGCAGGTGGTGATGCACTGGGCTAGGGGCCCTACTCCAACAACAGATGAATGGATCAAAGACATGATATACTGCAACACTCAGGCAGACACATACAGTGAACTTCTACCCCCGCAGGCCAGACCAAGAGCTTACTGGAGTTTATTCCAACAATACCTGATAGGTAAAGAAACAGGGGAACCTGAAGGTGCGGGAGGTGGGGATGCACACACTAGCCGAGCAGAACGTGGGGACGGGATAGTAACGCTGTCTTAATTGCAAAATCGTTGGTGGCTGAACATTGCTCTTGTCATGTACAACACGTTGGGAAATGTTGGAGGAATCCTTATGGTCATAACTACCTGAAGGTGGTCTAGATATGCCTGACACTGTGTACTTGGTCAATATATCTTTAACTGTACCCATACCCAGATGATGTATAACTGTCTTTTGTTGTGTTAATTGAAAATCAATAAAGAAAAAAAAAAAAGGGGGGCAGCAACAAAAGCGCAGGGGAAATCCGGCACGGCCAGAGGCAAGTGGCAGGAAACACGGCACAATACACAAGCCACCAGACGCCTCTGCTGCCACGGGTGGCCACAGGAGAGAAGCAAAAAGAACAGATGCTGGACAGAATGCTGAAAAAATCAAACATGCACTCCAGTCATAGATCTGGGTTTAATCCATCATTTTGTTTGCTCACCAAGCCGCCCCATTTTGGACCCAGCCATATGCAAATCAGTCTTGACCCTGCTCCCCATGGGAACAGTCCAGCCCCAAATGCCAGGCCAGGTCCTTCCCGGACTGGAAACAAGCATCCTGGGACCGGTTTCAGGGTATCAACCCTCATCAGCCAGGCTAGCTTGAATCCAGGACAAAACAATGGGGCAACCCAGTAGGCGGTAGGACCTGGGTGATAATTGATACAGAACACAGTTGGTCCCAACTGAAAATATTCAAATCATATATCACTTTGTACCCAATATCATGAATTACAAAACACTTTAAGACATTGGTATCAAGATTGTTTATACAAAATATTAATTAATCACTTCAAGACACATGAAATCATGTGACACAGTTGCCCCACAGTGAGAGGAAAGTAAGTGTAGATAAGAGTGCTCGTGAGTAGATAGGAGGGAGATAAGAATTACAAGTGAGAGTGTATACAGTGTAAACAATGATTTCAAACAAAGACTGGCTGAAGATACTTCTTCTAATTACATTTTCCACAAGTCATTAGATACGCCATCTGAATTCTGTGTTATCTAGATGTGGAGGAATTTTGCAGTCCAGGTCGATAGAATTAGAAATGTCGACGTTTCGACCCCTAAAGGGTGGGAGGGCCAATAAAACCTTGCAGTGGGGTCTTCTTCAGGACAGGAAGGGAGCAATCTTGAACCCACTGTAATTTTATACGTGGGGTGGACTTGGAATTGGGCTGTTAGCTCCAATTAGGAGGAAAATGTGGACCTCATCGGGGTCCAGGGCGAAGATGTGCCACAGGGTCTCTTTAATTCCCAAAATAAGGTGAATGCGGTAAACCAATTAACTTGGTGCTTCTATGTTCACAGTCCGAATTAATCGGGTGTATTTATTCTTAGTTAAGGAGATGACAGCCGGAGCGTCTCGCGTCTGTAAATGAATCCAAGGGCACAGTGAGCACGAGAGCCACGTCTGGGCATACCCTTCCCACTTAGGACTACAAAAGAACACCACGCCACCCCAGTTAGGACCCAGCCATATGCAAATCAGCCTTAACCCTTCAGGCTTGACTCTGCTCTCCATGGGAACAGTCCAGCTCGAACTGCCAGGCCAGGTCCTCCCTGGACTGTAAACAAGCATCTTGAGATCGGTTTCGGGGTACGGTTTCGGGGTATCACCCCTCATCAGCCACGCTAGCTTGAATCCAGTGGCACAGTGAGCACGGGACTCATGTCGGGGCATACCCTCCCCACTTAGGGTGACAAAAGCAAAAAGAACAGATGATGGACGGAATGCTGAACAAATCAAACATTCACCCCAGTCGCAGATCATGGTTTAATCCATCATTACTTTGCTTACCACACCCCCCAGTTTGGACCCAGCCATGTGCAGATCAATCTTGACCCTGCTCCTCATGGGAACAGTCCAGCCCGAACTGCTAGGAGAGAAGCAGAAGCTGCAGGGCACGAGTGCTCCTGGCTGTGGTCTTCTCCCACGTTTGTGGTCTCTGATCGGTACAAGATGATGCACGTACGAATGAAAGGGAGAGGAGGCCAGCAACTAACTCTAGCTACCACTTGTAAGCCCCTTTCTTCCGATTCACCTAAAGGTGTTATCCCAGATCTGCTTTCAAACCAGAGAGTTGAGAAACTGTCTGCTTTTCAATCAGATTAAAATTGTACAGGCTAACAACTCTTCCTCTGTAAATTGCGACAATTGAGTGGGCACCAATGTATGATTCATTAACAGTTAAATCAATCAAAAGAAATCCACTAGAAAGTTTTGGACTGATATCCTTCCAGATGTGTAGATATTTCTTAAGGGAAAAGATTATTTTTTCTTAAAATAACCCTCACCCACCAACAGGCCCCTTGGTGGCATGCTTCATCATCGGGTTCTTCCCGTCCCTTGCGGGACGTGGCATGCTATGACCGTCCTCTTCTGATCTTCTGCACGTCCTGTAAGTGTTCTGAGGAGGGCTCCCTGGGGTGCCAAGTTTATGGCACCCCTCGCCCACGTCGCTGACAGCACAACCTCAACATCATCTCCTACGCCGACGACACCCAGCTGATCCTCTCCCTCACCAAAGACCCTCACACCACCAAAGCCCACCTCCACGAAGGAATGAAGGCCGTCGCCGAATGGATGAGGACCAGCCGCCTGAAGCTGAACTCGGACAAGACGGAGGTCCTCATCCTTGGTTCCAACCCTTCAGCCTGGGACGACTCCTGGTGGCCAACATCACTGGGAACAGCCCCGCCACCCACCGACCACGTACGCAACCTAGGGGTCATCCTCGACCCCACCCTCTCCATGACTAAGCAGGTCAACGCCGTTTCCTCATCCTGCTTCAACATCCTCCGAATGCTCCGCAGGATCTTCAAGTGGATCCCCACCGAAACAAGAAAAACAGTCACCCAGGCCCTCGTCACCCAGCAGGCTGGACTACGGAAACGCCCTCTACGCAGGAACGACGGCTAAGCTCCTGAGACGTCTGCAACGCATCCAGAACGCCTCTGCACGTCTTATCCTCGACATCCCCGACGCAGCCACATCACACCCCACCTGAGAGACCTGCACTGGCTCCCTGTCAACAAGAGGATAACCTTCAAGCTCCTCACCCACGCACACAAAGCACTCCACAACTCCGGACCAGCCTACCTCAACAGACGACTCAGCTTCTACACCCCCACCCGCCAGCTCCGCTCGACCAGCCTCGCCCTCGCCACAGTCCCCCGCATCCGGAAAACGACCGCCGGCGGCAGATCCTTCTCCCACCTCGCCACCAAGACCTGGAACACCCTCCCCACCAACCTCCGACAGACCCAAGACCTACTGGCCTTCAGAAGACTCCTCAAGACCTGGCTCTTCGATCAGTAGCAGCACCACCTCCCTCTTCCCCCAGCGCCTTGAGACCCTCGCGGGTATGTAGTGCGCTTTATAAGTTACATGATTGATTGATTGATTGATGGTTGACACTAGCTAGTGGGTGGGGGTGACACCTGGCTTCTCCTTAATCAACGGGGTAAAGGTTCCCAGTGTAACACCTCGAGCGGTCTGTCAGATCACCTGGGGGAAATACACACAAGATTAGAGTACATTGTTTCCCCATTCTGTAGATGTTAGTTTAGTCTCTAAACGTTGAGTACCTTCTCTGTGTTGGGTCAGATCCTCACCGACTCCTTGGTAAAAGAGGTGATACTTTTTCTTGAGTCCCTTAAGAGTCATATATAAACAGGACCTTAATCATGCATCGGTGCTTGGCTTACATTCCCTGATTGGATTTTGACCACACCCCATGTTGTGGAACGTTGTGCTGCGCTTCTGTTGCCGGATATCCCTTGCGCGGTCTAGCTGCCATTTGATTGCTCCTGCTTCTGTGTGATGTTACAGGGAGTCACGTTTGAGTTGGCTGATTATGCGTCTTCCTCCCCGACAGAACTCCTAGACGGGATGAAGTGCTTGCTCTGATTCCGTTACTTTCCCGCTCTGATTCAACCATTCGTGGTTTTCTTGTTGAAAGCTGCTGCGGCCGTGCATGAGGTTGCGGTTACGTAGTTTCCAGTGTGGAAGAAATCTTCTGCGCCGAAGGACGGACAAGGTCAGTGCACTGATGAAAGTGAACCTTCCATACAGACCGCTGTTTTAAATGTTGTGGACTTCCTTACCTGTTAGCACATATTCTTCTTGACATCTTTGGGATAGAAGAAGGTGACAAATTCCTTTTAGGAGTGAGGTTAACTCCTACATGCTTTTATCCTGTCTATTGGGAGATTTTATGGTAAGTGGATATATGGTTATACATGGAGAATGTAGTAGAAGGGGGAGGGAGAGATTAACGCATAAAGGAAGTCAGTGCTAGACTAATAGGTTATTTTCTTTTTGTCTTTTTTTTCTATGCAGAGTTTGTTCCTACAGTTGAAGAGTGAGGGGTCACTGCTTTATTTTGGTGTATGCAGTCCAGGCTTCTTTATTTAGGTTGGTCCTTCAGAAGAATATTTCCCCTATCTCCCGGAGGGCAGTGGCCTGCAATTGAGATATGATATAACCCCATAGAGGCACTACCTTCTGGGAGTAGCGGGTACATCTTTGCTCCTGTGGCTTTCCAGGTTAGTGGTGTTTTCTTGGTCTGACACCCAGTGGTGTTTTCTTGGTCTGCTACCTAGTTTTCCAGCCGTTCCTATTTGCCCCACTGCTAACAATCCGACAGAGCACTATACTCATAAAATCCCAAATGGGAAAACCCTTTCTCTCTTGTGCAGAGCCTGTGTCCACCCAAAGGTATGCCCAGGAAAAATTCACTTAAAACTGGTTTTAGGGTTAGCTTCCCTCTGACTAGATTTACAGGCAGCCTAGCTGGTGGAACAAAGCTTTGCCTTCCCCAGATCTCACCTTAGCATGAACAGGTCATTTACTTTTTTTTTTGTTTAAAGTTTTTATTCAATCCATGATAAATAACAATCAAAATCAATTACATGAATACATAAGCCCACAAGTCGCCATACCGTATATACACAATAATAAAATTGTACATAAACAATCAAGCAAATCAATACATGATCTATCCCTTATTCAACTTTCTTATTTCATATGCTATATCATGGGCCCCCATATCTGAATACCCAATTTTTGTTTTTTCATTGATTTCAAAGAATATAAACTAGATTCCAAATTAAAAATATTATAAAATTTGGCCCGCCACATTTCAAAAGAAGGGGCTTCCTGTTGCAACCACAGCGATGCTAAACACAGCCTGGCTACCGCCACTGCTATAAATATCAAGTATCTAAATGGATAACACTCTTCCCCCGGTTTGAGGGATTCCCCAATTCCTGTCAGCATTATATCCATCGTTATCTGTACATTAACCCCGTAATCTCTGATAGAAACCCCTCAATATGTCCCTTCCATAGGTTTAATTGCACACACCCAAAAAAATATGGGTAATATCCGCCCTCTCCATCGCACACCGAAAACATCTCCCATCATTTGTGGCTCCCCATTCCATCATTTTTAAAGGTGTGTGATACAAATTAAATAGTGTCTTAAAGTGTTGAGCTATCAAATTAGCTGACAACAAAATTTTCCCCGCAACATCTATTGAATCCTGCATATACAATCCATCTTGCTGTAACCGGGACCCCCAATTCCTATCTTGCGTCTCCATATCATCTTGCTGTACATCCATCAATATTTGATACAGTGTACCTATTCTAGCCCCCCGCCTAACTGCCTCGACAAGTGGGCAGCTTTTCATCCCCCTCTGATCTTTCTGCTTCAAAAAATAATCTCGAATTTGCAAATACTTGAAGAACTAATTTTTTTACAACGCAAATCTATCTGATAACGTTTTAAATGAAACAAATACCTCATCCTCAAAAAAGTCACCTATTTGCCTAATCCCATTTGCTCTCCATTTCTCCATTCTAAGATCCCAAAATATAGGCGGCAGCATTGAAGTGGTGTTTGTAGGAGTATAATAACAAATCCCTGTTACCCCTATTCTCTTTCTAAATAGCTTCCAAGCTTTGTATGCTGCAATTACCATATTGAATCGCGTTCTCTTATAATAACTTAACTCCAAAAATTTAAACAAACAATTTCTACGCCTCTGATCCCATCAGCAACTGATATATTGATGGTGTTTCTGCCAGCGTTTCAACTTCCTCCCTGTTAACATAACCCTCATATTTTGAAAAAGACAAACGTAGTAATAAAAAGCAAAGTTGGGTACAGCCCAGCCACCACGGTTGAACAGGTCATTTACAAGTTAATATAGTTCCTGGGTCCACCTAACTGGTCTTCCTGCAAGGGAACCAAAAACACCACCACACACCCAAGCCATTGTTTCTGCTCTGAGAGCAGTTTTCACATCTCAATAAGATCAATCACTGCCGGGCCAGCTGTCAGTAGGCTAATTCGCACACTGGAGGCTCAGACAGGCAAAAAGTAACTTTTTGAAAGTTACTTTTCCTACATATTTATTAAAACTGTGACTTTACCAATAAATTGGATTTTTATAAAGATTTAACAAAAACTCTTTGAATGACTTTTGTAGTGTTTCCTATCAAAAGTCACAGATTAGTTTATAATCTGTACTTTGATATTTTCTAGGATTCAGCAACAGCACAGCCAGGAAAATATATTTTGGGGGCTAGTCACTGGAGGACCATGTTAACTTTAATTTCACACATACTCTACTTTTAATTATCAGGCACCCTACCTAGTGGGCAACATGGTGTACTTAGGGGTCATATTTAGAAAGCAGGGTTTCCCACCTGTCAAAAAAGAGTTATTTTAATATGGTTAACAGCAGGTTTTAGGCTGCTGCAGTCAGGCTAGGCATGGTAGGCCTGAAGCCATGTTTGATGGGCCCACTCTGCTGATGGCACAACAGGTACTACAGTCAACAGGTGGTATTCAACTTCAAGGCCCTGGGTGCATTTTCAACACCATATACTAGGGGTTGGTAGGCAAGTTAAATATTTCATTCAGGGATATGCCAATGTAACTACATGCAAAAGGGTAGCACAGACACTTTGCTACTCTTTAGCAGGGATAAATGTGCACAGAGTTTTAAGCCCATCAAAAATAGGGTTCAGGAAAAGGTGAAACATCTGGAGTGACTATGCAGAAAAGGTGGATTTGCTATAGGTACTATACTATGGGGCCGATTCCGATCTCGGTCGGAGGCGCACCCAATACCATTCGGTCGGGAAAAAAGCCATGCGAAAGCCTGTTTCCCGACCTATCCGTACAGCACACCGAACGAGCAAGTACGATGCGCACAACAGCAAAAATTCCGGCCGAGCCGTACTCACCCAAACCAGGTCCTGTTCTCCGACCGAGGCGAATCCGGAAACGCCGAATCGAGTCGCACGGAAGGAAAAATGCAGCCCCGTCCGGCCGGACAAGTACGATGCGCTTCCCGTACGCGCCCGAACCCGTCGCTACGCGCGGCACGTTAAAGCATCCGGGAGAGGCGCACATAAGCTCCGAATCGCGCCACAACACGATCCACGGCTACGAGGCGAACACGGCACCGACGAGGACGGCGCGAAGCGGCGAGGACGAGCGAAGCGACGAGGACGACGCGAAGCAACGAGAAGGGACGAACGACACGAACCAACCATGAATCCCTTCGTCCCGATCATACCAATATTCTACATCTACTACCGGAACAGGCACGGACGCGTACGGCGCAGAAGGTAAGACAGACACCAACCACAAAACACATACAACACGTGACACGACACATCACACACATACACGGGGATTCTGAATATACTTACACCAGCAACAGCAGCACCATAGGGGCGGGATGCCCATCACCAATGCCACATATGCACACAGGGGCCTGAATGCGCACCACCACCCCTACCCAGGGGGCTGGATGCCCACCACTACTACCACCCTCACCCAGGGGGCAGGATGCCCACCACTACTACCACCCTCACCCAGGGGGGCAGGATGCCTACCACTACTACCACCCTTAGCCAGGGGTGGCATGATGCCCACCACCACAACCACCCTCACCCAGGGGGCAGGATGCCTACCACTACTGCCACCCTTAGCCAGGGGGCAGGATGCCCACCACTACTACCACCCTCACCCAGGGGGCAGGATGCCTACCACTACTACCACCCTTAGCCAGGGGGGCTGGATGCCTACCACTACTACCACCCTCACCCAGGGGGCAGGATGCCCACCACTGCTACCACCCTCACCCAGGGGGCAGGATGCCCACCACTACTACCACCCTCACCCAGGGGGGCAGGATGCCTACCACTACTACCACCCTTAGCCAGGGGGCTGGATGCCTACCACTACTACCACCCTCACCCAGGGGGCAGGATGCCCACCACTACTACCACCCTCACCCAGGGGGGCAGGATGCCTACCACTACTACCACCCTTAGCCAGGGGGCAGGATGCCCACCACTACTACCACCCTCACCCAGGGGGCAGGATGCCTACCACTACTACCACCCTTAGCCAGGGGGGCTGGATGCCTACCACTACCACCCTCACCAAGGGGGCAGGATGCCCACCACTACTACCACCCTCACCCAGGGGGCAGGATGCCACCACTACTACCACCCTCACCCAGGGGGGCAGGATGCCTACCACTACTACCACCCTTAGCCAGGGGGGCTGGATGCCTACCACTACTACCACCCTCACCCAGGGGGCAGGATGCCCACCACTACTACCACCCTCACCCAGGGGGGCAGGATGCCTACCACTACTACCACCCTTAGCCAGGAGGGGCTGGATGCCTACCACTACTACCACCCTCACCCAGGGGGCAGGATGCCCACCACTACTACCACCCTCACCCAGGGGGCAGGATGCCCACCACTACTACCACCCTCACCCAGGGGGCAGGATGCCTACCACTACTACCACCCTCACCCAGGGGGCAGGATGCCCACCACTACTACCACCCTCACCCAGGGGGGCAGGATGCCTACCACTACTACCACCCTTAGCCAGGGGGCTGGATGCCTACCACTACTACCACCCTCACCCAGGGGGCAGGATGCCCACCACTACTACCACCCTCACCCAGGGGGGCAGGATGCCCACCACTACTACCACCCTCACCCAGGGGGCAGGATGCCTACCACTACTACCACCCTTAGCCAGGGGGGCTGGATGCCTACCACTACTACCACCCTCACCCAGGGGGCAGGATGCCCACCACTACTACCACCCTCACCCAGGGGGGCAGGATGCCTACCACTACTACCACCCTTAGCCAGGGGTGGCATGATGCCCACCACCACAACCACCCTCACCCAGGGGGCAGGATGCCTACCACTACTACCACCCTTAGCCAGGGGGCAGGATGCCCACCACTACTACCACCCTCACCCAGGGGGGCAGGATGCCTACCACTACTACCACCCTTAGCCAGGGGGCTGGATGCCTACCACTACTACCACCCTCACCCAGGGGGCAGGATGCCCACCACTACTACCACCCTCACCCAGGGGGCAGGATACCCACCACTACTACCACCCTCACCCAGGGGGGCAGGATGCCTACCACTACTACCACCCTTAGCCAGGGGGCTGGATGCCTACCACTACTACCACCCTCACCCAGGGGGCAGGATGCCCACCACTACTACCACCCTCAACCAGGGGGCAGGATGCCTACCACTACTACCACCCTTAGCCAGGGGGGCTGGATGCCTACCACTACTACCACCCTCACCCAGGGGGCAGGATGCCCACCACTACTACCACCCTCACCCAGGGGGCAGGATGCCTACCACTACTACCACCCTCACCCAGGGGGCAGGATGCCCACCACTACTACCACCCTCACCCAGGGGGCAGAATGCCCACCACTACTACCACCCTCACCCAGGGGGCAGGATGCCTACCACTACTACCACCCTTAGCCAGGGGTGGCATGATGCCCACCACCACAACCACCCTCACCCAGGGGGGCAGGATGCCTACCACTACTACCACCCTTAGCCAGG
Source organism: Calotriton arnoldi (assembly GCA_963921515.1). NCBI lineage: Eukaryota > Metazoa > Chordata > Amphibia > Caudata > Salamandridae > Calotriton > Calotriton arnoldi. The sequence goes on along the minus strand of CAWUFW010003103.1, from coordinate 1,555,556 downwards.
GGGCAGGATGCCCACCACTACTACCACCCTCACCCAGGGGGGGCAGGATGCCTACCACTACTACCACCCTTAGCCAGGGGGGGCTGGATGCCTACCACTACTACCACCCTTAGCCAGGGGTGGCATGATGCCCACCACCACAACCACCCTCACCCAGGGGGCAGGATGCCTACCACTACTACCACCCTTAGCCAGGGGGCAGGATGCCCACCACTACTACCACCCTCACCCAGGGGGGCAGGATGCCTACCACTACCACCCTTAGCCAGGGGGCAGGATGCCCACCACTACTACCACCCTCACCCAGGGGGGGCAGGATGCCTACCACTACTACCACCCTTAGCCAGGGGTGGCATGATGCCCACCACCACAACCACCCTCACCCAGGGGGGGCAGGATGCCTACCACTACTACCACCCTTAGCCAGGGGGGCAGGATGCCCACCACTACTACCACCCTCACCCAGGGGGGGCAGGATGCCTACCACTACTACCACCCTTAGCCAGGGGGGGCTGGATGCCTACCACTACTACCACCCTCACCCAGGGGGGCAGGATGCCCACCACTACTACCACCCTCACCCAGGGGGCAGGATGCCGACCACTACTACCACCCTCACCCAGGGGGGCAGGATGCCTACCACTACTACCACCCTTAGCCAGGGGGCTGGATGCCTACCACTACTACCACCCTCACCCAGGGGGCAGGATGCCCACCACTACTACCACCCTCACCCAGGGGGCAGGATGCCTACCACTACTACCACCCTCACCCAGGGGGCAGGATGCCGACCACTACTACCACCCTCACCCAGGGGGGCAGGATGCCTACCACTACTACCACCCTTAGCCAGGGGGGCTGGATGCCTACCACTACTACCACCCTCACCCAGGGGGCAGGATGCCCACCACTACTACCACCCTCACCCAGGGGGCAGGATGCCTACCACTACTACCACCCTTAGCCAGGGGGGCTGGATGCCTACCACTACTACCACCCTCACCCAGGGGGCAGGATGCCCACCACTACTACCACCCTCACCCAGGGGGCAGGATGCCCACCACTACTACCACCCTCACCCAGGGGGGCAGGATGCCTACCACTACTACCACCCTCACCCAGGGGGCAGGATGCCCACCACTACTACCACCCTCACCCAGGGGGCAGGATGCCCACCACTACTACCACCCTCACCCAGGGGGGCAGGATGCCTACCACTACTACCACCCTTAGCCAGGGGTGGCATGATGCCCACCACCACAACCACCCTCACCCAGGGGGCAGGATGCCTACCACTACTACCACCCTTAGCCAGGGGGCAGGATGCCCACCACTACTACCACCCTCACCCAGGGGGCAGGATGCCTACCACTACTACCACCCTTAGCCAGGGGGATGGATGCCTACCACTACTACCACCCTTAGCCAGGGGTGGCATGATGCCCACCACCACAACCACCCTCACCCAGGGGGGCAGGATGCCTACCACTACTATCACCCTTAGCCAGGGGGCAGGATGCCCACCACTACTACCACCCTCACCCAGGGGGGCAGGATGCCTACCACTACTACCACCCTTAGCCAGGGGGCTGGATGCCTACCACTACTACCACCCCCACTCATAGGATGGACAATGCATGACACAACAAGCACACCACAACCTAGGGAATGCAAGATTAAGACATCCCCCCACCACCATGACAAGCGTGTGTAGGCTGTGTCAAATGCCTACAACACCGAACATGACTTTGAACATACAATGTGACCCCCTAGCACATGTGCCACACATATATGTGTGTGGCACCCACAATGCAAGCAGCCCATGACCATTGTGGCAATGGGGCCTAAACCCCCATCATCACAGTGACCAAAAGGTAAGTGTGGGGTCCATAGCTCGAAGCACATTTTGACCATTGTGGCAATGGGGTCTAAACCCCCATCATCACAGTGACCAAAAGGCAAGTGTGGGGTCCATAGCTGAAGCACATTTTGACCATTGTGGCAATGGGGTCTAAACCCCCATCATCACAGTGACCAAAAGGCAAGTGTGGGGTCCATAGCTGAAGCACATTTTGACCATTGTGGCAATGGGGTCTACACCCTCATCATCACAGTGACCAAAAGGTAATTGTTGACAAAGAAAGAGCTGCAACTGCCAAACTGCATGGATCATTCCTGGTCACAGAACCAAAAACTCATCTGTGGCAAAGTAGTGTATGTGTCCCATTGCAACATAAATTGGGGGAGCCAAATACTGCAGTGCAAATGAAACATTCCTTTGGCCATGTGCAGACAAACAACACCCATGGGGGCTGAGACCGTCAACAGTCATCAATGACACAATGACAGAAGTGACCATCAGAATGCAGAACCACATATTTGCACCAATGGGCACACAAATGCAGATATCCTGTGGAGACAGCAGATGTGAGGTGAACAGATACCATACCATGGCAGCAATGGGACACACAAACCATGATCACTGTGCTGACCGATGACCTAGGAGTCCCAGGGACAGCAGGGGAAACACACCAAACAACATACAGCCAATGGCACACCCAAGATATGCCAATGCAGTGGTGCAGATGCACAAACACAAACAGGCAGACCAACACTGTCATCATACACATCAGGTGAGGGGTGGGGGTGCCAGTGTCCCCAGGCAACCACACAACACATGAGGAGAGCTGAATACCAATCATACAGATGTGCATACACTGCCACACTAAGGTAACTCATGGATCCAAATCCCCTATGTGGGCAAGCAGGCATTGTCAGATGAGAGGGAGCACAAAACACACATGTCACACAGGCACGTAGGAACAACAACTGACACAGCAAGACACAGACACACCACAGCACCACCCCCAGGGCCCCCACAATGTGGTGACCCTGGGCTGAATAAAAATACCACTGTGATGACAAAGCTAAATGTCGTTCACACTGTGAACCACAGTCAGGTGTCCTGAGCAACAAACTACCATCACACCTACACAAGCACAAATCAATCAGCATGGCCAGTAAGCCAAGGCCAACATGGAGGCAGGGGACTAGCTGGGCAACAACTCCCATCTGCACACACTCAAGACCACACCCCTCGACCTCTAACAATGTGCAGCAGTGAAGTACACATGCACTGGTGACATTGCACATGCACCCATGACTATTCCAGGGTGGTGGGTGGGAACCAAGGTGCAGAAACACATCACACATGGCCACTCAACAAGACTCCTGAATGTCTGACACACTGCACACTACGCTGTACATGGACATGACGGCGATACCACACCAACCAATGGGATCCCAGCCACAGTCACACACCAATGAAGAAGCCAAGGTCACCCACAAAGAACACACATAGACAACAACCAACATTGCAGCCCGGACCCTGAGGAGTGCCAGCAGTCACACACACAACGTGTCACAATCACTGAAAGATAACACGAACTGAAAATCACATGACAGGGGCAAACAACAAGTGCCAAGGGGAAACCTGACTGTGACCCATCTGCGTCTGCACACAAACTCAGCCCTGACAGAAAACACACCTATGGGTGACACCCTGATGACCAGTAATGTGCCATGCACCCACATCACAGAGAACACAGGGAGAAGACTTTGGGGAACATAGCTCAAGTCAGCAAGCATCACAAACAGGTACAACACTAGGGATCACAGCATGCGCAGATAAATGGAAGTGAACACACAGACATGCACACACAACACACACCTTGTGCGCAGGCAATGTCACACGTGTACACACTGCCATGAGGGGACTCCACTCCTGTGTGAGGAAAGCTGTGCCATATGTTGCCTCAGTAGGGCCCCATCATGTCAGCTGAGCACTTGGTCACACAATCAACAATTAGCACCAAATGAGGGCTCCCATCACATCAGCCTGGTCATGGATGTGCCAACGGAATCATCAGCACAGATCCAACACACTTGTATAGCAATGTTGCACTGACTACACGGATGAGTCCTTCCCCATTGATGCCCAAACCTGCATGTCCACTGGAGATGGCAACACGGTCAGGGAAGTAGACAAATGCAACGATGGCAGGCACAACAGATGTGCAGGGGTGGAAGCCACAGATATGAAATTGCCAATGTAAGTAGGAAACCCATTGCCAAATACTGAACACATGACACCCTCAGATGCTGCTATTGATGACATGGATACACCACATGATAGGACACATTCCCCCTGGACCACATGGGTTCCTGCACAGTAACACTTCATAATCATGAGACCAGATATCACCATCACTGCAGCAAGGGCATGGTTAGCAGCACCAACAACATGTACATCTGAAGCATGAGCACTAGAGAAAAGAAAGTTGCTTTATTCAGCATATGTGTTGATTGAAAACGACGTCCAGAAAAAATAGAGCAAAGGCCAATGGCCAGTCCATTGTCAAAGTTCAAACAGGGTGACACTGGCAGATGTCACCCTACGCATGCCTGCACAAAACCAGGGACAATCCACTAGGAGGGGCAACCGGGGGGCAGGCCAGGCACCGCAGGGACAGGATCAGGGCTCACCAGGGGAGTCAGGGAAGGGGTGGTGGGTGCTGGAGAGCCACTGACAACTGCAGTGGAGGTGTCTGACATGGTGTGTGCCGGCACAACTGGGGGCATGACTCAGATGTCGTGGGTGCCGGCACAACTGCAGTGGACCCTGCAGATGGAGTGGACAGGTCCGCCACTGCAGTGCCCAAGTCAGACAGGGCGGTAGTGGACTCCACTGCAGTGCCTACCTCCAGGGGAGGAGAATGGGGAACAGGCAAGGTGGGTTGGACAGAGGGGAGGACACCCTCACCACATCAGTGGCACAGACAAGCGCAGCGGGGGTGTGGTGCTGGGAGAGCAAGTGGCAGGGGGAGAAGGCCTGATCCTCTTGGGGATGGTATATCTGTGGGTGGGGGAACCTGGGGCAGGGTGTGGTGGGGGCACCTGTGCAGTGGGGGCCTGAGGGATGGAGGACGGAGACCTTGTGCCTGAGCTGCAGGGCGGTGGCGTGGTCTTGCTCTTAGGACTCCGGGGGACTTGCGGGTGGGGGCCTCAGTCCGTCTGCGCCTGGGGAGGGTGTCCGGGGGCGAGGGCACTCTGCTCCGTGTGGGTGGGCTTCCTCTTCCCCCGGGATGCTGGAGCAGCTTCATCGGTGGGGAAGAGGCCGAGGTCACAGAGGAAGAGCTGCTGTGACTTTGGGGTTGCAGGTGAGGCAAGGGAGGGTGCTTTGGAGGGAGAGGGAACTGAGGACTGCGCAGTGCATGTGGATGCGTGTGTGTGTTCCAGGGCCCCATCCCCTGTGAGTCTGGCTTCAGTCCCCTGAATGTGCGTGCGTGTGCGTTTTGTCATTGGCGTGTGTGTCAGTGTGCTGGATGTGTGTGTGCTGGTGTGTGCCTGTGCCGGTGTGTGTGTGCTTGGGACGGGTAAGGTGCTGGGGAGTGTGGATGGAGCAGAGGCAGGAGGGGTGAGGGACCGTTTGAGGAGGGACACTGCTGCCGTCAGGGATGAGTCCATGGACGTATTGCCCCTCTGTAGGTCAGACATGCCCGATGAGATGCCCTCCATGAACGACACCAGCTGAGTCAACAGCGCGGTGTGCGCATGGAGGACACTCAGCATGGCTGTCTGCCCTACATGGAGCTGGCGAAGGAGGTACACAGACTCCTCACTCAGGGCAGCAGGGGACACAGGGGCAGGGGGTGCGGTGCCTGGCCCAAAGGAAACACGCTCCCGGACATGGGAGCCTCCACGGACCTGGGGAATGGGAGCCGATGGGAGGGCGGTGGTGGTGCTGGTGGTGGCGGGGACAGCAACACTAGCTGGGGTGTGGTGGCTGCTGACACCCGCCTCCACAAGGGAGTCATCCTCCGAGTTGCTCTGGTCCTCAGCTGAGGTGGATGCTGCTGAGGACTCCTCGGTGTGGCTCCCCTCGCCCTCCGTGCCACTGGGTCCCTCCGACCACTCCTCGGCTGCTGACCCAGTCTGGCTCTCTGGCTCCTCCTGGTCCGTGGAGCTGTCCCCTTCCGTGGCCGTGGATGTATCTGCAAACAATGGGGATACAGACAGACATCAGTCACCTGCACATAACGCACACACCACTGTGAGCACAGCACATCACAGAGCAAGCCCTGGCATCATCAGTTGTACATTGCTAAAAGTGCCCTAATTGAACAGGAGAAGTCAATTGTCAGTCTGATGCCAAGCATGGCACTCACATCCCACATGGCCTTGCACCCATCTGTCTGGTGTCTGTTGGATTGCAACACCCCAGTGTTGACACATGCACCAAGTACACAGTAGTTGGACAGTGCAGAGGACACGGTGTGGCATGTGGACATGCACACATCACAACTCTTGCCAGTGAGTCAGTACAGGTGTCCGGATGAAAGGGATGCCCAGAGTCAAATAGGAAATGCATGTGATGCATACCAGCGACAGACACCATGATGCACCCATGTCCTGATAGCCAGCGCCACTATGGTGTGCATGTAGCACATGTCACTCCCCTGCAGGCTCACCAATCAGTAGACACATGCCATGGCGGAGGCATGACTGCAAAGTCATACATCACTGTCTCAGTGATGTATGACTTTGCAGCCAGACAACAACACTCTGCACTGTGTCACAATAGTAGGTCATGGGGAATGCAAGTCCTGGAGCTGCACAAGTGCACATGTACATCCCCCCACAACACATCCTCTTAACCCTCATCTGTCCAGGTCATACCTATTGGACATATGGTAGACCTGTGACACTACCCTCTGAACCTGAGCCCCTCACACTCTGCTGTGCATGGGGAACAGCTGCCTGAACTTCACATTCACATGCCCCAGTCTGCATGGGCAGCTGATCAGACACCTATGTGTCACACAAGTATCGTCTCCTATGGTCACATCTCCAGTGGCATGCTGAGCCCCTACCAAGAAACTCCACAGCAGTCCTGGCGACTAATCCACAGCACACTGACACAGAGGCAGACACCTGAGGGGTCAAATCACTGCGCACAATGTGTCAGCTGATACACGGGAGTGGGAGTACAGAGTGTATTGTATGGCCTGGAGTAGGCATGACTGTCCAGCCCCACATGAATGAGGGATGAGCCCTGGACTGTAGGCAGCTGGCTAAGTATGTGTGACACACGTCATATACATACTCCTGGGGCCCAAACATTGTTCCCACCCGCAGCATGGGTGTGTGCCAGATACCCCAGCCACATGTGGTGGATCAGCTCAGCAATTGGACCACAGATCAAAGTAACACGCTGAATACATGTCAGAATACAGGCATTGTGTAAGCAATGGACCCACCCATGATGCCCACCACAGAGTCAGGGAAACAGATGCTGTCTCCCACCTTGAGTCAAGCAAACTGCAAGGACACAGTCCTAAGTGACAGAATTCCCTGCATGTAAGGGCCACACCTGGGTATCAGATGAGGAGTGGGCAGTGCACAATAGAGGGACATGGCTCCTGGACAACATGACTGCTGTACTGTGGCAGTTTAACCAGGCCCGAGGAGGGCACATAGCATGTTAGACAGAGTACACAGTGCAGTCTTTGACTCACCCCCTCCTTGCTGCTCTCTGGCCTTCAGCTGCCCATCCAGGTCTGGAAAGACCACCGCCAGGATCCTGAGCATGTGGGGGTCAGGGTCCGTGTTCCGCCCCTCCTGCGAGGAGGCGACAGCTTCAGCTGGACCCGTGCAATCCTCCGGGTCCAGCCCCGAAGGTCCTGCCACCTCTTTTGGCAGTTGCGGATCTGGCGCTTGTAGACCCCCACGGACCGGACAGCCCGGACGATGTCCTTCCATATCTCCTGCTTCCGATGGGGAGAAGCCTGTCAGGATGACAAAGTGATAAGGCCATTACTACACATGCAACATATCCGTGCATGACACAGTTGCATATACATGTCGCAATCACAGGGGCACATGGTGTACACAGGCAGTGCACGGCTGCCCATGGACAGTTTTCCAGAAGTCACTACATGGTATCATTGCATGGGGAGTAAAACCCTGTTCAGAAGCACTGTCACTGCACCATACCTGTCCAGTGCAAGTCACTACACACTATGGGGGGTGACAACTACTCAGTGAGCCTGCTAGCCAGTGGCGTGCAGACTCTCAGCCTTGCTAGTCAGACAAAATGCACATTCAGAAAGGCAGTGCACAGGACACTCACCTGCTCCCCTGGTGTCCCATACAGCTTGCTGTACTGTGGAAGTAGGCTGTCCAGCAGGGCCTGGTTCTCCTCAAGGCTGAAGGCTGGGGCTCTCTCCACAGTACGTGCCATTGCAGGGTCCAGAGGGGCAGAGACAGCAGCAGTGCAGTGGCAGATGTCGTCCTGGAGCATGTAGTGCAGGCAAGTGGGCTCTCAGGGGAACAGCCAGCAATATATATGTGCTGGAGAGGCAGATCCTGTCCCTTGTGTCCAAAGTGATAGGTCCAAGTCATTTGCATCTTCTGAATCTGGCCAATCCATGGAATAGCAGCACCAAAACACGCCCACAGCATCCTTCAAAACTTCAACTTCATGACATACATGATTTTGCAACATTGTTGTGGGTGACCAACTGAATTCCCAGCAACCGACTCGTTCGAAATTCGAAAACGCGTCCGTTGCCAGGCAAGCCCATTGTCAATGGGTGCGCACCGATCGGTCCATTGCGGTACAACGCGCACAGGGGTACAACGCGTACCCGCACACATTGAAGGCAATGGGCCGGCCGGAGGCACCGATCGGTCCATTGCGGTACAACGCGCACAGGGTACAACGCGTACCCGCACACATTGAAGGCAATGGGCCGGCCGGAGGCACCGATCGGTCCATTGCGGTACAACGCGCACAGGGGTACAACGCGTACCCGCACACATTGAAGGCAATGGGCCGGCCGGAGGCACCGATCGGTCCATTGCGGTTCAACGCATCACTGTACATGTGACTGGCATAGGTCAGCATGCCTGTCTCAGATGGACATATGCCAGCCACAGATAGCTCCCAGGGAGTGAGGGGCACACCTACATCACGACAGCCTGTCCAAACCTTATCATAAGGCATGTAAGGCTGCATTTCCTATTGTGTGTATGTTGGTGTACATGTTGTCCTGTGGGTGTCACCTGTGGGCAGCCACCCCCAGGCTGTGCACGTGTTCATGGGGACAGGATCCTGGGTGTTACGTGTACGTGACCACTGTGATGTGCAACTGTTCATATCTGTGCATGTGTCATGGTCACATTTCACAGTGGTGTTTGTGTAAGTCATGTCACATACCCCGTGAGTCCCATGTGGGACGGTATGTTTGAGACAGGGTGTCCCAGTGGCACAATAGTGATGGCCCTCCACAGTCTTTGTGCATGTAGTGTTTACAATGTCTCTGATTTCATGTGCACAATGGGAGACAGTCTCCACATCCACGTTGTGTGTGCATGGACTCTGATGTTGTGCGTGTGTGTCACAGACGTCCATGTCTGTCCTGCCATGGCAAGTGTGGCCACTACCTGTGGGGGTCATGTTTGTTTTGCTGTGGTGTACACATGATACTCCAGGTGATGCCAGTGTCCATGTGGCATTACAGGGTCCCTGGGAATGTGCCTGTCGTTGAGCTGTGGTGCCTGGGGCACATCTGTCCTCACATGTCACTGTGGGGGGTGACTGTGACACGGCATCATGATATCCAATGGGCCAACCTGGGACAAATTGATGCCACCTGTAGGACCGTGTTGACAGATGTTGGCCATGTATGTACCATACATGTCGTTCCGGTACTGCACACTTCATGTAGTTGTGCCTCATGATGATGTATGTTGGGATCTTGAGTGTGTTCAATGCCGCATATGTGGGGTGACTGACGATCTTGCTTACTTCTCCTCTGCACTGCAGGGCTCCTGCTGTCCATCGGCCATTCCCAGACCTGGCAACGATGGTGGAACGGGACAGCATCCGACGGTACCGCTTCACCAGGCAGCTGATTGAGGAATTGGCAGTGCAGTTGTCCCCACATTTGCAGCCTGGCCGGCCGTATCCTACAGCGCTGACCCCCAAGGTGAAGGTGATGGCAGCCCTACACTTCTTTGCCACCGGTACCTTCCAACATACTGTGGCGTCTGCTGGTGGGATGTCACAGACCATGTTCAGCCGTGTGCTCCGCGATGTTTTGGCGGCAATGTTGCTCTTCCTGAACCGGTACATCTATTTCCCTAGACTGCGACGACTTACTGACGTGAAGAGTGACTTTTATGCCCTGGGGAGGATGCCGCATGTCATTGGCTCCATTGATGGGACACATGTGGCTTTGGTACCACCACAGGCACAGGAGCAGGCCTACAGGAACCGCAAGCACTACCACTCGGTCAATGCACTGGTGGTGTGTCTTGCAGACATGACCATCACACACGTGTGTGCCCGTTTCCCTGGTTCAGCACACGATGCCTTTGTGATGAGGAGTAGTCGCATCCCCAGGATGATGGCACAGATGCAGAACCAGCGTGCCTGGCTTGTCGGTGTGTACTGACTTTGTGCCATTGTGTGTGATCTGATCTGTAGTATTCCGCCCACTTTTCCAAGTCAGCTGATGTGCACTTGTCTGTCCGTAGGTGACTCGGGATACCCCAACATGCCGTGGTTACTGACACCCCTCAGGAACCCTGTGACACCTGCCCAGATGCGCTACAATGAGGCACATGGTCGGACCAGGAGAGTGATTGAGCGGACCTTTGGTCTCCTGAAGAGCCGCTTCCGCTGCCTGGACAAGACCGGAGGGTCCCTCCCATATGCCCCTGCGAAAGTGTGCAAGATTATCATCGTCTGCTGCATGCTACACAACCTGGCAGTGCGGAAGGAGTTTCCTCTCATCCAGGATGAGAATGACCAACATCCGCCACCTGTGGAGGATCCTGGCCTGGACCACGATGCCAGTGACGATGATGATGATGATGGTGATGTCCGCACACAGCTCATCACCAACTTCTTTAGCTGAATGTGAGTATCCTGAGGTGTCATGTGAATGATGTGAGTTGGCATGATGTGTGGGTGGGGCTCTGGCTCTGTTGGAGTGTGTCCATGGGCTACTTGACTGGATGTGTGTTGCGATGTGTGGTTACAGGTGGGCTGTACTCCCCAACAGTGTTGACATGCTAACTTGGTTCTGGGTGGGTATCTTGTAACATGTATTGTGCATGAGTTTTGCTGTTCTGTCCTGTACTGCATTGCTTTTGACTGTGTGTCATTTCTGTCCTTCACAGGGTACTTTCAGATTTGTTTGGTCAACTGTGTCCACCGACGACGTGATTGCACATCCAGGCTGGTAGCTGTTGTGTCCCTACAGGTGATGTGCGCCACACCCATGGACTTCCTTCCGTCTACAGTTGTTGACTGTGTGCCCGCTACCAGGTGGGGTTACCTTGCATCTGTAGTGGTTACGGCATGTTGCTACTGTGTAATAAACCTGTGCTTCACTTAGTGATGTGCGTTGTCTGTGGTCACACATTTGACTGCCATTTGCTTACTGCACCTGTGGGCTACTTGACTACAACTGGGAATGGGTGTGGTGTCTGTGCATTGCACCGTCTTCCCTGGCAACATCAGTGTAGGCAATGAGTCAGATGGCCTAGGTGTGTATGTGTTGTGTAGCCCTGGTGGTGTGTCTCCCTCATATGTGTCACGTTGCCTGTACTCACATGCCTGTGTTGTCCTTGCTGTTGCAGTTCGCATACACAGTGTAATTTTGCTGTTCATCATCCCCATAACAGCACCCACGTTGGAATCACGACAGAGGCAAGTATGGTGTATTAGTGTGTTTATTGTGATACATTTGTGTTAATAGTGCATAGGATGGGTTGTGCTGTACATGAATCTTGCAATCCCAAGTTCCTAGGTGAATTGAAAGTCCAGGTAGACAGGATCCCCAGTATCGGGGCCACAGTTGTCTGACACATTGGTCCAACTTGTACTCCCCATGCAATGTGTGGGAGTAGTGTTGCCGTCAACAGGGTGAACAGTCTGTGCACAAAGGCGAAAATCCAGAACAGGTTCAGGCTTCCTGGGAGTTGCGCTTGGCCATCAGCCTCTCACTTTCCCCTCCTCGGACGACCCCTCTTCTTGGGGGGGCCCTCAAGTGCAGGCTGCTGCGGTGCAGGGGACTCTCCGCCAGAGTCCTCCTCCCTCCCTGTGGCAGTTGCAGTTTGTTCGGTACCAGATGTTGTTGGCACACAGGGAGGTGTGGACTGGTTGCTGTTCATCTGGCGGAGGCATTGTAAAATGTCCCTGTGCACCGCCGTCATCTCATGCAGTACATCCCACTTGGACTCCACGCGGGACATGTGTGAGTCCACACGTGACATGTGTGACTCCACGTGGGACATGTGGGAGTCCAAGCGGGCATGATGGGCAGCCTGCTGCTGTTTGATGTCTCTGAGGAGCCCCACTACCTGGCTGAGCTCTCCGGTGCTGGACTGGTACGCATCAGCTATGCGTACCAGTTGTGGGTCTTCATGCACACCAGCAACGTCTGCAAGCAGCGACCTCTGTCTCCCACCCCTCCCACCACCCCTGCTGACATGTGCAGTGTGTGCAGTTGCACGCACAGATAACCCTGGTCCACCTTGGGGGTTGGTGGTGGTGGTGGTGTCCATGGCCCCAGGTTGGTCCAGGGTCACTGCGCTGGTGTTGCTCCTTATTCTGTCCATGTCGGCAGGGATAGTATTCGTGGTGACAGTCGTTGTAGGGGTGGGTGCAGGGAGTGCAGCTGGTGGTCCTGCTGGTGCTGCAGCTGGTGGTCCTGCTGGTGCTGCATGTTGACTTGCACCGGATGTGCCAGGTTGTTCATCGTCCGAGGAGGACAGAGGCTGTACGACGCCAGTGAGCTCGGCATCCTCTTGAGCCTGGGACTGGGACTCCTCAGCGTCGGCTGCTGTGTCCCCATCATCACCTGTTTTTGGGAGACACAAACAATGTATGTCATGTTTCTGCAGGCATCAATGGTTGACACACATGACAGTTGTGACTGTGCCTCTGGGTGCGGGCCTGTACATTGCATTGTCCTAAGTCGTCACAGTCAGGGGTTGATATTGGTGTGGCACATTGTCCTGCATTATTTGGGCATTTCTATGTATTTTCTGGGGTGTGAACATGGTCTGCATTGCTTGTGTTTGGTTGACAGCCAGACCTCCTTCCCACCCAGCCAGCCAGTCAGTTATCCCACCATGGAACGTGCTTGCGTTGCAGGGAGTGTAAGTTGTCTCTCAGGATGTCAGTCAGTGGTGTCCTGCTGTTTGTTGGTGCACAGTTGGCAGCAGGGCCTTGTGCTCCCCACAGCAGTAGCCAGTGTCAGCCATCTTGTGAGTCCTTCTCCACTCCCTGTGATGTGAGCATGGTTCAGGGTGGTGTTGATGGGACAGTTGTGAGGCTGAGCAATGTCTGTGACTACGACTCCCATCATGCTATTGCCTCCACCCCCTTCCCAGCATGCCCATGCTTCCTTCCTTTTGACTCTGCTTCCCTGTGGGGTGGGCTGGCTGTGCTGACAGGATGGCTGGGAGTGTTGTCCTGGCAGTTGTTTGGCTAAGAGTCCCAAGAGTGTCCCTGTGCTTCACACAACATAACCCAGGGTGGTGGTGCTTTGTGGGATCTTGTGTTAGGATGGAGGGCATTGCATTCTACCAGGTGGGTACTGTGGAGTTTGTGTTGGGGAGGGTGTGAGGGGAGGTGCTGGTGACTATAGTCAGTGCTGCAAGTCCCCCTTCCCACCCAGCCAGCCAGATATCCCACCATGGAACGTGCTTGCATTGCAGGGAGTGGAAGTTGTCTCTCAGGATGTCAGTCAGTGGTGTCCTGCTGTTTGTTGGTGCACAGTTGGCAGCAGGGCCTTGTGCTCCCCACAGCAGTAGCCAGTGTCAGCCATCTTGTGAGTCCTTCTCCACTCCCTGTGATGTGAGCATGGTTCAGGGTGGTGTTGATGGGACAGTTGTGGGGGTGAGCTATGTCTGTGACTACGACTCCCATCATGCCATTGCCTCCACCCCACTTGCCAGCATTCCCATACTTACTTGCTTTTGTGTGGAGTTCAGTGGGTGTGGGTGTGAGGGCAATGGCAAGATGGCTGACAGTGGTGTCCTGCTGTTGGTTGGTGTGCAGTACCCAGCATGCCCTTGTGCTCCCCACGACACAGCAACAGTGTCAGACATCTTTGATGGGCCTTTCCACTCTCTGTGGGATGTGCATGCGTGAGTGTGAGCTTGCTGGGCCATGTGGTGGGGGATGTAGGGCTGTGAGTACGACTCCCATCATGCTATTGCCTCCTCCCCCTTTCCCAGCATGCCCATGCTTCCTTCCTTTTGACTCTGCTTCCCTGTGGGGTGGGCTGGCTGTGCTGACAGGATGGCTGGGAGTGTTGTCCTGGCAGTTGTTTGGCTAAGAGTCCCAAGAGTGTCCCTGTGCTTCACACAACATAACCCAGGGTGGTGGTGCTTGTGGGATCTTGTGTTAGGATGGAGGGCATTGCATTCTACCAGGTGGGTACTGTGGAGTTTGTGTTGGGGAGGGTGTGAGGGGAGGTGCTTGTGACTATGGTCAGTGCTGTGAGTCCTCCTTCCCACCCAGCCAGCCAGATATCCCACCATGGAACGTGCTTGCATTGCAGGGAGTGTAAGTTGTCTCTCAGGATGTCAGTCAGTGGTGTCCTGCTGTTTGTTGGTGCACAGTTGGCAGCAGGGCCTTGTGCTCCCCACAGCAGTAGCCAGTGTCAGCCATCTTGTGAGTCCTTCTCCACTCCCTGTGATGTGCGCATGGTTCATGGTGGTGTTGATGGGACAGTTTTGGTGCGGGCAATATGTGTGACTGCGACTCCCATGATGCTATTGGCTACACTGACTTGGCCAGCATACACAGAATTCCTTCCTTTGAGTGGTCTTCACTGTGTGTTGGTGTTGTTGTGGTGGCTACATGTGTGGATGTGTTTGTTAGTTCTATTTGTGCCACTGCCTAGCTGTAGTTGTGGTTGTGTTTGTACATGTGTTGGCACAGTTGGATGTGACTTTTTTGATGGCATGTGTTGTGTTTCTCTGACTGACATACACATTTTGGGATGATTCTGTTCTGGTTGCTGTATTTGTTGTTGTGTTTGTACATGTCATGACACAGTTACATATCACTATGAGATGGCATATATTGTGTTTATCTGACTGACATACACATCTTGGGATGATTATCTTTTGGTTGGTGTGTATTTGCTAAGGGTGCATGGTTTGACTGTCCCCTTGACAGTGATGTGTGTGTATTGTCACACAATATTGTGTACATTTGTTGTGTACTCACCAGGCTCTGGGATGTTCTCTAGTCCATATACGCTCACTGGCGGAAGGATGGCCCGCACCTTCTCCTCCCAGGGCCTGAGGTATACTGGCTTGGCAGGAGGGCCACTGCCGGTGTATTGGCTGATGAGGTAGTCTTTCTTGAGCAGCTCACGGACCCTCCTGCGCACGTCATACCACCTGTTCTGGATGTCGGTCTTAGTGCGCAGACATGGTGATTGTGCGTTCACCCTGTTGATGATCCTCTCCCACATCTTGGTTTTCTGCGACATGGGGTCTGTTGGACCAATGTGCCAAACAGCTGTGGCTCTACCCTGAGGATCTCGTCTACCAGGACTTCCAATTCACAATCTAGGAACTTGTGATTCTTCTTGGGGGGCATGGTGATGGGTGGTGATGGTGAGTGATGTGTGTGTTGGTGTGCAGGTGAGGGTGTGTGAGTGTGTGTTTTGCTGGGTGTATGTGAGGTAGGTATTTGTTGGTGTGCTGCTGGTGTGTGGCTTGTGTGAGGGATGAGCTGTGGGTGTGTGGTTGCTTTCTCTTGGGTGCTGGCAGTGGAATGGCATTTGCAAAGGCTCATGGTAGTGATTTGTGTCCTTTATATAGGTGGAGTTGTGGGTGTGTCTTTGTTCTCTGTCCCCACCCCCCCAGTATTTATTGGCTTGGTAATTGCTTGTTTGGCCTTTTTTGGGTGATTTTTCCTTTGTGTTGTTTGTGTATGTTGGAAACGTTCTTGTGACCGAGTCGGACCCTGCATTGGTCTCGTACGGTGTTTTCCGCTTCGTTCACGCTGTGTTTGTGCAGTTTTCTATGCTGCGTACGCGTCGGTCGCGGTGTATTGTGTTGCTTCGGCTCGGTTTTGTATGCGTGCCGGTCGTACGGCTTGTCCTCCCGTCCGACTCGGTCGTGGTTTTCGCGCCTTGCATCGTACTTTGCGGTTTGGAGTTAGCGTGTACGTTTCGTTCGGATTTGTTCCGGGTGCGTGTCGGTCGGTTGGATTCGCGTGTTTTCCGGCCGGATTGCTATTTTCCGTGCGGCTCGGTCGGTCGACTTGGTTTCCTTGCGTGTCGGTCGGATTTATCGCGGCTTGCATCGTACTTGGCGTGTCGGGCGCCACGGGTACGTGTCGGTCGGTAATTTTTCCGGCTCCGAGTCGGTCGGTGCTTTTTCCGGCCCGAATCGGAATCGACCCCTATGTGTCTTGTTGACTCTGACTACCCTTTGAACTCTGTTTGTATTCCACAACCCAGAAACTATTTCAGCCAAATTAGACTCCTTTTACCAATCCTGTAATATATTGGCCACACAGTAAGGGGATTTGGAATCTGGGAATCTGAGACAAGGAAATGACCACTCGTGCCACTCATGAACACCTCCTCCATCAGCCTCATCCACCATATTATTCTTTTTCCTATCTATCAAGCATTAATTTCTCTAAGCTTGTTGCCTCATACCAGATATTAAAATCATTGGACAACCACAAAAATGTTCTGAAGATGTCAAACTACTCAGGGAGAAGAATAGGTTGACCCCTGTTGCCCACACCTCTACATCACCATTGACTATCTACCCTTACTGGATAGGTTTATTGACAGAGTGACTCTCATGCAGTTTAATAACTATATTGAGGGTCAGGAACTACTGACTCATAATCAGGTTAATATCTACCACATAGGATGACCTCAAGACACAAATGGATCAGACTTTGGATGCTGTCGTCATATGCCTTAACTTCCCAGATGTCTTTGAAATAGGTCATTATCCCACCTTCATTTTCATGGCATTGGAATTCACAATAAGGCATGGATTTTACCTGTCAAATATTATCTTAACCCCACAAGTCACCTCTACGCCTTGTACTCCTAACTCTGATGTACATCAGTGTCCTCTCATCATTTGATCCTATTCAACATCTCCCTCCGGGCATTGAATCTTCAATCTAACCTGCTTCAAGTATATAGTGATAAACTGATTCTGATGAAGGTGACACCACAATCAGGTGTAGACTGTCTAGTGCTGAGGTCCTGCCTTCTTACTATCGATGACTGGGGGACCACAAAGCATCTGAAATAAATAACTTTGGGGCTGATTACGATGGCGGTGAACCCACCACCAAGAGGCTGTCGGTGGCGGGTTCACCACCAATGTGAGGCCATTTCCCGCCCGCCAATCGCCATGCATTGGACAGTCTCCTTGAGCCCGCCGGTGCTGCGGAGGCCTCCCAATCCCTGAAATGGTGGCGGTGCCTACCAGGCACTGCCGTAGGGATTACGATGGTCCATCCCCGCTAGCTTTTCCATAGCACTTCACCTGCCATGGAAAGGCTGGCAGGGATGGACATTGGGGGCCCGTATCATCCCGGGCACTTTCGTTTGTGGGTGGTGCCCCTCTACATTTCCCTGCACCATGTGGCAGGCACCGCATAGTGCTTGCCACGTAGTGCAGGGAAATGTAAACAGTGCCTTTTTTACATTGAGGCGGGTGCTGCAGCCAGCAGCACCCGCCACAATGCAAATATGGCAAGTGCGACCGCCACGATGGCGGGTGCATCCTAATACCCCCTGTGGGACCGCCGCCTTGTAGGCGGGCGGTCCCACTCCCCGAGACGATGGCGGACGAACTGGAGTCCGTCTGCCATCGTAATCAGCCCCTATATCTATACCTACAGATGCCTAGCACATACAAATGCCTCTTTTTAAAGGCTCACCAAGCTCCATTACCCACCAATGCATTGCCTTTATTAAAAAGTCTCGAAGTGAACCCCCGCTGTGGCCTCAGCATTGAACCCCAAATCAGCACAGTTGCTATTTCTGGCATTTGAGAATATGCAAATGAATGTTCCCTTTCCTTTATTCCCCTAACCAGGTTCTCTCTAAAATTACTTTCGCATCTGGACTATGCCAACACCCTCTCCCTCAGTGCTGTTGGTTAAATGTAATAATATAGTAATAATATAGTTTTCCAAAACATCTTGTGCAAAATTACTTTTCCAAAATATAAAACTGTGGTTTGCACCCAAGATATGTAGCCCGATTGTATTCAGGAATAAAGGGTAATTTCACAAACTACATTCAATAGCACTACTGTTGTACTACTTTCTACAAAATGCAATTGACAAACGTATGAGTGAAGAACTCCACTGACGCCTCTGCTATCTTTTCTATACTGATATCGCCACGCCAATGTACCCGAGATATTTGCACATATGAGAATACAATTTTGAAGTAAAAGTATGGGTGACCGGAGAAGTGTTAGGAAAATGAGGAATGATTACTCAAAAATAGGTGAGGTTAATTAAGGAGGGATTTCGGAGAGACGTGCTAATACAAATCACACACCCACAAAAGAGCAGACTATTGTAATTCACATAAATATACCTGTAATGTTAAAATAGCTGTAATGCTGTCAAACCAGGTTTAAAAGTACTCAAGTCCAGCTTCGAATAAGTCAACCACTGGTACTGTAACACACTCCTACAAAGATCAGTGAAGGCAGGGAAATAAATAGAAATGAATGTTAAATTAAAGACCTTCGTTCTACATTTAAATTTGAAAAATGTACATATGTATGTTTTTTTTACTGACTGAAAATTAAGTATAATCAATGATTTTTTAATGTAATGATACATGTAATTGTAATGGAAATGGAAATTAAACATTTTATCTTATTTAAAAAATATGAAAAGTATTTGAACTAAGCAAACAGATAACTTTTAACTAAGTTGACTTCAAACTAAATACAAATACATTTTTTGTGAAGGTGGGTCTTTTTACGTTATTGTTTTAATTTTTTGAATAAATGAAATTAATATATTTCAATCATGTTATTATTTCATTCATATTTAATTTGCAAAAATGTATTTACTGTAACTTTTTATTTTATTAGTTTCAGGTTAAAATATTTTATAGTTACGTTTTATAAATCAGCTCTTTTCTGCCACAACCCCTTTCTCTCTGTTCGGATTGGTGTGCTATATATTTATATATACACATAGAACAGCACCAGGCAAATGTGTGGACTGGTACCAAATGCATGTATTTTCAGCCGAGGTGCCTTAAGGCCACTGCAGCTCCTAGCAACACACAAGTTCTTCATGAGCAAAGATAGCACGTGTTGAAGAAGGGAAAACAAATATGCTGTTAGTCGTTGGGTAGTTCAGAACACAAAGAATGCATTCAAAAAAGTCCAGGTAATTAAACTATCCTGGAAGTGTTAAAATGAAAGCACCACAATGTTTTACTGTTGACATATTTTTTAACTAAGCTGAAAATATAAATGCCGGCCACCAAAAGTTTGGGGAAACTTGCCCGTATGTTCCGACAAACAGCATTTTTACTGTGTGATCTTCATTTTCTTGTATCACAAGAGGTTGCCATTCTTCTGTTCCAAATGAAGTTCAAAGCCTACCAAATCTAAAGACCCAGGGAGGAGCCCAAGATGAAGGAAGTGCTCTCATTAATTCTAAAACAGATGTTCATTTTGACAATAAATCCAGTACCCATGCTGCTTCACAATGGCATGACTACATGCCTCCTTTGAGGTTATGACTCCACACATCTGCACACATCTCTACATCTGAAAATATTCACAATCATCTCCCTACAGGTTTTCAGAGTGAAGGGACTGACCAACTTGCAATCTTTGACAAGTGAGGTCTGCTCGCTGATAGAGATCATGTTTTCATGTTTTTTATTGGTAGCTCTTCTCCTGAGATGGTCATCTCTGAAAGCGTTAGCTTGGTCAATGCAGACAACTACTGACCTATGGGGAGACTGGTAAGTTTCCAGACAAGCCTATGCTTTTTAAATCCGGTAGGTGTGAGGTGGGATCAGCCATAAGTTTGATATGAAATGTGAGTTTTTTTTAAACTTAATTCGAAATTGTTAGTTAAAGCTGTAGGCCTTCAATTAATCTTTCCATTGGTCATACTGAAGAATAACTACTAAGGAGTTTTTCAAGTTAATTTCAATTGCATGGATGGATCAAGCGAGGAAAGGAATCTTGAGCTTTTGCAGAGGATCAAGAAACATAATTCTCCAAAAGGCCTCAGTCTACGGACGCAAGTCTCCATTGTTTGTTGGAAATACAAAATTGGTCTTATTTTGAGGTAAATTTAGATTCAATAGATCATTGTATGTAAGATAGTAATTCAAAACAACATTCCACTGTGAATCACTTACACCCTGACCAAGTTTATTTAGCTTTGTGCATAATTTCAAAACTGGCCTCCCTGTTTAAAGATTTACAAATCGCTGAAACATACTCAGCAGTCAAATAATCCAAATTCAGACAAGAAGACTGCTCTGATATCCACTGGGTTTTGAAGAAAAAGAAATTTAAGAGTGGTCTTTAAACCCAGATATTTTGTAACCCCTTTAGATTTCGATGTATAGATAGCTATTGAAAGGAGATAATATTCATTTTTTGCAAAATTTGGTCAATAGACATTATACCAGAATAGATCCATGATTCCCAGTTCATAGACGTATTAGCAATGTCAAGGTAGGAGTTACCCCAAAATGGGAAGTCTAAATAAAGTGATATATTATACCTCAGGAAAGTCCAATCATTCTGCCAGCACTGGATAGATAATAGTCTGCTACTCCTTCTTTAAGGATAGAGCCTTCTTAATTGTGAAAGGTGTGAGAAAATGTTTGTAAATTCCCATCCCTCTGGATGGCGCTCCTCCCAGAGCTCACTTAGGCACCAGTGACTAAGAAGGCGCGAGAAGACCTGCAAAAATGGAAGACGCTGCCCTTAAATCCAATGGGCACAATAGCCCTATTTAAAATGATGTTCCTTACCCGCTTTCTTTATGTCTTGCACAATCTCCCGCACTGCCTGCTGCGTCATTGGTTCCTAGTTGTAGACAAACTAGTGACCTTGTTTCTGTGGGGTAGTTCCAGATACCAACTGGCTCTCCCCCACTGTCAACGGGGCCCCTCTGATGGTAGCCTGGGAATGTCTAACCTTTATTTTTATTACCTAGCCACCCAACTATTAGTGGCAAATGATTGGTTTTCTGGAGGGTGGTCTGACCCAGAGTACCAGCTGGAGCTAGCCTTCCTGGGGTTTCCCACGGTACAAGCGATGCTATATGTGTGCCCGCTCCCTCCTTCTATCCCAGCAGTGACCAGCGCAGTTTTTCGTGTGTGGAGATATGCACTTTGACTGACGCATTGGAACGCAAAGCTGATTCTACAGACCCCTCTCTGGCGTGGTACCTGGTTAAGGGAGGTGGCGACACTGGAGGGTTTCGGGAAATGGGACCTTATAGGTATTTCAATGCTGGGGGATGTTTGGTCTGGGACCCATATACGCTTGTTCCAGAAATTACAGGATACTTATAGGATCAACCCAATACAATTTTACAAATATTTGCAACACAGCCACTGCCCATCTTCCCACTGAAAATCCCACCCCGGAATTTAGCCCGCTGAAGGCCAAGATTCTGATGGGGGCACTGGGGAAAGGAGGTGTTTCCCAAATCTACTGTACACTCATTATAAATGTTGCCTACAGGCCACAATTTTCTTGAACATTAAACACATCAGCAATATAAACTTGTTCTCCCTAAACAGAAGAATAGTACCTATAGCTGTCTCATGTGGGCTTTTGGAAGGGTGGCACCCCCTCCCCACGGTGTCCCAGTGGCATAGAGGCTTGGACTGGTGTGCTATCCAAGAGAAACAAGTGTTTATGGCATGGGGCTGCCCGCAGAACTGCGGCAGGGTGTGGGGCAAATGGTTGGGTCAAGTGGAATAGGATGGTGACCTCAAAACTGCTAATATGTTCAAATGGAGTTGCATAGCGCTTCTTAGTGTTGTGGCCAAGGTGATGCAAGTAACACAAATCATACAGTGGGTTGAAAAATGCTTTATTGTGCTTGTATATGTATTGTATTGTTTGCATTAAAATCAATCAAAATTGATTAACAAAAAAAAATATCCCATCCATTCAGTTTCATTCAGATTTGAAGCATACGCTCTGGAAGATGGATACTTCAATTTAACATCTGAAAAAGCACATACAATACTGATCCTAAAATAAAAATTTCGATGAAATTAATTTCCAGCCATAAACAATGTTAATTATGGATAAGCTATCAAAATAATTTCTAAGTTATTCAGGATTTCCTTAAACTGTATCTTTGCTTTTTGGCAACATTCTTTTTTTATGCCTAAATATTTCCTTTTGTGAGACAAACGTACAATAGTCTAGGTGTCAACATGCGTTTGTTTTACATTTAGGATATAAGAAAGACCTCAGACTTATGAATGTAGAGTTAATATTATTAATGAGTGGCAAACATTTTCGTACAGCCCTCAGAATTAAAGAGCAAAAGAATTTTTGCATACACATCAGCTTTTTCCCTTTCTCCAATTGACCACTGAGCACCGCCACACTCTGCACACAACAGCGGTTATAGTTCTATGATTGGTTGATGGAGGACATTAGATGGTGGTATGGTGGGTAAGGTGACAAAGAAAACATTACAAAATGACAAAGGCAGCATCAATCCTCCGGGACCATGCACCCATCTACCACACCATGTGAACAACCACCTTCATCACGATGACCTCAATGGTGATACAGGACATATCAATAGAGAGATATAGGAATAGGGGAAAGAGTACCAGGCAAATCAGCAGTGGGGGCAAACAGCACACATTGCAACAGCAAGGGGATATTTCCATGATAGAGACATGAGACTAGTGTGATCTGTGCCTTCCACAACCACCATTCCAGATGACAGCATGGGCACTACTCTGTGTGCTGACCTCACAGCAGATAACTCAATGCCATGCACCAGACCAAGAATCACAGAAGAAAGAAACCAAAGATAAGCTTTCCAGCAATTCTAGAGTAGTCCCAAGGGGAAGTGGATTCAGGGGTTCAGAGAACCCCATGCATCTCTGTCATTACCGGTGCACTTTTTCCCAGGGCCTTTTACCTACCAGCCATCTTGGTGACAACAGTGGTGTAGCTCTTGCTTGTAATATTCCATGTTGTTTGCACTAGCCAGTGCTTGCCTCTAGATATTATTTTACTGGGTTTCCACTTAATAGTGATTAGTTTCAACTTTATGTTAGTTGGGACAATAGCTCAGCAAAGTCTGTATCAGAGATCTTTGTCCAATCTTCAGGAGACACGTTCTCATCCTAGGTCTGACTTATTCCCTCACTCTTCGATGGCTAAGGGCAATAAAAATCTGCATTTGTCTTAAATAATGGGTTATATAAAATGACATATGTTTATTGAAACTTGACACACAAGTTTAAAGACAAAAGGGCTCAATGAATGTGTGGCAGACCAGCCACTATGCCACCATTGTGGCAGAGGCTGCACCTCTGCTGTTCCAGGGGTGAGGTGACCACTAATTGAGACCTGCGTGTCATTATTATGGACTGAATTCTCCCTGAAATGGCTCTGAAGACCACGCTAGGAGCAGCTTCAGGGGAAAAATAACCCATAGCACCAGACCCACAACACCAAATTGGCTTGGTAGACATGTCATTACTGTGATTCACAGATATAAACCCTCAAAGTAGTAGTCTGTTTGCAGGAGTTACATGACAAAGGACTGCTATGCTCCCAAACAGAAGATACCTTTGCAAGAATGATGGTTGGATGGCCTGCCCTTAGTTCAGTGCCCCCGTTGTCATCCCCACCTCTATATGGACCATACAGTGGAAGTGGATGCACCCCATGCCAGTCGCATCTTCCCTATTGGGAACACTGTCTTCCCCCACAATCTAAATAAGGTGTGGGAACAAGGAGGTGGGCAGACAGAGCATCTACCGCATTTTGCCAGATATGCTGTTACCACTGACAGGTAAATAGATCCCAAAGTATTGTGTATAAGACAGTGAATTATCGTTCTCTCTTGAAATTTGGACTACCAGATGCTTATGTAAGATGGGTTAGCCTCTTATATACGAACCCCACAGCACGTGCACGTAAAGGTGCTCATATTTCACAACAATACACAGTAGCGAGAGGCACTCGACAAGGGTGTCCGCTTTCACCTTTATTATTCATACTAGCTCTCGAACCGCTAGCTATCAAATTGCATACCATTGCGAAGCACAAAGGAATAAGACTGAGAAACAACACGCATCTTATCTCTGCATATGCGGATGATTTAATATTATATTTTAATGATCTTAAAGCGGATCATGAACCAATTCCCACAATATTGAATAAATTCCAACTGCTGTCTGGGCTATCAATAAACTAGACCAAATCATACGCGTACTTTTTTGCAGACACCACGCAAGCAGACCCACTGCGATTTGGCCACTGGATGTTCCAAACAGCGGCAGTCACTTTTAGATACCTTGGCATTCAGATATCTAGAGAAACTGGAAACCTATTAGATGGTAACTTGAACCGGGCAATTACAGCTCTTAAAGCGCAAATACCATTCTGGACATCCCTACCGCTCTCAGTAGCAGGGAGGGTAGCTATTGCCAAAATGGTGATGCTCCCCAGACTGCTTTACTATTTTACAAACTTACCAATTATAATTCCTGCCCATATGTTCAAGACGCTGGATACTCTACTGATTGAATTGATCTGGGGGACTGGACGCAGAAGAATAGGATTATCAAAACTCCAATTAGATACAAAACATGGGGGCTTGGGGGTACCAGACCTGAAAGCCTATTGCTACGCGAGCCAATTGCAATGGCTGGCGTATTTGATTGCAGGTCGCAATCTGCAAGAGATAGCCATGGCTAAGCACGATTGGGAAAAGGGGGAATTGCACAAGCTTCTGATGCCAAATAGCAAGATCCCAACGAACGCGTCTACATTGTTAAATATTGCATTGAGGTACTGGAAGAAGGCGCTTCAATATACAAAGGTATTGGTTCCCTATGCTCCCAACATCCCATTAATGGGCCTCCCTGTACCGCTAGGGACAGTAACATCGCAACATATATCTAGATGGGTGGAAGAAGGAGTGAGCACGGTGGGAATGTTATTTATGGATAATACACTAATGACACACAATACATTTGTAAGGGAACAGGGAGTGCCAAATACATTATTTGTATTATATGCGAATATTGTACGGTATGTTCGAGCCACATGGGCCCCAGATGGGACAGAGCCCCCGACACATGAGTTAATACACATGCAGTACCTCATGGGTAATGGTAGTCATCTGACCAGATGGTTATATCGGGGAATCAGAACGCATGCTGCAATTTCACTGCAGACACTCCGTGATAAATGGAATGCCGACATAGGCCGAGAATTGACGGACAAGGAGTGGGGGCTTATATTGGAATACCCGAGGAAAGTTTCGAGAAACCCAAAATTCAAATTTATACAGCTCATGCTAACACACCGAGCCTATTTGACCCCCCTCCAACTAAGTTTGATGTTTCCAGACACAGTAGACACATGTCCTCGATGCCATGCCTCCAATGGAAATTTGCTACATATGCTGTGGGCTTGTACAAAACTGACACACTACTGAACAGCAGTACAAACCATATTAAATGCGATTGCCCCCGGCGGTGGGGGGAACCCACTAGAATACTGCATGCTGGGTCTGAATCCTAGATGTAAGAAGGGAGGCCCTAAAAGTAAATTTGCAAACCTGGCATTGATACTAGCTAAACGAACAATAACAATGCGCTGGAAAGCGGCGAAACCGCAAGCAGTGTTGGACTGGTACAATGAAGTAGTTAGGTGGGGTAAGGCTGAAAGCGCGGAGCTCAAACGAGAGGAACAGAGAGGACTACGGAAAAAACCTATTTTGATGGAATGAAATGTAATGCTAGAGGAATTTATAGCGACAGAAACGCAGACACTGTAGCATAAATGTTACTACACCCTTAACACGATCAAGGGAACGTCTTATCAGATGAGATGAGGATGATGTATTATTATACCATATGATTGGAGTTCACTACTGGAAGTGTGACTCAAACTTGTAATTGTGTGACGTTTAATTGCTGAAGAAAACAGATAAATGTAAGGATAGAGCTGAGTCTGTGCGGGGGAAAATAGGGAGGGGGAGGAACATAGTTAATTTGTTGCTGTTGTGGGTGGGGAGGGGATGACTAGATTACTATAATCGTTATATTACATTATATGTACTAGACTACTGGAATCATAACAGATACTATAAAGAATGGACAGTAAACAGGCGAAAATTATTGAATTGTACTATTGATGAACCAGAACTTGATATATTTGTATGTTTATAATTTGTTGGATTATTGGCATTGAAGCAATATAATGTACGACAAAATGGAGGAAATGTTTATATCAAGAAAATTAATAAAATATGTTTTAAAAAAAAAATAAGCCAGTGAATTATAAATAATGAATACAATTGACATTACCAATGGTATTTCATCAATGGTATTTGAAACAAGGCCTGAATGTCCGGGCACACACCTCAATGTTATCTAGAATGGGCCATTCTGATTACGCATGCCTGGTATTCTTAGCTGGGTGGGATCCCTATGTGTTTCAATAGAGGGTTTAGATATCAGGCACTAAGTTTTATGTGATTATACCGATGAATTACACCATATGACATAAATTAATTGACAAATCAACTTGACTTACATAAATAGGCAAATCTTTGTATATTAAAAACAGAAACTTCAAAGTATGTACAGTAGTGCCACCTATTACCACCATTTGATGGGATGATAAAACCAACAATAATGTTACATCTGATGTGAAATAAAACCTTTATATTTTACAGAATACGGTCACATCTATTCACTATTCTTGTTTTGAACGAACATATAAAGATTTTCC
The DNA here is from genome assembly GCA_963921515.1 of Calotriton arnoldi. Taxonomy (NCBI): domain Eukaryota; kingdom Metazoa; phylum Chordata; class Amphibia; order Caudata; family Salamandridae; genus Calotriton; species Calotriton arnoldi. The sequence goes on along the minus strand of CAWUFW010003103.1, from coordinate 1,528,451 downwards.
TATATGGTAATGACATATTGATTTATTTATGTGTATATGTCCTGTGTTGTGATTCATCAGCATATATACATGGATGTAAGCGGCGGAATTAAATCCTGGAGGTAAGGATATTCCATCGCAATGGAGACTGAGTATCCTTACGCCAAGATAATCGTCCGCCCACCGAATTTACATGCTGGCGGACCATAGGTGTAACCATGGCGGAGACTATTCCCTCTCCACCATGGTTACACCCCTCTGATTGCCCGACTGAGTAAGGACTGTTGAAGGCTAACCTCTATGACCTCCCACCTAATTCAGATGGTTGGGCAGAGAGGTCAGTTTCTACTGCCCGTCACCGCCAGGGTAACCCTGGCGGTAAGGAGCTGTGAAAACTGTCTAATGCCTCCCTGCCATGGGAAATAACTCCCATTGTGAGGAGGGCATTATTATTATTTTCAAAAAGTAAATTTCGCTTCGGGATTTTCTTTTTGAACATAAATCAAAAAAAGTTTGACAGATGGCTTCATGCGCCAAACTTCAAAAAGCATTGACAGGAACCGCCATGATCGTTTAGATGCTTTAGAAACGACCGTGTGCGTGCAAATCATTTCTAAATTTGGCAGGTGGAGTAGTCTCAGCCTGGCAGAAGTTAATTCTTCCGCCATGCCAACAGAGATTACTCTTTCCCCAAAATATTATATCGGGCCCTTGGTGTCTGATATCTAATCCGTTGATATTTCAGCAATGAGCACTCATGAATCCAGTATTTCTGGGACTCCAGAAATGGTTAGTCCTAAATAATTAATGTTTTTAAGAGAGAAAAACCATTTTGAAAAAGGAAGACACTCACCTTTCGTTTAAGAGCCTAACTATGCTTTCATAACAATAAGCAGTTAGATTTTAAAAGTCCCCAATTGAAATATCGCACCAAGCACATCCACATTGAACCCAGGAGACACACACGCACAAAAACACACGCACACAAGCACACACACAATGTTTCATGGCATGTTGTCACGAGTGTTCAGCAGTATAAATACATCCTTCACGATCGCAAACAACAATAAAGAAAAGTACTATGTTTACACATGCCCGGCAATTTGTGTGGTTTACCTTGAATGTAGAAGTCTTTTGTGTTGACTTGATTGATCTCTTTGGCACAGTTTGAGAAGGTTTCAGCGCCTTAAATATACACAGCAAGAGGAGGAGCGGCCAAGAAACCTTAAAGACCGACCAGGCAGAGACAGCGTGGCTCTACAATGTCAACACAGGGAAACTTCTTAAAGGTGAATTATGCCCAGGGACAGCGGTAATGGTGGATCGCATTATGCAGAAGGTTTGGCTTTTATGCAGCAAGAATCAGCAAATTATGTAGCCCAATGTGCTCATTCTTTTTCATTTTTTTGTGATTTAACGCACATTATTCCTGTCTAGGCCAGCGGTTCTTAGTCTTTTGACTTCTTTGAACACTCACTGAATCACTGTTGGAGGCCAGTGCCGGCCTATGCAATTTCTAGATTCGAACCCCTGAGAAATATACAAAAAACAAACACATAGATAAGTATTCATTAAGAGGATTACAGAATTTAAGAAACATTGTATTTAATTCACACACAAAAAAGAGAGGTCAAAGTTTTCATTTTAGTGGAAAGGTTGGAGCTTTTCAAAATGTGATAAAAAAAAAACGCGAGTGACAATCATCCATACTATATTCAGTTTGCTGAGTCAAGCTAAAGATGCCAACTTAATTTTTAGCCCAATTTCTGCACTCTTACAGAGTATTTTAAAATGTTCCATTTTACATGTTACATCTTTCCTTAATATGCTAATATTATTTAATTGTCTAACCAGTTGTGGAATCCTGAGTGGGCGTCACGGACTCCCCACGGTTAAGAACCGCTGGTCTTGGCAAATGTTTCACTGCATTAGTCCCAGTTTAACACCTGAATCAGCAATCAGCTATTGAAAAGTTTCCCAGTTAACCATTTCAAATGGTTTGAAACTGCGCAGCACCATGTGTGGTGCTTCATTTAGTAACTTTTGATCCATTTTCGCAAAAACTATATTTTTGTTGAAATTGGAAACATGTTGCAAACAAAGCAGCAGATGATGGATTATGCGGCAAGTGTGCAAAACCAATAATTATGTGGAAAACACAGCATATTATATCATTCCTGTCACCCTGACTATGCTTTTACTTTCCATATGTCAGAAAAAAGAATTGCTTTGACTGAAATGAAACTGTTTACCCTATATGGCAGTCACCATGCAACCAGAAAGCAAGAATTTAGGGCATTGGTCTGAGAGCCTTAGTCCCACAGGGAATTGTTAAACTTTCCTTACAAAAAAGACATTCAGTGATAAACTAGTGTACATTATCAGACAGGAAGAAATTGTTGCTGGGTGCAATATTGGTTTTATTTAGGGAGGACCTGGCTTGGCAGTTTGGGCTGGACTGTTCCCATGAGCAGCAGGGTCAAGACTGATTCACATTTGGCTGGGTCCTAACTGGGGTGGCGTGGTGAGCAAAAGAGCGATGGATTTATCCCAGATCTTTGTGACTGGGGGTGAATGTTTGCATTGTTCAGCATGCCGTCCATCATTTGTTGCTTTTGCATTCTTGTTGCTCAGCGGCAAGTGAAGGTGCCCACCCGGTGAAGCAAGGGACCATTAATGAAACCTATTTACACCAACTAGATTTTCAAAACAGGAAATTGAGTCAGTCACTAATCCCTTGCCATAAAAGAAGGTGTGCAGGGTTTGGTCACCTAGGCCCCAGTTGTGAGTGCCTCAGAAGGGTGTGAAGTATTTACAGCACCAGGTAAATACAGATGCTCCGGGTTGAGGTATTTACTGGGTGCACTACCGATGTCATATTCCTCATGAAATGGGGAATGATATGCAGACTTTTGTGCTTTCTTCACCAAATTCTCAGTGGCGGCTTCTCCGCTATCGCGGAGGAGCTTCGTCCCACTGCTTTTAAGCAGTGCACTGCAAAGTAAAGGAAACATAAAATGCTAATAAATTTGGGATTGTCATTTCATGTTTTCTGCCGCTATGCGGGGCTGCTCTGCTCTCGGAGCAGGGCAGGGGAGGAGTGGTTTGCCCACTCCTAAGTGCACAATGACTGTTTGGTCGGCACTCTTGGGCCGCCCAAACCAGTCATGCGCACTTTCCCAGTTCTCCATGCAGGCTGCATTACAGCCTGTGTGGAAAACAAGCCCAGGCCCCCATTCCCTGGTTGAGCGTCGAACCAGGACACTCAAAACCAATCACAAGCTTGCATTGCGGCGTTGTGATTGGTCAGGGGAGCCTTTTCTGTGCTTCCTGTGCCTCGGTATGACGAGGAGAGCAGGAGCAGAGACGCGGGACCGTTGCGGCAAGGTAAGTGTTTCTTTTATTATTATTTTTATTTACGTTCCCCCCCCTCGTGCCCTCCCCCCGCATTCCCCCACCTGCGCATCCGCAAACCATGCCGGCTGCCACTGCAAATTCCACAATTCTTGGAATTTACCAGGCATTTCCTCCCATCTAATTTTTAGCAGGTATGACCTGCCAAAATTTCCCTGAGAAAATTAGCAGAGGGTGCTGTGCTGGGCATAGAGTGTGTTAATCCAGTCACTGAGTAAAACATGGGTTTGCACAGGGATCAGAATTTACAGGCCCTATTTTTATTCAGGGTCATAGATGTTTATTTTCCTGCACAATGCAGGGCAGGGCAGGCCTTATTTGCATGGGACTGCACACCGCCTCCTTGGCACATGCCCTCTCCAGCTCCCTGCTCTTTTCGCCTGACCGCAGAGACTAGAGCACTGTGGGCAACTTTCCATCAGATCATATGACAGCAAACTCTAGCGGCTGCCCCTAACTACAAAGCACTTTCCTCTCACTCTCTCTACCCATCTGTAGCTAAGGCCTGATTTTTAAAAAGTAAAAAAACTACACGGCCCAAGAACTTGCCTGAATGCAGATTTCTGACTTTCTGGCATTCCCAACATATTTCCCAACCACGCCTAGTAAACTGCGACAGTTTAAGGTTTCCAGGCGTTCTCCTAGTAAACTTTTCTTATTTCCTATATTTTCGCTGTCATCAAAAAGTAGCAAATAGCACTTGCTAACTGTTTCTTTTTTTTCTCCACAGCAAATTATATTTGCTTGTGGAAAAGTCACTGAAGTTACACCACTACCATTTTTGGGAGATGTTCTGTTCCCTTTTCCACACTGGAAAGGGATTTACGGTCTGATGTATGAAAGTTAAAGTTAGCGAATAGCAGTTTTAATCATGTTTTAGGAATGGGCGTGGCCAAGCCGGGGACTAAAATGGCCGCCTGGCTCTGAAGCTCCGACGGGCACTCCAGCTCCGCAACGTTTTCCCGAGTCAAATGCTTGACTAATGCCGCAAGACACGGCGCGCTGGGAAGCTGAAAGTATCCTGACCTAGCGGGACTAACAACGAGGCAGAGAGGTGCCCCGGAACCCACACTACGGCATCGCGAAGAGCACGGGGGTGCGGCCTGACGAGAAGCGAGCTGCGCCACTGACGAACGGGCGGGCCTGCGCAGACTGCGACGCGGCGGGCCTGGATGAACGGCCCGAGCCCGGAACCACAACGGATGACCACTAGCGGTGAGACGGCCTGGCCTTTCCCCTGCCCCCCGCCCCGTGGCACGGGAGACGCAGCTTCCTCCAAGTAGCCGGCTCGCGCTTCTCCCATCTCAAGATACTGGCGGGGGTGGGGCCCACCTGCCGGCCTCTTCGTTGCCCAGGCGAGACGACCTGGGATGCGGGATGGCGGAGGGGTAGATTACCGGATGGGCGGGCTGCACCTCCTCTTAGACGGCTTCACGCGTGGGGTCCTCGCCTGGCCCCTAAAATAATACGCACGCAGACAAGGAGGAGCAGTGGAGGCCCCACGTCCCCCGCAGTGGCCATAAGTCACACAGGCAACAGCGGGAGCCAGTGCCAACACTCTTGGGACACTCTCTGCACTATCCGCACTATCCGCATGGCCCCCTGAAGCGCATGCAACAGCTAGGCCATAGACGGGCTACAACGCCGTGGGGGCCCTCTTTCCTGGCAGCCGGGGCTGGGGCTGCGGTGGTGATCGCTCCAGGCTCACATGGCAATTGCACGAACTGGCGACGCTGTTGGCTCACTCACCCTGGGTCCCTGACGCCCTCTGTGACACTCGTCCCTGCACGAGGGCTACCGGAGCTGACTGGCGCAAATTGGCCTCGACCACTTCCTTACAACACGGTGGCGCTGCCCTACTGCCTGACTCTTCCCACTTTCATACGTCGCCACCTGCGCCCTCGCCGGACTGCTTGGGTACACAGTTCAGCGCAACCTGGCCCTGCATTTTCGCACGGTTTCCTGCGCTGCTGGGGAGCGGGAAGTTGGTGGTGCACAGGGACCTTGTGATACTATCGGATCGGTTGCTACCATACCTTGCCTTTATCATCTGTCCTGCGCAGTCGCGGCATGGGCCGCAAAGACCCCAAGCAAAAAACTCTCCCGTTTGAAAAACTAGTGGACACAGCCCCACCGCACAGCTCCAGTATGGCGGAAAATGCACAAAGCACGGGCCATGTGGAGGGCCCCACCGAGGTGTCTGCCTCTCTACTCCAGGAGATGAGAGCCGGCTTCAAAGCACTAGACAGCCGGTTTGACCTGCTCGACAGAAATATTTCCAGCCTGGGAGCCAAGATACAAGTGCACGACAGGAGGCTCGATGTGGCAGAGGCTCGCATCTCGGACATTGAGGATGGGATGGCACAATCCGTCAAAAGGCTGGAACGTGTCGAACGCATTCTTAAAGAAGTGGCCATCAAAAACGAGGACCTCGAAGCACGGAGTCGACGCAATAACATACGCATACTTGGAGTTCCGGAGACCACCGCCACTGGCCGCATGGACCTTTTCGTCGAGACTCTATTGACCAAACTGTTTGGCAAAGAATCGTTCTCTCCTGGCTTTGTGATTGAGAGAGCGCACAGATCGTTGGGGCCCCGGCCTAACCCTGGTCTCCCTCCCAGACCCATCGTTGCGCGCCTTATGAACTTCCGGGACCGTGATACAGCTCTGAGACTTGCTAGGGAGCGTGGGGACATTGATTGGCAGGGCTCTAAACTGTCCTTTTACCCGGACTTCACGGCGATGGTGCAGGATGCAAGACGCAAATTTAATGGGGTCAAGGCCACCCTCAGGAACTTGGGTTTAAGATATGGTATGCTGTACCCCGCCAGATTGGAAAGTTGATGTGGGTGGCAGGGCTCGCATCTTTGACACTCCTACTGAAGCGCAGGAGTTCTGCTGGGTTCATAAGCAAAATAACAATCAATCCTCAGGGGTCGGAGAAAGGTCTTCTCCTCCGCACAGTGGTTCAGACGCCAGCGCTGACCTCTTTTCCAGCTCTGGCACAGGCTAACATTGCTTCCTAACCCACGTCCAGCTGTACGAATGCACTATTGGGAATACGTTATACATCTTGTATTGTTATTGCAGATAGCTGGTTGTTTGCCTGTGAGTTGCCAACCCCCATGGTGTATCCTTTGGACATGGTTTGGTTCACTCTGGGGTACTGTTTTTGGGGATTGACATGCAAGCACAAAGTCGATTGGTACTTCATGTTCAATATTTCTTCGGGGTTTGGCCATACCCCGCTCGGGGTTTGGCTGGTTGGGGGGGGGATGATCATAACTACACAATATGTTTACTGCTGTATGCTGAGAAGTTCACTGTCGCATATCACTTGTTATTGTTGCTCATTTATTATGTCGAAATTGATACGCTCCTAGATGGCCAGGTTTGGTAATATAGAGGGTCCCTCCGACCTCTCCCTTGTGTCCTGGAATGTAAGAGGTCTAAACAACACTCGCAAGAGAAGACAGGTAATCCATTATCTACTAAGACACCATGTAGACATTGCTTACCTACAGGAGACCTATCTTCCCAAAGCAGACGTAGCACGCTTTGGGGCCTGCTGGGGTACGCATAGATACTTTGCTAATTTCAGTAATTATGCAGGGGGAACGGCCATCCTGATCCACAAAAGAGTCCCATTTAGCTTTGGTTCGATTGGCCGGGATGAGGAGGGCAGGTATCTCATCGTCTCGGGGTCACTGATGGGCAGTAGTGTTGCATTAGCGTGCGTGTATGCCCCGAACTCTGACTCTCCTGACTTCTTCCACGCCCTACACACTCAACTTGCTAGGTTAGAGCCGCAGATGTTGCTAATAGGTGGGGATTTTAATTTACTGCTCAATCCCAGGGTAGATAGCACCTCCATGGCCCCAGACACTAAGCCACGTGCCCGCCGCGCCCTTTTAGAGCTTTGTGAACAGTTCGCACTTCTAGACGTCTGGCGCAAACGAAACCCTAACCTTAGAGACTATACCCATTACTCCGGCCAACACAACACCTGGACCAGGATAGATTTCTGGCTACTTTCCCCTGATATTTCCGGTTGGTGCACTTCCATCGAGACACTCCCTAGGACATACTCTGACCACTCTCCGGTCCTGTTGCACCTAAAAGTCCCCCGCCCTGAGGGCTTTGAACAACAATGGTGCTTCCCTAGCCGCGCCCTTCATGATGACTTGTTTCAAGCGGAGATACGCGAGGCCATAGAGGACTACTTTGCCATTAACACCGGTTCAGTAGACTCCTGGGCAGTTCTCTGGGAAGGTTTTAAAGCTGTTATCAGGGGCGCTTGCATTGCCAAACACGCCAGGGTACTCAAAGATCTTCGAAACACGTTATCACGCCTGGAACACGAACTTGCGTCTTTAGATGGTGATGCTACACACTCACTAAACCCTACTTTAGAGGGCCAACGCTTGGCCCTTCTGGCCGATTACAGGGAAATGGCTGACCGGGAAATATTATACTTGGGCAAATACCAGACGGCTAGGCGATACGGGGAGGGTGAAAGACCTGGCAGGGTGCTGGCCCAGATGCTGAGACCGCCCTATCACAAGGCATACATCACGGAGATTCACACTGCAGACAACCGCACTTCCACCTCCACAGCGGACATTCGGAATTACTTTCTGGACTATTTATCGAATCTGTATTCCACTAAATTAGGGAGCTCTCACGAGGCACAAGAAGAATATCTAAACAAGATCGCACTTGTCTATCTCGAAAAACACATGCAGGATTTCTTAGCAGAACCAATTTCTGTCACGGACGTGCTTGGAGCCATCGATGCCCTTCGTGGCTCCACGGCCCCCGGGTTGGACGGCTTCACTGGAGACTTCTATAAGGAATACAAAGACCTGCTCGCACCGCAACTTATCGAGGTATATGCTGAGGCCTTAGAGGCACAACAGCTTCCACCTACACTCCGAGAGGCTGTCATAATCCTACTCCCCAAACCCAGCAAGGATCCCACGCAATGTGGGTCGTACAGGCCTCTGTCCCTCCTCAACCTAGACTACAAAATCTTAGCCAAAGTCATCTCTAATCGTCTATCCCAATTAATGGAATTTATTATATCCCCTGCTCAATCCGGTTTTGTTCCCCACCGATCCACCTCACTTAATCTCAGAACACTCTTCGCAGTCCTACACAGGATAACCCCGAAGTCCCTGCAGCGGCAATCCTCCTAGACACTGAGAAAGCTTTTGACTCTTTGGAATGGCCCTTCTTCCTTTCTGTCATGCGGCGCATGGGCATGCCCATAGGGTTCATTGCCACAACCGCATTACTGTACAACAAACCCACAGCGAGACTTCGCTTCAATGGTACACTCTCCCGGCCTCTCCGCCTCTCCCTTGGGACCCATCAGGGCTGCCCTCTATCCCCTTTATTGTTTATCCTGGCTATGGATCCGTTAATACGCCATTTTCAGGAGTGGCACCTGCAGCGGGGTCTACAATTCAATACCGGCCCCCTCCTGGTCTCGCTTTATGCGGACGACACGATCCTATACGTTAGACACCCCCAAGTTAATTTGGAACCATTGATCAGAGAGATTCTTAGATTTGGCCGTTTTTCAGGTCTGGGCATCAATTGGCACAAATCTGTTAACTTTCCTTTAACATAGAGCACACAGCCATGGGAGTGCGAATTCCCGCTAGAATGGAGTACGGACTCGGTCAAATATTTAGGGATTCATATTCATCTGGATACGGCCCAGATAATAAGTTTAAACTATGGGCGCGCCATTGCCACACTAGAAACGCAGATAGAGAATTGGCTGAGATTACCCTTGTCACTCGCGGGCCGAGTTGCGATTTTGAAAATGGTGGTACTCCCCAAATTTTTATATCTCTTTAATAACATACCAATTCCCCTCACCAATGGTTTTTTTCGGACGCTCCGCACGCTTCTGACACGTCTGGTCTGGGGTGGGAAGCAGGCACGGGTCCGATGGTCCGTACTCACATTGCCATATAATAGAGGGGGATATAGTGTCCCAGATCTACAGTTATATTATGTAGTGGCCCAATGCTGTTATGCACATTCCTGGTTTCATCCAGACGCTAGGATACCATACTTGCGGCCTGAAGCGGATTTTGTCCTCCCTGAACGGCTCTCAACTGTCCTACCTAGGGGCATTCCCAGAGACCCCCACGACATCCAGACCGTATCCACCACCAGCTGGGCGTGGGATAGACTGAGAAGGCTGACTGGTGCTGCTACGTTGTATTCCTCTGCCCTACCCCTCCCCAACTCCCGCTGGATCCCAATCTCGGGAGAACGCTTGGTGCAACGCACATTGACAACATTCGCAATTTCAAAGATGGGCGATTTATACCCTGGGGGCCATATCTTCTCGCTAACAGAGGATGCCCGCTTCCAACCTAGCAGCATCATGGACAGATTTGTCCTAGGCCGCATTAGGTCCGCACTACGCTCTGCATTACCTAACTTCCCAGTTGAGCCTGAATCATTTCCCCCTCTCACGATGATACTAGAGAACGCAAATAGCGCGCATTTAATTTCCAAAATATACAAGACGTGCTACCATGAGACCTGTAAACGACGACAAGATCCGCAGCGATTGGGAAGCTGACCTGGGCCGTCCAATTACTGATGAGCAGTGGGCCAAATGCTGCGCAGTCACACAAGAAGTCTCGCTTAACAGCAGGCACAAACTCCTACACTTCAAATTTTTGCGCCGCATATATTTCACTCCTGCTAAAGCGCACAGAATTGATTCATCCAAACCGCACAACTGTCGTAAATGCGCGGCACCTCACGCTGACTTCGCACATCTTACTTGGACTTGTCCTAAGCTGCAGCCCTACTGGGAGCGCATACACTACACACTAGGGCAAATGGTCAACTTACCCCTCATTCCCACACCAGATGTGGCCCTATTGGGATATACAGTCAGCTTCCCCAAGAAGGTCACGATTCGCTTCGTTGGGGCTACTACTGGCGAAACGGGAGGTGGCGATACATTGGGGCCGCAAATCTGTACCCACTGTCCAAAATTGGCTGAGCAGCTTAGCCTATTGCAATGTAAATAGTGAAATTTACGCCAGTGTAATGCCAAGTACATCCCGTCCTAAAGACATATGGGGCCCGACCCGCACATACGTAGAGAACATGAACCAGGCATCCAGCTCTCAGCTGGAAAGGGGTATCGTTCCGGAGGGAGTGGGGTGAAGCTTATAATAAATATCCCATTGCTTTCAGGAAATCATTGGCAGGCATAACACACCCTGACATGGGCTGGCGAGTCTATATAATCAACGGGACTGCTGGGTGTGGAGTAAAGGCGAGGGGGGAGATGAGAGTATCCTACAGGAGGATAATGTTATGATATTGCACTTCTTTCCACCTTACCTAGGACAGTACAACAGGACTGCTAACTTTGTATTCTATATTTCTAGATTGTGACTATGTATGGCAATTTACAAGTGAACAGATATGCATATATGTAACCTTTGTATTTAAGTAAATTTGAAAATAAAGTAAAAAAAAATAAAAAAATCATGTTTTAGGAATCTGTTTCAATGGATTTTTCAATGGATTTTGTGCAAAATTGTATATGAAATTTTTTTATGCTGTATATGATCATGTTATTGGTCGATTAAATAAATAATAAATAATAAAGTTTGACAAAATTATTAAATCACAATTAGAGAATAGCAAATTGATATGTATGAATTTTCAGTATTACCAATTTGCAATTCCTCATTATTTGCAAAATAAGAATGACAAATTGCAGCTCTGTAATTGTCGCTAATTGTGAATCCTTTGTTGCGAATAGAGAGTGCTGCAGTGAAGCGACTGGTGACATCACAACCAGGAAATCCAGTTGCCAGAACACATTACAAGGCTGGAGAGCTGTATGAGGAGTTTCTAACAAGCCTTAACGTCACATTTCATAACGGCTATACAGAAGCAGAGACAGAGGAGAGGGCCAGGAAGCAGATGTTTACTGCTGTAAAGTTAGAGATTTTGGCAGAAGAATTTGAGTGTCATAACAACCAGTTGTTTGGAAAGAAATCCCTATCAGTGCTGGGGTCTACCATGAAAATGATTTGGCTGGGCATCTAAGAAAAATAAATACTGCTGGAGTAACAAGTCACAACTTAAAGGAGATGAGGGTAAAGGAAAAGTTAACACCAGGCTACAGAAAGCACAGGAGGAGGGCCATCTACTGTGACACAACCAACACCACTAGAGGAATCGTTGAATCCGCCATGGCGCTCGAAGGGCTGACAGGAGTCACAGACAAACACAACAACACTTTATTCTGATGTTCAAATACTATCCATCAGGTTTAACAGCCAACCCGTGTTTTGCCTCTTACTTGGCGCACAGGCCTGGGGCTTTATCAAGGTTTGCTTATGGAATGTTTTACACCTGTGAAACAGCGGCGGCTCCTCTGCTAAGGCGGAGGAGCGTTGCCCCACTGCTCTGTGTGCAGTAATTAAAGGAAAACTAAAATGATAATAACCAACATTATTATCATTTTAGTTTTCCGTTTCCTGGTGTGGGCGGGGCTGACAGCGCAGGGGCCTGGGGGGAGTGGTTTGCCGACTCCAAGTGCGCAAGAATGTTTGGCCGGCCGTCTCGGGCCGGCCAATCCGCCGTGTACTCTGCATGTTCTCCACCCAGGCTGCATTACAGCCTGGGTGGAGAACATGCCCAGGCTCCCATTCCCCGTCTGAGCACCAAACTACGGCGCTCAGACCAATCACAACGCTGCATTGCAGCGTTGTGATTGGCTAGGGGAGTCAGGAGCATGGGTGCTACCTGCTGTCGAGGAGCCGAAGAGGAGCAAGAGGTAAGTGTTTTTTCTTTTTTTTTTCATTTACCACCCCAACCGCCACTCCCCGTTAAATAGCAGCCGCCACTGCTGTGAAACCTACGTCAACCCCAGCTAGCAGCGTGGTACACAGGCCGGGTGAAACACAGGCAGCACAGCACTCTCCATCTGCAAGACGAATATCAACAGGTAGATCATGTCTACAGCAGATGGTACAAAGAGTGAATCTTTAGGTTACTATGGGCCATATGTATGAAAGTTTGGTTTGCGATTCTCAAATAGCGAATTTTAGAGAATCACTATTTGAGAATCGCAAACGAGATGTATGTAGGATTTGCAAAAATTTGCGAATCCTACATATTCCTTAATTGCGAATCGCAAATTGCGATTCGCAATTAAGTGAAACCCTCCCCATTCATTCCTATGGGCCTAGAGGCCCATAGGAATGAATGGGAAGACATTCTCAATTTGCGATTAGCAATTAGAGAATCGCAAATTGAGAATGCAATTTCAAGGTTGCAAGGGTGTCAAAAGGACACCCTGTTGCACCCCTGAAACAAGCATGGGTGCACATGTGGCGCACAAACATGCCCTAAGGGCATGTATGTGCGCCACATTGCACTTTGAAAAAGCAAAAAAGTGAATTTTTCAAAGAAATCGCAACTTCAAGTTGGTGGTAATTTGCGATTGCTTAAGGTCAAATTGCACTTTTTTTGTGCTTCTTACATTGCATTTAAGGAATCGCAATTTGCGATTCCTTAAATGCATTTGCAAAATAAAGAATTGCAAATTTTGCGATTCTTTATTTTGCGATGCAGTTTTTCCTTCATACATTCCACTAAGCCAAATTGCGATCGCAAATGCTGAAATTCTGCGAATTTCAGCGTTTGCGATCGCAATTTTCTTTGATACATATGGCCCCAAAAGACCTAAAGAAAAAGTGAGGAAGGCCAACAGGGCCCAATTCCAACAGCCATGGAATTCCATGTCTTAGAAAAACCCATGCTATCTGTTCAGCAAGGACAATTAAAGGCCCTCAGTGTTGTGCTTCTTGTACCTTATGACCCACCGTTTGATCATAAGTGAGTATTTTCTAGAATACATTGCCATTTGCTGAAGGGCCTGTGTGGAGTTGACAGGGCAGCCAGCAGTGTGGAGCACATAGGCCAGGGCTGTAACACAGTATCTTTCCATAAGCAGAAATTGTGGAGTCATTATCTTAACACTCAGATTGATTGGAAACGTAAGCTAGGCCTACGTTCAGATATGGAGAGATTGCGAACATTTTCAGACGGCCAGACAGAAATGAGCAGACAGACGTGCGTCAGCTGAGAGAGATGGTTATTAGCTTGTGTTCCTCACTGAAAGAGGAATATTTTTCCAACAGGCACCCTCAAAGACAATTCATGGAGCAGGTTGCGGGTTCCAGCAGGTACGTAAACCAACTACCAACTGCCACCGCAGTATTGTCCGGAAGGATAGTAAAACTTCAAGTGGAAATGGGCCACTTCAGTGGTGAAATGTCGAGGGGTTTGGAAAAGATAACAAGTACATTAGAGGTGCTCCAAGCTGCACAGGTGACCTCGAGGTATCATGCAGGACCTAGAGAGAGCGAGGAGGCTTCCAGCCTCAGTAGTATATCGGCAGCCCAAACATCCTGCATACTATGTACACACAGATGCACAACAGAGAACGAAGGTGGGCTGGGGCGAGCAGAGCATCAGCAAGGGCCACAGTAGGTAGAGGAGGACATAAGCATTCGTTTTGTTTTTATTATTTTATATTGTTTGATAGAATTATTTATACAACTGTAGTGTGTACTCTCAGAGAGAGAATCATCATTGAGTACAAGCCAAGCCTTACATTTGTTATTTCGTTATTTTATTGTAACTTGTGGATTAACAAAACTTTATGTGACTAATAAAAAAGTGTATTTCTTATTTATAAATTTTTTCATGTTTCAGAAACTTACCTTACAAGTGGTTGATTGTTATATTGGTTTCACGATCCCTTCTTTCAGCAGCTTTGGTAGCATCGTAAATACAAACTGTTGGATCAAGAAGAGTTATTGCTATTTTTGAGCTCCTTAAAATGGGGAATAATATGTAACTGGTCCATTATTCTCCCCACAAAGTGTCAAACTTGGAATCGGGTGCATTTTGCACACATGCTATTTTTCTAATCCAACACAGACGCAAATGAGCAGATCTGCAGTTTGCACGTGTGTTTTGCACCCTCCTTGTGAACAGTGCCCTAGAATATCAAGAGTCAACAGAAGGAGGCTTTAAAATGGACGCTGTCTATTGTCCTGGAGAACCATCCATCACAAATGCATTTCAATTCCAGCATCAATTGTAATATAAAACATTTGATGGGGTTTGGAAGTAAGGGAGTTTGAAAATAAAATCAGAATATTAGCTGCAAAACCAAAACTAATAGCTTGGAGGCAAGGATCTCAGTGTGTGAGAAAGGCCTGCATGGCAGCTCTAAAGTTTACACTTACCTCTCTCAGGAAACCCCTACGGTCTGGGAGGAATACAGAATGCAAATTTAAACAATCTAATTAACAACCCACAGGGCTTCTTAAGCCGCTAGAAATCCCTAACAGCTATGATTTAAAGGGATTGGATTAATACATTAGTTATTGACAGAATGCATGCCGATTTTACCACAACAAGCCTTGGAAACTGAAATGAAATAGCACATTGTGGAGGGACATACAGTAAAAAGTCATCGTTATCCAGGGCTCTTCTTGTGCAATTTTTAAGGGTGTCATTTAGGGAACAGTTTCCCATCCTTATCTATGAAGCAAAAATACACTGAATGGCAGGAACGTTATCGTCATTTGAAGACATACCCCGAAGATTTGACTACAAAGAAGTAATCTGATGAAACACGAAACACTTCATTGAAATTGCAAAATTAGAACTATTTCTGTTCCTCCCACCTTGACAATACAGTTGCTGTCTGCAAAACAACGAAGTAAGAGCGAACATGTCAGAGGAGGTGGCTCGAATTACAAATAAACGCAAGAAGTTAAAAAGATATATAAAAGTAAATTAAGTTATCTAATTGCCTTCAAATTGCGGTTCTCTTTTAATCTTGGGGTTTATTTCTTCAATCTCATGTTATCTATGTATGGAGTACCCTCCTCTTCTCAGGTTAATGTACTTTCAAAGACCTTTTATTGGGTTTGACCAGTTTATTCGGGGTGAGGAGGATCCGGGTATGCTAGAATAGGCCGTCTGGAATGTGGATCGAAGGATGAAAAGGCATTACTGGGTTTTCTTCATCTCCTACTGTTTCCCTTATTATCTATCAATGTTTATTGTTCTTTCATTTTTTAATAGAACATTGTTGTTCAATCATAAAAATGTGATGCTGGTGATGCCAATTTTTGAGTCAAGGTGATCCTAAGCAGCAGCAAGGTGACCTAGAGAGCTGCCTTTGTCGGTGAGGTCACAGCTACTGTCACACTCATCAGATACAGTTCAATTCAATGTTTACATACTCCTTGTATAGGCTTGGAAGCCATTTGTCACTTTTAGAAGTGGACTTTATTCTTATGAATACAGCATCCAGGTGGGAAGGAAAGGTTCCAGCCTTCTCCTGTGCTCAACAGTGGTAGTGCTCTTGTGCTAGGGATTGTATTCTTTATGATGTACTTCTAACTGGAGCCTGCTTCCTGCAAAAACATCTTATGGCACTTGTACAATTACATAATCTCCATCTGCATGCAAGCTTGATAGTTCACTAGTAGTGGGAGGCAGATTTGTTGTTTTTTAGCATAATGCAGCACAGCAACCAAAGTTGCAGTGCAGCATTGCGCAAGAGGGAGAAAGCACCATATAGACATATTTGTTGAAAATGGCCTGCTGTTGCTCACTGCCACTGTGCTGGCGCTCAAACAGGCTGCTTAGCGTCAATGCATCTTTTCCACCACAAAGGTGTGTGCATGCTGTCTAGCATTAGAATTGTAGTGGAAGCATACCCTTCCAGAACACAATTCTATGCCTAGAGAATTCTTAAACATTCTACATGTTGCATGTGTGCTCTACAGTGCACCATACAAGCAATGTGTGGAATGTTTAGGGAAAAGTAAGCATTATTCTTGTAGAGGCCTGCTTCAAGGAGGCATTATTTTTTGAAGCAATGCCGGGTCCAGCTACCTTAGTAGATCAGGCTTTGAGGCAAAACCTATGGGTTCTGTTGCTTATCCTCCCAAGGTACAGCCAAGTAACACCCCCTTGACACAAAGAGGTGCAAACGCTAGTTGCTCTGTGAAAAGGACATCTTTCCAGCCATAAATATCCTTTACCCTAGAAAGTAAATACCCTTGCAAGAGTTTGGGCTGCTGTGCGTCACTTTGAGGGACTTTTTACGGGCGCAAACCCTAAGGCAAATCTGGCCCTAGGTGTTCAAGATTTAAATCTGCAACTGCATAAGGTTTACTTTCTTGAATATACTCTTCTTCATGCCTTACTCTGAAGGTTATTCATTTGGCTAATTGATGGTCAGAGGTGTTTTTTTGAAAGCCAAACCCACTTTCTTGTTTAAAGTGCTGACAATATTATCACAATGTGTACAAGAGAGTTGTCCTGATCTAGTCCCCACTATGTGATTAACACATCAAACCCTAATCACAGTTGTTTACACAACACACAATTAAAAGTGATTGTATCTTTTCAGAATCCATTTCTCCACAGATCTAAGCCTTGAGGTAAGGAGCATACATTTACTACTTACAGCCGTAGGTTCATGGCTTGTCATGATCAAAACAATTTACGTATAACATTTGAACTGTTTAATGCTTACCAGATGAATAGAACACAGATGGGCTTATTATTGTCTTCTGTGAGTTTTACAAAGAGAACATGGAGGATTTTTGGCTAACCGCATGGTCTGGACTGATGCTGATTATATTAACATATTCCTAAATCTCATAGTAAGTACCTACCTGTCCTCCAGTAGGTATTTATAACTATATTAGTTAGGCCCTGATTGCAATTTACACTGATATAAGTGCAGAGATTTGGGTGGGAAGAATTGCTATTGCAGAGCCAGCTTGATCAGGCAGAATTCTGCATGGAATTCCCAGTTCTAGTGTTTAACACAGACATTTAACACCAGCTCTGGTAAATGTTTGTGAAGCTGATGGTGTGAGGTAGGGGTAGGAGGTAGGGAAGTGGGCGAGGTAAGGGGATGATGTTGCCTTGAATGATGAAGCATAAGATGCTGCCACTGTGTCTTGGTTGAGGGCTGGGCAGGAAACGGGGACCAGAGAGGACTGCACTGAAATCCATTCACATGAGATTTTACTAGCTGGATTTTATGGCGTGAAATCTGGACCTGTGTTCCCACATGCAGGAAATCTGGGGGCAGGAACACTGGCCAACTTATCATTGCGATACCAAAGGGCATGATGGACGGAGCGTTAGAGCAAATCAAACACTCACCCCAGTCAACTGATCTGGGTTTAATCCATCATCATTCTTTAGCTCACTCCACCACCCCAGTTCAGACATGGCCATATGCAAATCAGTCTGACCTTGTGCCTCATGGGAACAGTCCAGCTCGAACTGCCAAGCCATGTCTTCCTGGACCGGAAACAAGCATCCTGGGACCGGCTCGGGTTCAAAACCCTCATCAGCCAGGCTATCTTGAATCAGTGGCAAAGTGAGCAAGGGACCCACGTCTGGGCATACCCTGACAACTT
Organism: Calotriton arnoldi; assembly: GCA_963921515.1. Classification (NCBI taxonomy): domain Eukaryota; kingdom Metazoa; phylum Chordata; class Amphibia; order Caudata; family Salamandridae; genus Calotriton; species Calotriton arnoldi. The sequence continues at coordinate 1,510,521 of CAWUFW010003103.1, read as the reverse complement.
AGGGCAAACAAAGCGATACCAAAGGGGATGATGGACGGAGCGTTAGAGCAAATCAAACACTCACCCCCAGTCAACTGATCTGGGTTTAATCCATCATCATTCTTTAGCTCACTCCACCACCCCAGTTCAGACATGGCCATATGCAAATCAGTCTGACCCTGTGCCTCATGGGAACAGTCCAGCCCGAACTGCCAAGCCATGTCTTCCCTGGACCGGAAACAAGCATCCTGGGACCGGTTTCGGGTTCAAAACCCTCATCAGTCAGGCTATCTTGAATCCAGCGGCAAAGTGAGCAAGGGACCCACGTCTGAGGCATACCCTGCCAACTTAGGGCGAACAAGCGATACCAAAGGGGATGATGGACGGAGCGCTAGAGCAAATCAAACACTCACCCCAGTCAACTGATCTGGGTTTAATCCATCATCATTCTTTAGCTCACTCCACCACCCCAGTTCAGACATGGCCATATGCAAATCAGTCTGACCCTGTGCCTCATGGGAACAGTCCAGCCCGAACTGCCAAGCCATGTCTTCCCTGGACCGGAAACAAGCATCCTGGGACCGGCTCGGGTTCAAAACCCTCATCAGCCAAGCTATCTTGAATCCAGTGGCAAAGTGAGCAAGGGACCCACGTCTGGGCATACCCTGCCAACTTAGGGCGAACAAGCGATACCAAGGGGATGATGGACGGAGCGTTAGAGCAAATCAAACACTCACCCCCAGTCAACTGATCTGGGTTTAATCCATCATCATTCTTTAGCTCACTCCACCACCCCAGTTCAGACATGGCCATATGCAAATCAGTCTGACCCTGTGCCTCATGGGATCAGTCCAGCCCGAACTGCCAAGCCATGTCTTCCTAGACCGGAAACAAGCATCCTGGGACCGGTTTCGGGTTCAAAACCCTCATCAGCCAGGCTATCTTGAATCCAGTGGCAAAGTGAGCAAGGGACCCACGTCTGGGCATACCCTGCCAACTTAGGGCAAACAAGCGATACCAAAGGGGATGATGGATGGAGCGTTAGAGCAAATCAAACACTCACCCCCAGTCAACTGATCTGGGTTTAATCCATCATCATTCTTTAGCTCACTCCACCACCCCAGTTCAGACATGGCCATATGCAAATCAGTCTGACCCTGTGCCTCATGGGAACAGTCCAGCCGAACTGCCAAGCCATGTCTTCCTGGACCGGAAACAAGCATCCTGGGACCGGTCTCGGTTCAAACCTCATCAGCCAGGCTATCTTGAATCCAGTGGCAAAGTGAGCAAGGGACCCACGTCTGGGCATACCCTGCCATCTTAGGGCGAACAAAGCGATACCAAAGGGGATGATGGACGGAGCGTTAGAGCAAATCAAACACTCACCCCAGTCAACTGATCTGGGTTTAATCCATCATCATTCTTTAGCTCACTCCACCACCCAGTTCAGACATGGCCATATGCAATCAGTCTGACCCTGTGCCTCATGGGAACAGTCCAGCCCGAACTGCCAGCCATGTCTTCCCTGGACTGGAAACAAGCATCCTGGGACCGATTTCGGGTTCAAAACCCTCATCAGCCAGGCTATCTTGAATACAGTGGCAAAGTGAGCAAGGGACCCACGTCTGGGCATACCCTGCCAACTTAGGGCGAACAGAGCGATACCAAAGGGGATGATGGACGGAGCGTTAGAGCAAATCAAACACTCACTCCCAGTCACCTGATCTGGGTTTAATCCATCATCATTCTTAGCTCACTCCACCACCCCAGTTCAGACATGGCCATATGCAAATCAGTCTGACTCTGTGCCTCATGGGAACAGTCCAGCCCGAACTGCCAAGCCATGTCTTCCTGGACCGGAAACAGCATCCTGGGACCGGTTCGGGTTCAAAACCCTCATCAGCCAGGCTATCTTGAATCCAGCGGCAAAGTGAGCAAGGGACCCACGCCTGGGCATAACCTGCCAACTTAGGGCGAACAAAGCGATACCAAAGGGGATGATGGACGGAGCGTTAGAGCAAATCAAACACTCACCCCCAGTCAACTGATCTGGGTTTAATCCATCATCATTCTTTAGCTCACTCCACCACGCCAGGTCAGACATGGCCATATGCAAATCAGTCGGACCCTTTGCATCATGGGAACAGTCCAGCCCGAACTGCCAAGCCATGTCTTCCCTGGACCGGAAACAAGCATCCTGGGACCGGTCTCGGGTTCAAGCCCTCATCAGCCAGGCTATCTTGAATCCAGTGGCAAAGTGAGCAAGGGACCCACGTCTGGGCATACACCCTGCCAACTTAGGGTCGAACAAAGCGATACCAAAGGGGATGATGGACGGAGCGCTAGAGCAAATCAAACACTCACCCCCAGTCAACTGATCTGGGTTTAATCCATCATCATTCTTTAGCTCACTCCACCACCCAGTTCAGACATGGCCATATGCAAATCAGTCTGACCCTGTGCTCATGGGAACAGTCCAGCCCAAACTGCCAAGCCATGTCTTCCTGGACCGAAACAAGCATCCTGGGACCGGTTCGGGTTCAAAACCCTCATCAGCCAGGCTATATTGAATCCAGTGGCAAAGTGAGCAAGGGACCCACGTCTGGGCATACCCTGCCAACTTAGGACGAACAAGCGATACCAAAGGGGATGATGGACGGAGCGTTAGAGCAAATCAAACACTCACCCCCAGTCAACTGATCTGGGTTTAATCCATCATCATTCTTTAGCTCACTCACTTTGGCAGTTCGGGCTGGACTGTTCCCATGAGGCACAGGGTCAGACTGATTTGCATATGGCCATGTCTGAACTGGGGTGGTGGAGTGAGCTAAAGAATGATGATGGATTAAACCCAGATCAGTTGACTGGGGGTGAGTGTTTGATTTGCTCTAACGCTCCGTCCATTATCCCCTTTGGTATCGCTTGTTCGCCCTAAGTTGGCAGGGTATGCCCAGACGTGGGTCCCTTGCTCACTTTGCCACTGGATTCAAGATAGCCTGGCTGATGAGGGTTTTGAACCCGAAACCGGTCCCAGGATGCTTGTTTCCGGTCCAGGGAAGACATGGCTTGGCAGTTCGGGCTGGACTGTTCCCATGAGGCACAGGGTCAGACTGATTTGCATATGGCCATGTCTGAACTGGGGTGGTGGAGTGAGCTAAAGAATGATGATGGATTAAACCCAGATCAGTTGGCTGTGGGTGAGTGTTTGATTTGCTCTAACGCTCCGTCCATTATCCCTTTTGGTATCGCTTTGTTCGCCCTAAGTTGGCAGGGTATGCCCAGACGTGGGTCCCTTGCTCACTTTACCACTGGATTCAAGATAGCCTGGCTGATGAGGGTTTTGAACCCGAAACCGGTCCCAGGATGCCTGTTTCCGGTCCAGGGAAGACATGGCTTGGCAGTTCGGGCTGGACTGTTCCCATGAGGCACAGGGTCAGACTGATTTGCATATGGCCATGTCTGAACTGGGGTGGTGGAGTGAGCTAAAGAATGATGATGGATTAAACCCAGATCAGTTGACTGGGGGTGAGTGTTTGATTTGCTCTAACGCTCTGTCCATTATCCCCTTTGCTATCGCTTTGTTTGCCATAAGTTGGCAGGGTATGCCCAGACGTGGGTCCCTTGCTCAGTTTGCCACTGGATTCAAGATAGCCTGGCTGATGAGGGTTTTGAACCCGAAACCGGTCCCAGGATGCTTGTTTCCGGTCCAGGGAAGACATGGCTTGGCAGTTCGGGCTGGACTGTTCCCATGAGGCACAGGGTCAGACTGATTTGCATATGGCCATGTCTGAACTGGGGTGGTGAGTGAGCTAAAGAATGATGATGGATTAAACCCAGATCAGTTGACTGGGGTGAGTGTTTGATTTGCTCTAACGCTCCGTCCATTATCCCCTTTGGTATCGCTTTGTTCGCCCTAAGTTGGCAGGGTATGCCCAGACGGGTCCCTTGCTCACTTTGCCACTGGATTCAAGATAGCCTGGCTGATGAGGGTTTTGAACCCGAAACCGGTCCCAGGATGCTTGTTTCTGGTCCAGGAAGACATGGCTTGGCAGTTCGGGCTGGACTGTTCCCATGAGGCACAGGGTCAGACTGATTTGCATATGGCCATGTCTGAACTGGGGTGGTGGAGTGAGCTAAAGAATGATGATGGATTAAACCCAGATCAGTTGATTGGGGGTGAGTGTTTGATTTGCTCTAACGTTCCGTACATTATCCCCTTTGGTATCGCTTTGTTCGCCCTAAGTTGGCAGGGTATGCCCAGACGTGGGTCCCTTGCTCACTTTGCCACTGGATTCAAGATAGCCTGGCTGATGAGGGTTTTGAACCCGAAACCGGTCCCAGGATGCTTGTTTCCGGTCCAGGAAGACATGGCTTGGCAGTTCGGGCTGGACTGTTCCCATGAGGCACAGGGTCAGACTGATTTGCATATGGCCATGTCTGAACTGGGGTGGTGGAGTGAGCTAAAGAATGATGATGGATTAAACCCAGATCAGTTGACTGGGGGTGAGTGTTTGATTTGCTCTAACGCTCCGTCCATTATCCCCTTTGGTATCGCTTGTTCGCCCTAAGTTGGCAGGGTATGCCCAGACGTGGGTCCCTTGCTCACTTTGCCACTGGATTCAAGATAGCCTGGCTGATGAGGGTTTTGAACCCGAAACCGGTCCCAGGATGCTTGTTTCCGGTCCAGGGAAGACATGGCTTGGCAGTTCGGGCTGGACTGTTCCCATGAGGCACAGGGTCAGACTGATTTGCATATGGCGATGTCTGAACTGGGGTGGTGGAGTGAACTAAAGAATGATGATGGATTAAACCCAGATCAGTTGACTGGGGGAGAGTGTTTGATTTGCTCTAATTCTCCGTCCATTATCCCCTTTGGTATCGCTTTGTTCGCCCTAAGTTGGCAGGGTATGCCCAGACGTGGGTCCCTTGCTCACTTTGCCACTGGATTCAAGATAGCCTGGCTGATGAGGGTTTTGAACCCGAAACCGGTCCCAGGATGCTTGTTTCCGGTCCAGGGAAGACATGGCTTGGCAGTTCGGGCTGGACTGTTCCCATGAGGCACAGGGTCAGACTGATTTGCATATGGCCATGTCTGAACTGGGGGGTGGAGTGAGCTAAAGAATGATGATGGGATTAAACCCAGATCAGTTGACTGGGGTGAGTGTTTGATTTGCTCTAACGCTCCGTCCATTATCCCCTTTGGTATCGCTTGTTCGCCCTAAGTTGGCAGGGTATGCCCAGACGTCGGTCCCTTGCTCACTTTGCCACTGGATTCAAGATAGCCTGGCTGATGAGGGTTTTGAACCCAAAACCGGTCCCAGGATGCTTGTTTCCGGTCCAGGGAAGACATGGCTTGGCAGTTCGGGTGGACTGTTCCCATGAGGCACAGGGTCAGACTGATTTGCATATGGCCATGTCTGAACTGGGGTGGTGGAGTGAGCTAAAGAATGATGATGGATTAAACCCAGATCAGTTGACTGGGGGTGAGTGTTTGATTTGCTCTAACGCTCCGTCCATTATCCCCTTTGGTATCGCTTTGTTCGCCTCTAAGTTGGCAGGGTATGCCCATACGTGGGTCCCTTGCTCACTTTGCCACTGGATTCAAGATAGCCTGGCTGATGAGGGTTTTGAACCCGAAACCGGTCCCAGGATGCTTGTTTCCGGTCCAGGGAAGACATGGCTTGGCAGTTCGGGCTGGACTGTTCCCATGAGGCACAGGGTCAGACTGATTTGCATATGGCCATGTCTGAACTGGGGTGGTGGAGTGAGCTAAAGAATGATGATGGATTAAACCCAGATCAGTTGACTGGGGGTGAGTGTTTGATTTGCTCTAACACTCCGTCCATTATCCCCTTTGGTATCGCTTTGTTCGCCCTAAGTTGGCAGGGTATGCCCAGACGTGGGTCCCTTGCTCACTTTGCCACTGGATTCAAGATAGCCTGGCTGATGAGGGTTTTGAACCCGAAACCGGACCCAGGATGCTTGTTTCCGGTCCAGGGAAGACATGGCTTGGCAGTTCGGGCTGGACTGTGCCCATGAGGCACAGGGTCAGACTGATTTGCATATGGCCATGTCTGAACTTGGGTGGTGGAGTGAGCTAAAGAATGATGATGGATTAAACCCAGATCAGTTGACTGGGGGTGAGTGTTTGATTTGCTCTAACGCTCCGTCCATTATCCCCTTTGGTATCAACTTATCATTGAGCAGAGTCGAATTCCACATTGGTGTTTTTAACAATATCATTTTTTTAATATAATTAAACTATTTTAGCTGGTAACAATTCACTTACTTACTATGATCCCTTATTATTATGTCCAGAATCTTCATGTGTGACTGTCATTATATGTAGCTAGATCACTGGCTTCTCTTCTAGATGAATGAATGATTTGATTTATAAATGAATGATTTGATTTATAAAGTCACAGCTACTCAAAGAGTGTCCCAGCGCTGTGGAAGAGACCAGACTGTGAGCAGACCTGTTGCCTGAACAGATGGGTCTTTAGGGCTTTTCGGAACAGATAAATGGCTTTTGTGAAAAAAGTGTTACACAAGGTTCTTATAATCCAGCTAAACAGAAAAGAGTAAGTTATGACAAAAAAAACCTGAAAACTTGTATTTTTGCACAGTGGTGCAACTAGAGGGGGGCAGTTCGCACCAGGCGGCACTTTTTGGAGGGCGGCAGTGAGCGCAAGGTAATTTTTCTCTCCCTCGTCATCTTTCGCCTCCTCACGCTCGTTGTCGTCTGTTGCCACCCCCACTCGTCATTGTTTGTCATCACCCCCCCTCATCCCCCGTTCTTACCTCCACCAGCAGTCCCTGGGCGGCAAACTCTGGGATAGCCCGGGCGGCAAAAGGTCTAGCTACGCCATTGTTTTTGCACTAAACTCATTTCCTAGATTTAGAAGCAGGATGGTCATGTAGATTATGAGTGGGTACAGATTTCAACAATTATTTTTAAAGTAAAAGTTGTGAAGTATGTATCTGACTCCATAAAACATCAAGAACTAAAATCATCCAAACAAAACTGAAAAATTAAGGGAGACAAGTTTGGTGTAGACATTTGTGAAAGTCATTATTTCTTACCTGCTCACGGCCTTCTTTACTAAATTAGCATTGATGCATGCTTTTGCAGGTAGAAAATGGTGGGGAGAGGTTTTAAGCTGCCTGCAGATTTCGTTCGAGATAGAGTTTCCTGAAAGAGACTTAACTACACCATAGACCAAGGAGACTTTCATGACCTCTTTTAGAGAGTTAGGTTTGGTAGATGCTTGCATACTCAGCCATTCTGAAGCTGCATATTACACTTCTGCCTGATTACAAGTTAAGCAGATATATGAACAGAGGATTGGGGCGGCCAGAATTTCCATTACCACTGATGAGATAAACCCCATGGACTGGGGAATAACTGTGGAGATCAGGAGTTACCAGGCAGGTGGTAAATATCAGCGAGGCAGCCAGTGTAAAGCAGGTGAAGGGGGGGGGGGCATGGGAATGGTGGGCGAGGGACAGGAGATGTTAATGGTAAGCAAGGGAAGGGGCGAATGTTACCTTGCAGGAGCTCTATAATGACTTGGTGGAGAGTCAAGCAGCAACTAGGAACCATAACTAGTTTGTACTGCATCCTATTTCCAATGTGATTTTACCAGATGGATTTTCTGGCCAGTAAAATCAGATCTGGTGTTCCCGCACTAAGGATATTTGGATGCGGGAACTCCACCACATTTATAATATAGTGGGCCAGAATTCTACATAGGATGTCCGATCCATTACTACTCAATAAAATACAGAGTTCCGCAAAACCTGTTCAAAAAGGCATCGACATAGCTGATATGAATGAATTTTTTATTTTAGTTTTAGTAATAGAGCTGAAACGAACAAATGTTTGCCCCTTAATCCTTCAAGCACCTATAAAACATTGGAACTCGGATGACAAGTCATCATAACCATGACAACAATAAAGACCAATAGTAAGAAACAACTGCTACAAATCAACTCCTAGTCATGTCAAAATAACACTTGGTCCCTGGTACACCCAGGGTCAACCATCTATTATGGATGACTCCCTAAGATAGGCACACCTCACATGTATACTACTAGCACGCACAAAACACAAATAAAATCTCAACATAAAATGCACACATGACTGTCATAACACCCTACAGCAACACCTAGGCATACCTCTTCGCCACTGTCAAGTGCCAATGACGTACTTACTCTGATAGTGCAGAATCATGCCACAATTCACGTTCCAGATAACCCAGAGCACTAAGAGAGCACATGTGTGCACGATAAAATAGACGTTACTTAAATTACATACCATAAAATGGTGGGAGACCATGCCTGGAACTGCTCTGGAGCAGATCTACTCCCTCATCCTTAACCGAAATTCTTCCTTGCACGGGTATTAGAAGAGCACCTGGTGCACTCCTTAATGCACTTTGATTATAGAAAATGCTATGGAGAGTCATCTGCTGTGAGTTGTTACCTTTTTTCTCCACAATGTGGAACAGTCAATATGTAAAGTCTCAGACTAATCTCACGCACTGCCTTGTTGTCTTACAAAGCACTGCTCAGAGGAGATACTAACTATGTTCAGCCACCATTAGTCTGTCATTCATGTGGTAGCCACAAGTGGTAGTGCACAGAATCAGCTTGGCAACTCAACTTAACGTTTAATCAGGCAAGGGAGGTATGTCATGATTTCTATCCACATGGCACTATGCCTTGCTTGATCAGACAATTGCCCCATTTCAAGTGTGGGAAGTTCAACCCCTACTAGACTTAAATTTGCATTGTTGTACTTGTAGCGTTGATTTTCTTTATCAACACATGAGTACAAGGACAAGATTTTAAAGAAAAACACAAATTTGAATGGAATGCTTATGCTAGATATGTGGCAATGTGTGATCTATTCTCAGATAACTGCATGATCATGGTAGTGCCCATGAGTAATCCCCATTAGGGCCGTTTAGAGCTGCATGCAAAATCGGATCCAAAAACGTCTTGGCCCACATTGCATTTGTGCCAGTTGTCTTGAGGTGGTTGTGCTTGTGCCTGATTTCCACATCTGTACAAAAATGAGAATAGTACAGGCAAAGGGTACTTTGCAAGCATAATTCTACCTTTTTCCCAATTTGCTATTACGGTGAGTGCGAGTTGCAAGACAGGCCAGATTCTTCTCAGATCTAGATACTCTCTTTATGTCTACTTTAGCATTATAATCAGTGGTATCATGCAAAGAAATAACCTTCTACTCTTGGAGATTTGGAATGCAATGAGCCTTAACACTTCTTACACAATTCTATGGTTTATTTTTCACTCTGTATTCCCATTTAGTTATTATCAAGGCCATCATGAATGACTCAATTAGGTAGCATGAAAAAGGGCAAATTATTTAGCATATTGTGGCAATCTCTGTGACAGTAGTTTGTAGCTATTTTATTATTTTACGGCACATTAACACTGTCTGCTCAAAAGTTTTACCTTATTAGTATCAGTTTAGCAACTTAACATAGCAATCAGCAACTAAATGGTGACCAGTTAACCTTTGTAAAAGGTCTGCTACTGCCCTGTACCACTTGTTTCATTTGTTTTTGCTAGAAATAATTTTGTTTGCTGCAACTTGTACAGCATATAGTGAATTATATAGCAAGTGTGGTAAGTACATTATTATGCAGAAACTGTGATGTCAGCATAACCACACGGTTCCAGTGGCCCTGCATACTATGCCTATTTATATCACTGGCTCATTTTAATCAATGAGATAATCCCGGCCCCCTGATATACCTCAGTAAAAATATTGTTGTCCATAGATTTTCATTTTTGATTTGTGTATTTTGATCATTAGATAAGTAATTTAGCATGGGTAGAACTTGCTGATCTGGGCCGAATTTTTCTGGACGACATTTAAAAAAAATGGCGGATGTGTTGCAGTGATGATGTAATATTTCAGGAACCATGAGACATATATACTTCCTTTTGATGTAAAGAAAAAGGGTTTTGGGAGTCAAGTAGTCTTAAAGAGACAGAAAATAACTCCACAGAGCAACCCTTCCGCCATTTTTCAAAATGGCAGCTATAATAGAGGAAGAAGAGACACATATAGAAATTAATAAATTTATAAATAATAAATGACTTCTCTAATGATACAAAAACACAAATCAAAAATGAAAATCTCTGGACAACAATTTTTTTCAGAGGTATATCAAGGGGCTAGGACAAGTATGTATTTAGTATTAAATGTGATGTTCATTGCAGTATGGATGATTACAAACAAAATGTATAGAATTATACATAATATATTTTGCATTAACAGTTACTTCGGACCCTGGCTGTTTTCCAATCGGTTCCAGCCTGCAATTCTTACTATTAAGAAGTAATTGAACTTGTTGGAGCATTGGCAACAACATCAGGGCTTCCTTTAAATAGAGCAAGAAAACTGCAGGCAATTGTGGACGAGACCATAAAGCAGTCTCCTCACTTAGCAGCTGATGTTAATAGTCGCAGTTCATCTTGGGAAAGAATTGAATTTAGTAAAGTAATAGTTTGATTGTTTGGCCAGTGCCACTTTTGCTGTTTAGTTTTCAGTCTCTGGAAATTTAAGACATTAGGATTCTGAAACCAATCTGATGCCCAGATTGGGATGGATGGGCAATCGTGAATCCGAGCAGCAGGGAAATCGTGCTGCAATTCAGAAAAGGCTCAAACGTTCCTCTGGGAAAGAGAGCCTCATTAATCAAGGCCTGCACTGGCCCGCGGAGGCTTAACGAGAGTGAGGAATGTGCAAGCAGCTTTACCGATTGGAGAAAAGAGCAAAACGTGCATGTGTTGTGCAGAATGAAAAGTGTGTCATGTCCGCCAATAGGATCAGGCAATTATATCATACCTGCCAGTATCAAGTATATGTACATATTTATGCCATGCCAGAGAAAATAAATGTGACCCAATAAAACTTGTTCTTTGGAGAATGTGTACTATTAAACATGCTTTCACAGATTTATAACTGAAGTGTACAGGCCGAATACCATGTACTTTCTCTACTTCAACAGGGCTCATGCAAGAAAACACAATTGACTGCAGCACAGTGTGCATGCTACAATGACTTTGTAGAAAAAAACAGTTTGCTAATAGTCACAAAACATATTCCATACGATTTTACCTCACTGCACAGATTTAACCCCTAGTATTCTGGTTCTGGCATGTATTTCTAGCTACTACGCATACAAAAGCAGGGCATAAACCATACATGCAGATCAGCAGACCCAAATGTGCTTCAACACCTTTATCAGTCAATGTTCCTCCCCTATGCAACAATGGTAATAAATAGCGGATCACACCTGCACATCTGGATATATAAATAACAGGCGATTCTATATTATGGTGGAACCGTGTCATAAAGGGATTTGAAAATGTCACTTGAATACCAACGGGGTTTTGCCAGGCACACTGTATGTTACCCGTTATGTATTTTTTTAAATTATGTGTTTGTTGTACCGTCTTCCCCAGCCTGGGTACCTGCCAATGACTATGCCACACACGGAGCTTAGTATTACATGTCTTTATTCGAGTGCGTGTAGCTGTGAACTCAACATTCTAAACCAGCCTTCTTTGTATTCCACTCTAACACTTACATCACAGCTCTACGGTGTCCATCAGGAGCCAAAAGGGTTCCGTCATTGCTAACTCACAAGACACTCCATCTGTTATGGTGAAGTTAGCAGGAAATATGCTTTTTGCAAAGAGAGAAATGATTATTGAAAACAGTAAGTGAAATACTGGCGTGCGTTGGGTGGTTCTCTGTAGTAAAAAGAAGAGAACACTGTTTAAGTATGTTGTTTGAGGTGTAGTAAAAACACAAACGTCATTGTTAAAAACATACTGTAAAAGTAAAAGGTTTAGGAAGGAATCTCTCCAGTGCTCAGTTATTAGTAGGTGTCCTGATTGCAATTAGAATGTTCATGTTTTGTCTACCTTTCACGAAAAAATGCTTATTAAAGAAAGTTTAATGGTAATGCTCAGCAGGGTAATTTGATTCTATCATTATCTAAATGCAGATGGAAAGGAAATCATATTAGAACCAGAAACATACTAGCACTAGGCCTCCATTAGATAACATCCATATTTCCAGAGGAGTGATGCCATTTGCAGGCAATCTGGAAAATATTTCAATAGTACAACATCATCACCACCATGATGAAATATGTCTTTAATATATATATATATATATATATATATATATATATATATATTCACACACAGACACACACACATATATATATATACTAACTATAACTACCTACTGCCAACCGGCAGTAGGTAATATATATATATATATATATATTCACTGAAAAAACCATAGGTTTCAGGCCTGTTATAGTTAGGGTTTAGCATTTAAAAAACCTTTGAAATTCACTGAAAAAACCATAGGTTTTAGGGAAAGTTATAGTTAGTTGGACATTGCACTCGTACAAAACCCGTGAAATTCCCCCGTTATAGTTAGTTCAGCTAACTATAACTCGCGCCCCCGCAATGCACTGCTGATTACGTCACATATTACATCACTCATGACATGGTCAGTGACATCACTGATGACATCACTGACATCATCCAGTGACTGTGTGTTTCTGTAAAGTTTAAATATGTTTAATATATATAGGGAAAGGCGTATTGAAGAATGAGTGGGTGTATAAGCGTCTGAATGGATGATTTAGTAGGTGCGTGACTGAGTCTATAAGTGAGTGATTAAACGTATCTTACTGGATGCATGGGTGAGTGACTAAACTGTGTGTATGTCTGTATCTGTCTGTCTGTTGTTGTGCAAGCAGCTGCATGGGTTTCTGACTAGCTAAATGAGTGTCTATATGGGTTATGGATTGGTTCTCTGAGTATCTGTATGGGTGCCTCAGTGTTTGTGTGGGTGGGGTGTGTGTGACTCTGTGCATAGATGTGTGAGTGGGTGATTCACTGGGTGCATGGTTTCAAGAGTGCGTCTGTGATGGACTGTATGGGTGGGTGAGTGTGTGTATGGGTGTGTTAGTGATTGAATGTATATCTCAGTGGTACATGTGTGAGTAACTACATATGTGAAAGGCAGTATATATGTGTGTTGGAGTATATAAATGGCTATAAGTGAGAGTGTGTGATTGTGAGAGTGGCTATATGGATGAGTGTGTGCTTGCATCAGTGATTGCATAGAAGCGTAAGAATGTGCTAGTATTTTTATGAGTAAGTGAGCTGGTGTGTATAACTGTATAGGTGAGTAAATTGGAGTGTGATTAATTATTTGCATGACTGACTAGGTGTGTGAGTACCTCTATGGATGAGTTGCGTTGTGTGCATGTTTATATAGGTGTATGAGTGCATATGATAGTCCTGTACTGAGTGACTGTAAGTATGAGTGACTGTACGGGTGAGTGAGTAGATGTGTGTGTGTAGACCTAAGAATCAGTGAGTTGGTATGTACTTATTGGTATTGGAGTGTGTATGGTTTTGAGAATGGCAGTCTGTAATTTAGAGTGGGTGTATCAAAAGTTATATTAGGGTGTGAGAAGATGCATTAAATTCTCACATGGATGATGTCATCAGTGTTGTCATTTGAGATGTCATCAGTGATGTCATCAGTGATGTCACTGACCATGTCATGAGTGATGTAATATGTCACGTCATCAGCAGTGCATTGCGGGGGCGCGAGTTATAGTTAGCTGAACTAACTATAACGGGGAATTTCACGGGTTTTGTACGAGTGCAATGTCCAACTAACTATAACTTTCCCTAAAACCTATGGTTTTTTCAGTGAATTTCAAAGGTTTTTAAATGCTAAACCCTAACTATAACAGGCCTGAAACCTATGGTTTTTTCAGTGAATTTCAAAGGTTTTTAAAATGCTAATTCCTAACTATAACAAGCCTGAAACCTATGGTTTTCTTCAGTGAATTTCAAAGGTTTTTTAAATGCTAATTCCCAACTATAACATGTCTGAAATCTATGGTTTTTTTCAGTGAATTTCAAAGGTTTTGTAAATGACAATTTTTAAATGTATTAATTGTTATATTTATTTTTTTGATACTGATTTACTACATTTTTTTAAACTATTTATTTTTAGATATTTTATTTTTAAATTACATTGTAATTACATTATACATTACATTACAAAATATACTTTCTTAGAATGAATTACTTTAGTTTAAATACTTTGCAAACAGGCAATAGACTTTTAAGTACAGTAGTTACAGTTGTTGCAATGGGCAACACAATTTCAAACACAATGCAACATTGAGCTCAATGTGAATTTCTAGCTAAATGCAATTAGTTACTTTATGGATTACTTTTCTAACCACAGGACTGGATCCTAAATCCAGTCCTGGGACATCTCCTGTAAACAGTTGAGTAAAAGTGTTTTGGTTACAGTAGTGATTTTTAAGGAATATTATTGTATTTTAAAAGTTGACACTTAGAAACTTTTTCACATAGAATCACCAATGTTATCCTATGGGAGGAAATTCACTTAGCAGGTAAGTAGTGTTATCGTTACTTTTTCTTACTCAGTGGTGGATCCTGGATCCAGCACTGGTGCATCTCCTGTAAACAGTTGAAAGAATGCGTTTAAGTCATACAGGCGATTTTTAAGGAATATTTGTAGTTTGTGAAAATCAACACTTTGAAACTTTTCTGCTGAAAACCAGACAATGGATTCCTATGGAAGGAAATATAAGTTACTGGTAAGTACGGTTAAAATTACTTTTCAGGATCAGTACTGGGCTGAAAGATGCAGCACTGAGGTCTCTCCTGATAACAGGTGAGTAAATCGGAATTCGTATTTTGGCTGATTTTAGAGGAATATTTGTATGTTTCAAAAATCGACACTTAGAAACTTTTTCAGCAAAAAGCAGGCAATGATATCCTATGGAAGGAAATTCAAGTTACTGGTAAGTACGGTTAAAATTACTTTTCAGGATCAGTACTGGGCTGAAAGATGCAGCACTGACGCCTCTCCTGATAACAGGTGAGTTAATCGGAATTCGTATTTCGGCTGATTTTAGAGGAATATTATAAAGTTCCAAAACTCCACACTTAGAAGAATTTCCAAGTGAAACCAGTCAATGTTAGCCTATGGAAGGAAATTCAAGTTACTGGTAATACGGTTAAAGTTACTTTTCAGGATCAGTACTGGGCTGATAGATGCAGCACTGAGGTCTCTCCTGATAACAGGTGAGTTAATCGGAATTCGTATTTCGGCTGATTTTAGAGGAATATTATAAAGTTCCAAAACTCCACACTTAGAAGAATTTCCAAGTGAAACCAGTCAATGTTAGCCTATGGAAGAAAATTCAAGTTACTGGTAAGTACGGTTAAAATTACTTTTCAGGATCAGTACTGGGCTGAAAGATACAGCACTGAGGTCTCTCCTGATAACAGGTGAGTAAATAGGAATTCGTAGTTCGGCTGATTTTAGAGGAATATTTGCACAATGGTGAAGGGAGGGGGCGGGGCCTGAGGTGACATCTGTAAACGCGCCCGTGGCGCGTTTTAAGTTGGGGGATTAAGTCCCCTTGAATCATGAGGGTCCCTGGGGTCCAACTAGCCCACCCTGTACCTCCAGTATGCGCCAGGAGCTGCGTTGCAGAGAGGGGTTCAGAGGCCACGCCCCTTTTGCACCTCTCTGCAATGCAGCTCTGTGGCGCTTTCTGGACGTACCTGTTGGGCTAGTTGGCCCCCAGGGACCCTCAGGATTGAAGGGGATTTAATTCCCCATCTTAAAACGCGCCACGGGGCCTGTTTGCACACATGTCACCTGAAGCCCCGCCCCTCCCTTCACCACTGTGCAAACGCGCCCCGTGGCGCGTTTTAAGTTGGGGATTAAGTCCCCTTGAATCCTGAGGGTCCCTGGAGTCCAACTAGCCCACCATGTACTTCTAAAAGCGCCACAGAGCTGCGTTGCAGAGAGGTGTAAAAGGGGCGTGGCCTCTGTACACCTCTCTGCAACGCAGCTCTGGCGCATACTGGAGGTTCCTGGTGGGCTAGTTGGCCCCAGGGAACCCCAGTATTCAAGGGGAATTACTTCCTTCTTAAAACGCGCCAGGGGGCGCGTTTGCAGAGTACTGCAGGGAGGGGCGGGGCCTCCGGCACGATGCCGGTCATTATTTTCTTTTTCTAATTTTTTTTTAATGGGAGGGGGCTGCGTGTGGCCCCCTTCCCTTGGCCACTTTTGGCCCCGGGGACCCCATCCCCCGGGGCCTGAGCATTTTATTTATTTTTTTTAATTAAAAAAAACGGGAAGGGGGCGCGTGGCCCCCTTCCCTGGGCCTGTATTGGCCCCGGGACCCCATCCTCGGGGCATGCCCTCGATTTTTATTTTTTAATCTGGAGGGGGCTGCGAGGCCCCCTCCTCAGGCCATTTAAGGCCCCGGGGACCCCATCCCCGGGGCCGGCCTTGATCTTTTTTTTAAATTTTTTTTTTTACATTTTTTAATTTGGGGAGGGGGCTGCGTGGCCCCCCTCCTGGCCACTTATGGCCCCGGGGACCCCATCCCCGGGGCCTGGCCTCTGGTTGGGGACTGTGGGGGTCCCCAATCCCCCACAGTCCCGCCCGGCTCCCCGTGTCCTACGGGAGCCGGCATTAGCTTTCACATGGGGAGCAGCTAACATGCTGCTCCCCATGTGGAAAAGCAATTGGTTTGCATTTTGAAAGAGAGAGCAGGTTTCCTGCTCTCTCTTTCAAAATACAAACCAAGCTTGCTATGACAGGACGGGAGCCGCGAGGCTCCCGTCCTGTCATAGCAAACTACAGTGTCCCGGGGTAGGCACCCCGGGACACTGCAGGAGCAGGCCCTGGGGGTGGCGGTCCCCAGGGCCATCAAGGGCTCCAGGAGGGGGCCGCGCGGCCCCCTCCCAACCATTTCACAGCCCCGGGAGGTGGTGGTCCCCGGGGCTTTGGGGTCCGTAACGGACCCCCATATTCAATCTTTAGTGCCCCGGGGAGGTGGCGGTCCCCGGGGCATGTGGGAGGCTGGAGCCCCCACACAGGTGAAAATAATTTTTTTAAAAAGAAGCCCCGGGGGTGGCGGTCCTCGGGGCTGCGGGAGGGCCAAGAGCCCTCCCGCACCATTATTTTTGAAAGCCCCGGGGGTGGCAGTCCCCGGGGCTTGGGGGGCCTTAGAGGCCCCCCACATTAAATTTAAACCCCCCCCACCATGCCCCCGGGACGGCAAATTAACATAAAAGCGCGGGAGACGCGCTTCGATTCTTTTTTTTTTCGGCAGGATCCGCGCACCCTGAGCGCATCCTGCCGATTTTTTTTTTTTTTTTTTAAATGCTTTTTTCTGCCCAGGGGTCCTTGTGGGACCCCTGAGCAGGCCTAGGGGTCAGGGTGTTTCTACCCTGCCCCCTTTGTGCGTTTGGCGACGTGTTTCTTGTGCTTTTTTTTTTTTCTCGGCGAGATTCGCGCACCATAAGTGCATCCCGCCGATTTTTTTTATTTTTAAAAATGCTTTTTCTGCCCAGGGTTCCTTGTGGGACCCCTGAGCAGACCTAGGGGTCAGGGTGTTTCTACCCTGCCCCCTTTTGCGCTTTGCGCACTTGTTTCTGTCCCTCGGTTCTACCGAGGACAAAATGGCTGCCAACACTTCCTGATTTGGAGTGTTGACAGCCACTTGACAGCCAATTAGCATACAGCTCGTGATCGGGAGGGTACGCGGACCCTACTCGGCCATAGATATATATGTGACTTTACTTTTGATTTTCTCAGGAACTACTGAACGGATTTACACCATTTAAGCAAAAGGCACGACACTGAACCAAGGGCTACCTCTTTGCCAAATTTGGTGTAATTCCGTTCAGCAGTTTGGGCTGTAGCTGCGACTAAAGGTTCCTATGGAAAAATGAATGGGGAAAACGTGTTTTGGGACCCCCCTTTTTTCTCGGCCCCCGCTTGACGTATCACCCCGAGACTTTCAGGATAGGAGCGGACCGGAGCGCCCCAACAAGTTGGAAACTTTCGCAAAGATTCGTCAACCGGCGCCAACGTTATTTCAAATAGAATGTCGCGGATTTCCTATGGATAATAGGTCCTAACTATAACTATCTACTGGCGACCGCCAGTAGATAATATATATATATATATCACGATCGCTGTCGTCACTCCAAATCCTCTCCGAAACACACGGACACGGACCACTTGTATGTGAAAGTTTACTGCTTTATTCTGCCGCCATTACGCGTTTCGACTCCTCAAGAGCCTTGATCACATGACATATATATATATATATATATATATATATATATATATAAAAAAACGAAGGTTGCCCTCTGTAGAAAGGCCACACCCGGGGAGCTGAAACCTCCATCGTGAGTACAGCAGTGGAGCCAGCCTTCACCTCCCAGCACGCGCCAAACATGTTTCGGAATCACTTCCTTGATCACTGGCAACAGAAGGACGTACACCTGCAATGAGTGGAACACGCCTCTTTATTTGAATAAAATCCCGCCCCAGTGGGCGTAGAGGTCTCGCCGAGTAGGCGTGTGCAAAGTTGCACCCTGGTCTTTGTAGTCCCGCTCAGTAAATCCAAGTGGATGCTGCTGAACGCCTCCCATAAAACAATGTATACCCCAGTGGGTTTGCTGAAGGGTTAAAGCATGGCGCCAATGAAATACCAATGTCACTCACAGTTGTGTACCCCCCGGTCCAACCGGGTCTCCAAATAAAAGACCAAGGATCCGCTGTGTCTGCGGCGGGGCCTCTCTGCGACCGAGCCAGCCGCTAAACATGAAAAAACGAAGGTTGCCCTCTGTAGAAAGGCCACACCCGGGGAGCTGAAACCTCCATCGTGAGGACAGCAGTGGAGCCAGCCTTCACCTCCCAGCACGCGCCAAACATGTTTCGGAATCACTTCCTTGATCACTGGCAACAGAAGGACGTACACCTGCAATGAGTGGAACACGCCTCTTTATTTGAATAAAATCCCGCCCCAGTGGGCGTAGAGGTCTCGCCGAGTAGGCGTGTGCAAAGTTGCACCCTGGTCTTTGTAGTCCCGCTCAGTAAATCCAAGTGGATGCTGCTGAACGCCTCCCATAAAACAATGTATACCCCAGTGGGTTTGCTGAAGGGTTAAAGTATGGCGCCAATGAAATACCAATGTCACTCACAGTTGTGTACCCCCGGTCCAACCGGGTCTCCAAATAAAAGACCCAGGATCCGCTGTGTCTGCGGCGGGGCCTCTCTGCGACCGAGCCAGCCGCTAAACATGAAAAAACGAAGGTTGCCCTCTGTAGAAAGGCCTCACCCGGGGAGCTGAAACCTACATCGTGAGGACAGCAGTGGAGCCAGCCTTCACCTCCCAGCACGCGCCAAACATGTTTCGGAATCACTTCCTTGATCACTGGCAACAGAAGGACGTACACCTGCAATGAGTGGAACACGCCTCTTTATTTGAATAAAATCCCGCCCCAGTGGGCGTAGAGGTCTCGCCGAGTAGGCGTGTGCAAAGTTGCACCCTGGTCTTTGTAGTCCCGCTCAGTAAATCCAAGTGGATGCTGCTGAACGCCTCCCATAAAACAATGTATACCCCAGTGGGTTTGCTGAAGGGTTAAAGCATGGCGCCAATGAAATACCAATGTCACTCACAGTTGTGTACCCCCGGTCCAACCGGGTCTCCAAATAAAATACCCAGGATCCGCTGTGTCTGCGGCGGGGCCTCTCTGCGACCGAGCCAGCCGCTAAACATGAAAAAACGAAGGTTGCCCTCTGTAGAAAGGCCACACCCGGGGAGCTGAAACCTCCATCGTGAGGACAGCAGTGGAGCCAGCCTTCACCTCCCAGCACGCGCCAAACATGTTTCGGAATCACTTCCTTGATCACTGGCAACAGAAGGACGTACACCTGCAATGAGTGGAACACGCCTCTTTATTTGAATAAAATCCCGCCCCAGTGGGCGTAGAGGTCTCGCCGAGTAGGCGTGTGCAAAGTTGCACCCTGGTCTTTGTAGTCCCGCTCAGTAAATCCAAGTGGATGCTGCTGAACGCCTCCCATAAAACAATGTATACCCCAGTGGGTTTGCTGAAGGGTTAAAGCATGGCGCCAATGAAATACCAATGTCACTCACAGTTGTGTACCCCCCGGTCCAACCGGGTCTCCAAATAAAAGACCCAGGATCCGCTGTGTCTGCGGCGGGGCCTCTCTGCGACCGAGCCAGCCGCTAAACATGAAAAAACGAACACCAGCAGTAAGGTACCAGACCTTTATTAGGTATGAACGGAGTCCAGTCTGCCGATACCTTTAACAGCCATTCCGTCAAAAACTGCCTGACGCGTTTCAAAGTTCATCAACTTCTTCCTCAGAGGCTATGACGGAAGAGAGATTGCGTGCATGTTCTGGCAACAGTTCTCATTTAAATATAATTCCACGCCCCTGAATGGGCTGCTCCTATGAGTACTGTGCATTATGGGAGCTGTAGTGCCGAAAAAAAAAAAAATTATAGTCCACAGATGGATGCACACAAAGTATTCCTGTTGGAAAATCAAAGTCCTCAAATGGACTTCCGCAGACGGGCCCGTTCTCAATCCTCTGCTGATACTCCACTAGCGAGGCTTGATCAATATCAAGCCAAGTGGCCCCCTAGTCTAGCGGGGTGGTGCTCGCTTCGCGACAGGACGGCTGCGTATAGATTAAAGCTCCTCATTTGCCCAACAGGTAAGCAGCACTCGAACACCAGCAGTAAGGTACCAGACCTTTATTAGGTATGAACGGAGTCCAGTCTGCCGATACCTTTAACAGCCATTCTGTCAAAAAGGCTTTTCAGTGGGCTGTTGCTGTTGGAGTGCTTCTCGTACGTTAGGTAAAACTGGAGCTTGGATATTTACGCGACGACCCTGCCGCGGAGGAGCACCACCCTTGGATTGATGGGGGCCAAACGGTTTGATATTTATCAGGCCGTTACCGTGGGGCAGCAACTTAAGGATTTAGCACAAACCGGCACACCGAGGCTCATCTGTGGGCTTGAAATTACCAGCAAGAACATTATAACAAGGACACCACAATGCCCATAATGCTCTGCTGAAACCAAGGCAGAGCGTTGCATTCAGGACGTGCATCTGAGCATTTAAATGAAGGGGGTGGTGCACAATATGTTTTCTTTTATTGCCGTAGCCTCTGAGGAAGGAGTATAGACACTCTGAAACGCGTCAGGCAATTACGGCTCTAGAATTGCTGAATGGAATCGGTGTGTTAAATCTGTGCATACCAATAAAGGCTTTTCAGTGGGCTGTTGCTGTTGGAGTGCTTCTCGTACGTTGGGTAAAACTGGATCTTGGATATATATATATATCTCTCTTCTTCGCGGTGCCGTGGAAATGCCTTGTTGAGTGAAAAAAACATTGGTGTAACGTGAAAATATATATCTGTAAAAAAATATACATATATTTTTTTTTAGCAAGGGATTCCACAGTCAAACCTCTTGAGCCCAAATGGAAACTGAGCTGAATCTTGAGTGGCGGGTCGACACCCCTTTGAAAAGCTTACACTTTTTTTTAAAAGAAAGAGAAAAGGATGGGCCCTCTGAAAGATGTTGCTCAATGCTTGTATTTATTGCCATTTCAAAACACTGGAGCGATTTCAATAGGTTTCGATGCAAGGCTTGATCACAAGGAGATCATGATGAAGGCTTGCACCGAAACACGTTGACATGGCTGCTGTGTTTTGAAACACAAAGTGGCTTTTTTGAAGAAAAGAGGAAAAGAAGGCAGACAGAAAGGCTTCTCTTTTTTGACCAGTAAAGTTGGCTCTAAAAAGAATCATTTGGTGTATTTTTTGGGATGTGTTTATTTATCAAGATGCAGCAAGTGTCCCCTAAACTGATCAACTGTCACCTTATAAAAAATGAAGTGGTAGTAACCACCTCCAAGGATAGCCAATAAAAATGTGCACTTTCGTTGCTGATTGTGAAAGTTTAATTGTTGTGAATGTCAGGTCCTGTGCTGTTCTGCACAGAAATATGGTTTCCAAAACCCCTCTATGTCTCAGAATCGTACGTACAATTTTCCATTTCTGCTGCCCATATAGTCGTGGTCACGATGTCATCGACAGATGTTTCTAGCGGTGTAGTTTGCCATGACGTTAATGGCAACCTGCTCGTGGCATATTTTCCTCTTTTCTGCTCAGAATGCACTCTCATGTTTAGAGTTGAGGTGTCTGGTGATTGTAAAAGTGTCAAATGTACATTTACCAGTCTAGATTAGAGTGTTTTGTCACAAAATAAATATGTAACATGTCTAGCATTTCACTTTTTGTCACCCTCAGAATTGAAAAGAAATTACAAACAGTGGATCCAGAAAGAGCATTTTTGGTGCCTTCTACTTCCACTTCTAAGATCTCTACATCAGAGTCAATTTAAGTATCATGATCCAAAGCATGGTGTTGTTATCTCCTGAAGAAGCTTGTTCCTAGATGCTAATTCACTGAGGAAGAGAGAAAACACTCAAACACTAGATCTAGGACAACCCCACAGGGAAACAGGTGAGAAGGAATGAAGTGTGCACTGGTTTACAATGAGAGTAAGGGCACACTGTTTTATGAAGAAGAATGCATATGTAAAATGTACTCCCTAATCATTTTGAGCCATCAGATCTGTAGACAGGCGTGCACAGAATGTCTGTCTTGGGGGTCTTTAGGTTCTGAACCTGAGCCCACAAATTTTGTACAAAGGTAAAAGAGATTTCAATAATGAAAACATATTGTTTGTCACTCAAAACAAATGACAAAAGGATTAATGGGTTCATACGTGTGTTTATAATGTGCAATGGCAGTGAATTAAGATTTTTTTTTTAAATATGAAGTCTGAGCCATTCTGGGTTATAGGGACCAGGATGAGACCCGAAGATGAAGCATGCCACTAATAGAGTGGATGAGGGTCTACCAAATAGACAAAACAGTTGTTCCTCGGAATAATACTTTCTTTGTAGATTCTGCAACAATGTTTGACTATGGATACAGGATACTTTAGTGTTTAGTAGTTTCTGTATAGGGAGATTATATCCTGCTTCCTTTTACAAAACATATACGTCTCACCTCCCTCCCTCTCTGATCAGTTTCATGACCCAGGCAGAATTTGTGTTATGCATCAATACAATTCGCCATGCAGATTTTTGTGGTTCTCAGGTATTTTAGAGTCCAATTGTGTGGCGTGTGAGTCATGTCCCATGTGGTTCACATGGTTCATGCAAAATTAAATTAATTTTTTGTTTGAATCTGTTTATTGAAAACTGTTTCTTTTTTTGGCCAAGTACACATTGCAGCAATTATTCAAGTGCTGATTTGTATGTTATACAGTGCGATGCATAAGAACATGGAGATCAAGCAGAGTATTGCACTAGTCACGAAGCGTAAACTGTACATGTTTAGCATAGCAGTGAATGAGTGCTGCTGAATCCATAAGATCGGATTCATATAAGCATGGGATACAAAAATAAAACATCTGTCCAATGGGGAAAGTTTTATGCCCCTAGTAAGCCAGCAACAGGACAGTCCCTTCAATGATCCATCGGAAATGTTGTGTTACACAGATCCATACTTTTGCAAACATTAAACTATGATAACTCTAATTCAGTAATGCAACAGACCACACAGTTGTATGACCTAAAGCTGCTCTATCCAGCCTCCGTGACTGACAAATACTGTGTGGGATATCCATACCAAAGAGCTTCGGGGAATGGGCACATGTAGGGGGGGGCGATATGATGATGAAGAAAATAAAAGGTTTCAGCCTACAACCGTAGTCTACCGGATTGAGACCTCTGCTGTAATGTCAGTGGTGCCTGCTAATTCGTCTGCGCAGGCAGTCTGTAAGTTAGTTAAGATGATGTCCCATAAAGTGGCGATGGGGTATTTTCGTGCTTTCGGCTTGTGTCCAAATGATCCTGAGCATTTCCAGACCACAAACAATGAGGGTGTGGGGGATTTCCATCTTCAAGTAATAAGCCACTCAGCTACTATTGTTGTATTCCTCTTAGGGTATCCATAAACGGGCTTTACAGTATCATGTCCTTATATAGGCACAATTCACCCTGCCCTTATATAGGCATAAAATCCCAGCCCTTATTTAGGCATTAAACCATGCACTCCAAATACAGGCATGGTCTCTGACATCCGTCCACCCTAACGTCACAACGAGTTCATGAAGAACAGACCCTTAGGCTGCGGGAGTTTCCCTAGTCCAGGACTATTGATTTCTTCAAGGACTCATATATTATGCATGAACCATTATTCCTTAGGGGGTTCATTCATGACGTCTTTCGCTGTCCAACTCACGTCAATGCTAACATTCTTAGGTGCTCTCAGGTATAAATATACCTTCCCTAGCCCCTGTAAACCAGAGGAGACCTCGACTTCAGAGGAGCCCGTATCCCGGCCTGACGCACTGAGAAGACGCTGCCATTCCCTGCACGCAGAGAGCCCAGCTTCCAGCTTCCAGTGATCGGACTTCCCTTGCGGGGTGTTGGAGTTCGAGTCTGGCAAAGAGATTCCAACCTCTCTCATTCTTCAGGTATGGAGCTGATAAGAACCTAGAGGGACTCTTGGCATACTAGGCATACTAGACTTAACATACTCTTAGTATACCATAGTAAGGAATACTTCACCTACTTCGTACCTTGTCCTACACCTAGGTTAGGTTAGGTACACTGGGGTAGAACTAGCTTAGCACCGCATCGTATGAGTACTCGCATTTTTAGTCTGTGTTATTTATGTAACAGCATTTGTACTATAAAATAATGCTATCGCAGTATTATTTATTTCTACTGCTCACCCTGTACATTATTTATCTCGCATACTGTCTTGTGATCGTAACAGCACATTATACTTACACCAGAAACAAGACTGTTCAATAAATCTTTTATTGAAAACGCCCGTCTATTATTTCTGTGTAACTCTGAGGAAAACTAAGCATGCACGACTGAGCTGAGTGAAATAGTTATCTAGTGTTTCCACGACTCTGGGACACGTTCTGATTCTAAAAGGAAAACATATTGGTCATGTTTTGCGGCTGCCAGAAACTACTCCCTTCTTGTTGTCAAGGAGTTTCTAGTGGCCTCTGAGCTAGCTGGCACAAGTAATTAAGTTTAATATACTCGATAGGGACATACCGACCTTAGTCCTATGTCAAACCTATAGGATATATTATTCCAATGCGCAGAGCCTATTAGGGAAATAGGAGCTACACTACATGGCGCCCAACGGTTTGGTTAGGCAGTAATTCAACTTTAGATACTGAGTAACTCAGCCGTGCTATTTTCTCTCAAAGACCCCTACCCATATACTCCAAAGACGTCTGGAGTGGGCAGGGTTAAGTATCCACTAAGGCTACATAGGGAAGCACCCTATATATTAGCTGTTTGGTTTGCTCAACGTTGAAGGATACAGTGTTCCAAAATATTGTGCACCTAATCTTTGTTTCCTTGAAACTTGTTCTACATTTTTCAGACAACAAAAATGCCTGACGGTGACAATGAAGCCGGAAACGGTGGAGCTGCGGCTGATGCAGCCCAAGCAGCACTTTTAACCTTACAGGTTTAAATGAAACCGAGGAGGGTGTGGTACACATCCCTCAAAACTTAAGAAGAGCCATAACTCTAAAACGTATAAAACATGGCCTATCGCCAAGAGGAGGTAGAGCAGTTTTCGTGATAGAGGCACATGAATCATTTCAGACAGAGGTATTCTATTCATGGGTACTACTTCCGGAATGCAATCCAACATCACAAACATTTCACTTCTACAAAGAAGATGATCTACCAGAGGAATACATTCCTTTCGAGGATATTGAAATTCCATTAACATACCAAGAGCATCAGCTCTGGTTTAAAGGCGCCCTAAAACATCACAAAAACATTACCAGGCTCGGTCCACTAGGTAGACCAGGAGCAACATGGCCGATTTTAGCCGGCTGCACACCTCATCCTGAACTGGATATGACAGATGAGGAATTACATACTCAAATAAAAGAGTTAATAAAAATATACAGACAATTGGTCCAATATGTCATGCGGACTTTTACAGTCCGACCACCATTGACATATCCAAATCCAACTCCCCAACAGGGGAATACACAAAAAATTACACCACAGATTCTCAACTCAGTCATGGGTAAAATGCCCACAAAACGTGAGCAAATTCCGTTTTGGATAGCTCAAAAAATTACTGAAATCGAAGCAGTATTTCCAAATACTAGCCCACATGAGAAACACAGAATCCTAACAATCAGTTTACCGATGGGGATCACACCACAACTGGAAGACTGCACCACTTGGGGCTCAGTCTTTGCTGCCATCTATACTAAAACACATGGTATTCCGTCAATTGCGGTAATACCTGATGTCCTAAAACAAATTCAAAATGAATATGAGGCAGAGCCTGCTCTAAATTTAGGTATGAAGTTACTAAAAATTTCGAGCAGGTATCAACAATAATATTATCTAATATTAAAGGGAGGCAGCAGCAGTGGCGATCCGCCAAAAATTGAGGGAATTCGATGTTACAGAACATCAAACTGAGCTACCCAGAATTATAGAACAATCTTATGCAGAATTAGGCAGAGATAGTTTGGGTGGAAGACCACTGAAGCCGAAACTATCTGAAAGTCCTGAGAAGGACTCAATAAAACAAACTCCTACATCTTCTAAAAAGAAGTGGGAGTCTACTAAACAAAAATCAAACGAGAAACGTTCTCAATCTCGAGGTAGGTCTCCTCAAAAGGAGCCCTCTGAAAGGAGGTATAACCTCAGGAATAGGGATAATTTGAGAAAACCTGATAGGTATCATGATACTGATACACGTTCCTCTCGTCCCTTTCAGATCTCACCACAGACTTCGGAAAGAAGAGGACGGACGGAACACAGAGAAGAACGCGTGACATCGAAAGACGACAAACACGCTCCAAAAACTAAAGTAAAACCTCAATTCTCCAAAAGAAAGTAGCAGGTCTAAAAATAAGACATGCCGAGAATACTGAGATCACAACTCAAGAACGGAGAATGGGTTCAGACCATGCTGGACAGTGCAGCAGAAGTCACAATAGTTCGCCAGAACCTGAGGGAACTTCTGGAGATAGTGGACTTGAATGAGTACATCACAGTAGAGACTGTAGACACCAGGGTTAGTACTCCACAAAGGTTATATGACATAACACTCCGGATGGAGGGAGACAAACCTAGACAGGTGAAAGCACTTTTTGGGAAAGACTATCAAAGGGCTATGACATACTTCTAGCAGAAAAGGACTGGCCACCACAATTTGTCAGGGAGTGCCCACACGGCGAGGACATAATTATGCCTGCCTTCTCCAACCATATTCCAATTCACCTAAAATATACATATGCCAGGAAATGGGCAGTGGCCCAGGCCCCAGCATTATATAAAAATCATGTAGGATGGGATGAGGATTCACCTCACCATAAAATACATCTGAAACATGAACCAACTGCACAACGGCCGTATCCTATTAAGCAAGAAGCTAAAAAACAGGTCAGGAAGATCTTAGATCAACTTGAATACCAAGGGGTGATTGAAACATGCACCTCCTCAATGAACAATCCTTTGTTTCCTGTCTCCAAACCAGACAAAACATATCGTCTAGTTTTGGACTACAGACACCTAAACACTTGTTCTAAAACTTTTGCAGTGCAAAATGCACATAGCACAGCATTAATGAATAACATTGTGCGTAACAAATATAAAAAAACATTAGACATCTCAAATGGTTTCTTTTGTCAAAACATAGCACCTGAAAGCAGGTACTTAACAGCATTCTCCATAATGGGGACCCAGCGTCACTTTTGTCGACTCCCACAAGGGTTCAAAAATAGCCCAGGTTTATTCTCAGCGAGGGTAATGGAGTTACTACAAATTTATGACAATGAGGCATTGTCCTATGTCGATGACATATATCTGACAGACGATGACCTAGTAAAACATTTGAACAGGGTGAGCACCATTATACTGGGATTCGCCTCTGAGGGTTACAAATTCAACTTTAAAAAGTCCAGAATTGCCCATCTCAATGTCCTATTTCTAGGATATGAGCTTTCAAGTGAAGGCAAGAGCTTGGCAGCTAACTTTTTAGAAAAGTGTGCGCTGTCCAACCTCCAAAAACGCTAAAAAACTTACAGTCCATCCTGGGTTTCTTAAATTTTGGAAGAACATACATTATAAACTATGCAGAAAGGCTTAAACCTCTCTACGCATTAATCAAACCTGATTTTTCAATCAAAAACTGGACACAGGAACACACAGAAATTTTGCGTTCACTCCAGGCTAACATGTTAGCAACAAATCACTTACGAACACGCGTAAGTGAACGAAATTTGGTGATCCGAATAATTTCGGGTCAATGCGGATTCACCTACTTAACTTTCAATGAGGGTGAAAAAATACCAATAGCATATAAATCACACTTGTACACACAAGCGGAAATGCGCTTCAGTTCTACTGAAAAAATTCTAACAGCAGTTCAAACCGCTGTAGCAAAAGAAAGAGCCTTAGCCCAAGGGAAACGCATTATTATCGTAACCCCAGTACCTGCTTTAGAAGCGGTTACAAAAGCAAGCATTCCAAATGCTAAGGCATTGCATCCAAGATGGATACAATGTGTTAATTCTCTTGCTGCAGCAGATGTTGAATATGTTTTTGATCCAGATTTAAAAACACAAGCCTTCCTGCAGTACGAACATGAATGTCCCCTGCCTACTGAAATTCTGCCTCTCGATCAGTACGAATTCATTATTTACACTGACGGATCCGCACAACCCGCAATAGGGGGTAAGCAAGCTTACAGTGCAGCGTGTGCTGTCGTTAAAGGTCGCATGCGAAATGGCATCTTCAGACCTATGGTCACTAAAACGCAGTCTCTAGGAGATTGTACAGCTCAGCGAGCTGAACTACAAGCATTCAAACTGGCACTTGAAAGTACAGATCGAGAATTCCCCACACTAATCGTGTGCGATTCCTTTTACTGTGTGCAGTCGTATAATGAATATATACAAAACTGGCTTGAAAATGGTTTCAAAGATGCGAAAGGTGGCACAATAAAGCACAAATTGCTTTGGGAACAAGTAGTTCAGTTGAAAAACGAACTACCAAAGGCTCACGTGATCCACACACTGAGTCATCAACGTGATGGCGTTCACGTTGCAGGGAATTCATTGGCTGACGAAGCCGCAAAGGGGGCTGTGCAAATGGCTTCCATAGCTGCGATCACTCGTTCGAAAACAAAAATAGACGGTGAGATAATGTTGGCTGTCAATGCTTCAAGCAAAGGCAGCAGTGCAGCGTTACCAAAAAAGTTTCCACTCAAGTACTCTTATGTAATTGATGCGAACAACGTTCCTTTTGCTCGAATCCCTGGAGTGGGGGATAGGGTAATACCAAACAAGGAACGTAGAGCAGCCTTGATTTTTGAAACACATTTGGGGGAGGGTCTGTCACATCAAGGGATCTCTAAATCTATCTTGACTTTAAAAGAGATGTACTGGTGGCCTGGGATGAATAAAGAAATTCACATATTCATCAACAACTGCTTAGACTGTAAATTACAGCGAGAGAGCCACCAGAAACCATGCTGCGAATGCGGCAGCCCAGTACAGACACCACTGTTAGACAGCATTCGACTGTCTACGCGCCTGCGTCCTACTGGACAAAGGCATTCCCGCAAATACTGAATCTAGGTTCCTATGGTTATGGCCTCAGCGCTCAGCTGACGCTCGAACTGTTATAAAAGATTTGCGAGTCTTTATCAGCATATACGCAATAGGCACGCTACATTCTGACCAGGGTCCTGCGTTTAGCTCTCGGGCTTACAAAGACGCCATGGCCAGTCTGGGCGTTGCATTGCGGTACTCCTCTCCATTCCATCCTGAGGGAAATTCGGTTGTGGAAAGGAAAAACCGGGACATAAAGCAGTCTATAACAGCTAGAGTATTAGGGTCGGGTGACGGGTGGGTCAAACACCTTAGTGGAGTTCAAGGTGCACTTAATAACCTGCCAAGAAGTTCTCTAGGGGGTCACTCCATATGAGGTCCTATTTGGGACAAGAATGTGGGTACCGGACTTAGAAAACGTAGGCACAGTGGTGGAAAATAAACCCTTTGATATCAAAGATCGTTTGGCTGTTTTACAGGACTTAAACAAATTAAGAACGAAACAAAGCAACGTATTCCTACAGTCAACCACCACTGGGGATCAACCGGCTGTCCCAGCAAGGCCTGTCTGGATTCCTAAAGTTGGGGATCTAGTCAGAGAAAAAATTGCAGACAAGAAGGAATTTGGACCTTCTTACAGACAACCAGTACCTGTCCTAGCAGTTCAAGGAACAAGAACAGTACTACTGCCGCCCCTTGCTGGAAGAAAGGAGAAAAGATTTGTGTCCATCGACCTGATCAAACTACAGTATGTGGCCAATACTAAATAGTAGGCCTCGTGGACTCCGACCTAGTAGCAAACGCACTCCTCTCGCTACTATCCAAGAGGTTCATACTGAAAGACTGATAACAATCGAGAATTCAGCTGAAACAAATGAAGGACTATGCAACAACGCTATGGAACTCATCCCTCTTGAAGAACAAGTAACAGTTCGTCCAAATACACCTGTCTACACCAACGTAACAAGTGATGAACTGGTTCCAGTGATTTCAACAAATCCTGCAGCAATTCCAACAATTGACAGAACTGCTTCTGGCTACTTCATTAACTTTGATACGTTCTCAGAAGATCCGAGTGAACCTGAAACGACGCCAGTGTCATTGAAATTCAAGCAGCAAATACAAGACTTTCTTCACTTTCTGAAAACACTTATTTGGTTTCTCCATGGATTGAACTCTGGATTACATCTGGACTTTTTGTTTTCCTGCTCTGGCTAGCTTTGGTAACAACAGTAAGCGTGCTTACAAGTGGCAGATACATCCATGTGAACACTGAAGGAAAAGACGTAAACGTACTTTTGAAACCTCATAAATCTTCCCATCGTGAAGCAAGAGTCTTGTCATCAGTGAACATCACAGCTGTTCCTATACACGGTGGTATAGTGTGGGACAAAACCGATTTTGATATATTCGGTCCAACGGAAGAATTGAACATTCCACATTTGTTTAAAATTTCACTAAGTGATCTAATCACGTCCAGTACCTATTCTGATGATTGGGACTTTGAGACTGTGACTGATATTATGTTTGACCTAGAAAAATCTGCTGCATTTTCTAAAAATGAATATTTAGAGGGTTCATCAGACTATGAAGAACTGTATTGTTATAATCACTATGGTCATCATTTTTTGCATAAATCTGCATATCCAAGAAATGTGTTTATGTTTAACCAATGGAAACATTGTCCTACACCACCTAAAGGTAGTTCACAAACATTTGCCAGTAAATTTCCATATTTTTCAGGTTACAATACATCTGATCCAGAAATGTTTTACTATAAAAATGTAAACAAAACAGGACTGAAAATTATGTTAACAAATACAAAACAGATTTATTCTGCATTATTCAATGCCCAACTGTCTAGACAGGGTTTCGACTTTTGGAAAGACACAATAGACACAAAAACGTTGTGGGGTACTAAAGAATGGCAAGTACAGGGGATAGAAGCTTTATTCAGAGCCTGCATCATCCCTGAACAAATAATGTTTTTGAATGAAACTATCCAACAAACATCTTGTCTTGGATTAGCCAAGATCAAAGAGATGAACACACCTTCTGTACCAACTCCTGCAAAAAATAATGTAACACAAGCAGTGGTGACAGTCGACAATATACTACAACTCAACAGATCTAATCCTGATTGGAAAAAATGGTTGATCTGGCCCATAGACACGAATAACTGTCAGGAAAGATTCCTGAATAAAACTCAGGGCTTTACTATTCATAGGCCAGACCCAAGATACGTCCAAAGACAACATCCAGGGGTAGTAACAACATACAGTGTAGGGAAATTATGTCTCGATTGGCTGCATACATCTACACTACAGGATGTGAAACAACACTTATCCTTACTTGCAAAAGACGCAGATCTTAGGGATTTCTTGCTTGGACCAAGAAAACCGCGTCAAAAACATTTCATATATGCCGGCATTTATGCTGCTTATAATGAAGCTTGGAAGGTGTCACAGATAGAGGCCGCAGAACGAATACGTGAACTTGATCGTATTAATTTAGAGAAAACACTCTCTGTGGTCGACAATGGGTTAACAACTTTGTCCTCCAGAATATATTCATTGGACGGCATTGTATCCTCTGCTATCGACATTCTAGAACAAGATTTGGCGATGTTACAACAAGGCCAATCTCAAATACGTTCTATTATGTTATTAAGCTGGACGCTGCAATCATTGCGAGCGGGCTATGTGCCTTGCCGTTTCATCAACACAACGGCTCTGTTTGCAGAATACAATCTAACTGATAAACAGATCGAAATGGCACAGAGAGGAGAAAAGTATACAGTGCTGAGCATTGAAAAACTGGAAAAGTTACCATTCACAGTGGCAGAAAAACCAGCTACAGAATGGCTTATTCATGGCAAAATTACACTACCTGTGACTACTTTTCAGTTTCAGTATTGCCTCAGACAAATGCAAACAGGCAAATATGAAAGGTTGGGTAAGGAATACATTAAGACATCTTGGGCTTTACCGTATACATATAGATGTTGGACCGGGGATCGTGAAGTGTTTTTAAGCGGTAAAAACTGTAAACGTGCACTAAGCGGTTCACTAGTATGTCAGGACATTTCCTTGCACGGGGCTTGTCATGGCTCTGTGGCAAATTTGTCTTGCCATCAGCAGGGTACACCAGCTGCTGTGATTAGTCCAATGTTCGGGCAACTTTCTAATGGGAGTTACCTCATGTTGAATGATCAGAGTTGCTGTGGCATGCTGCCAGGCATCCCATATCTAGTAACGGTCAACTCCAGGGTCACTTGCTGTATGCAAGTATTGTTTGCCCCAATAGACACAGTCAGGGAGTCGCCTTTATGGCCTTCGCTGAACGTCTCTTTTATAAGATTTGATACTTTAAGCAGAATGAAAGCCATGCTTTTACAACAATCAGTGCCTCTGACCTCGGCCATAGAAACCTATGATCTGCAAATTGCAAGGACTTCGGCTGAGATACAGACTTTAATACGTACAAACTGCCCTATACATTTCGTGGAAATGATAGGACGAATTTTCAACATGTCTGATACAACAGGAATTGTACATGTATTTAAGGGCATCTGCTCGGGTCTGATAGCACCTTTCCAGGCAATACTCGGAATCATCCCGAACTTTGCACATTAGGTGTTTGGTGGCATACCATTAATTCTAGCACTCGTTGCCGGAATTCTATTTCTCTTCCTGCTATTTCGCTATGGCCAGCCAATTCGCCGACATCACTCCGAGCGACATGGAGAAAGCTCTCCTTGAACGAAAGTGCTGTGAGCAAATAGTACAGCTTTTGGGCATAAATCGTCTACGGGACCTTAATACCACATGGTTCCTGTCCTTTAGACCAATCTGGCAAGATTGCATCTTACCTGTTCTACGATGCCTGCTATGCGGTGTAGAATGCGTGTTGGACACCTGTCTAACATTTCCATCGGATGCGCCAACGGACGTCGATACTCTGCTGGACCAGATAACGGCCCATGCTATATGTTGTCCCCAGCGGCTTCCTATCCTGATGACAGCATTCATTGAGATCTCACAGACGCTTCCGGCAGCTGCTGAGGTACGAGAAAGAACTACAGGCACACAGGTAACAACGGACGCGAACGTTGCAACAATTGAAAGCAATGCTTCACATCTCTGTGCAATTAACCTACTTCACGAGGTGTTCCAACTCACACCAACTACAGTGGATGATGTTTTGTCTATAGAAATAGATGATCTAATGTTTACACCAGACCCGTAAACTGACTCTGAGTCAGCATACAGTGTTCCAGAAATACAGCAACAATTTGGCCTTCATTTTTCAAAAACTTGGAACTCTACCAAAATTGAACTTTTTTCCCATTTTTGTGAACGAAAATGATACTTCAATCTGCTTAAAGTAGAACTAGCCTTATAGTACAGACTTGGCGGTCCTTCCAAAGACATTTAGTCATCTTATGTGTCTAAAAACAGTTCATTTAATTTTCATGACATAAAATGACTTTGATTTTTGAATAACTTATCGATCAATTTTTGTCAAATGTAAATATTACTGCTTATTTCATTCCAATTGCATTTATTTTTGAACTTTATGCCTGTAATGAAAAGCAATACTTCAAATGTACAGTACCTTTTGCATTCTAATAGGTTTTAAAAAATGCCTTTTTAAATGGTTTTATGAACAATTTTAGAAATATGCGGTACTCCATTTTATGTTTAGCATTTTAAATGTTTAGCATTTTAGTATTATCGTACACACGAAAGAGGAGTGGGTGTTGTATTCCTCTTAGGGTATCCATAAACGGGCTTTCCAGTATCATGTCCTTATATAGGCACAATTCACCCTGCCCTTATATAGGCATAAAATCCCAGCCCTTATTTAGGCATTAAACCATGCACTCCAAATACAGGCATGGTCTCTGACATCCGTCCACCCTAACGTCACAACAAGTTCATGAAGAACAGACCCTTAGGCTGCGGGAGTTTCCCTAGTCCAGGACTATTGATTTCTTCAAGGACTCATATATTATGCATGAACCATTATTCCTTAGGGGGTTCATTCATGACGTCTTTCGCTGTCCAACTCACGTCAATGCTAACATTCTTAGGTGCTCTCAGGTATAAATATACCTTCCCTAGCCCCTGTAAACCAGAGGAGACCTCGACTTCAGAGGAGCCCGTATCCCGGCCTGACGCACTGAGAAGACGCTGCCATTCCCTGCACGCAGAGAGCCCAGCTTCCAGCTTCCAGTGATCTGACTTCCCTTGCGGGGTGTTGGAGTTCGAGTCTGGCAAAGAGATTCCAACCTCTCTCATTCTTCAGGTATGGAGCTGATAAGAACCTAGAGGGACTCTTGGCATACTAGGCATACTAGACTTAACATACTCTTAGTATACCATGGTAAGGAATACTTCACCTACTTCATACCTTGTCCTACACCTAGGTTAGGTTAGGTACACTAGGGTAGAACTAGCTTAGCACCGCATCGTATGAGTACTCGCATTTTTAGTCTGTGTTATTTATGTAACAGCATTTGTACTATAAAATAATGCTATTGCAGTATTATTTATTTCTACTGCTCACCCTGTACATTATTTATCTCGCATACTGTCTTGTGATCGTAACAGCACATTATACTTACACCAGAAACAAGACTGTTCAATAAATCTTTTATTGAAAACGCCCGTCTATTATTTCTGTGTAACTCTGAGGAAAACTAAGCATGCACGACTGAGCTGAGTGAAATAGTTATCTAGTGTTTCCACGACTCTGGGACACGTTCTGATTCTAAAAGGAACATATTGGTCATGTTTTGCGGCTGCCAGAAACTACTCCCTTCTTGTTGTCAAGGAGTTTCTAGTGGCCTCTGAGCTAGCTGGCACAAGTAATTAAGTTTAATATACTCGATAGGGACATACCGACCTTAGTCCTATGTCAAACCTATAGGATATATTATTCCAATGCGCAGAGCCTATTAGGGAAATAGGAGCTACACTACACTATGAATCCTAAGTCTAGAAAGCGGGAGGTCACCCTACGGTTTTTGTATCTGTGGTACAGTCCCAGAAGACATATCTCCCATTTGTGCAGATCCTGATGTTCGGTGATAGCAGATAAGGATGAGGTGATGTTATACCAGTAAGTATGTAGGAAAGGGCAAGCCCAGAGCATATGTACAAATCAGCGCCCATGCATGCGCAACGCAGACAAGCTGCGTCCACTCTATGATAAAACCAGTTTATATTGGCAGGGGTGAGGTAAACCTTGTGCACTATGTAAAACTGTATAAGCTTGAATCTGGCATTGTGTGGCACGTGTCTAGGTCCTTCCAGTAAGGCAGCCCACTCCTTGTCAGCGCAGGGGCGTGACAAGTCTGCCTCCCAGCACCGTCACAAAGTGAGGAGCTGTGGAACAGTGTGAGAGCATAGAGAGTCCGCAAGCCAGCATGTGAGGTGTCTGCCCCACCCCATCACTTGTAAGTATTGGATCATGAAATGGGTTGGTGGCTCAGTGCTCATGTCACCCCAGTGATATTTGGAGCAAAAAGTGACCCAGTGGCAGGCCGTCCACTTCCATCAGTGCTTCATATGATGTCAGTGTCCCATCCCTATACAGGTCCCCTAGTGTGCACAACCCCGCAGCGTGCCATGCTGTCAGTTCCGCTGTCGTCATTGGTCCAGTAACCTTAAGCGTACTTAGTAATGCCAACCCTGGATGTAGGGGGACAAGTATTGAGTGATGCACAGGCATCTACGATAACATCGATGCACCACTCCTAATAAGAGTGATCCCGGTACCTGCGTTTTTGGGTAGGGGTGAAATAAGTGCACAATTGCGGTTAGGTTCCAACCGGGTGAAGACGTGGCCATATCCGACAGGTGTAGACCTGCCAGCCATAGAGCGATCCATTGGATCTGGTCAGCTAGGTAGTATTGCTCAAAGTGTGGGGCAGCTAAGTCCCCTCTGTCCATGGGGGAGCAGAGCTACATTAAGGCCACCTTGCACCTCAACTTATGCCAGACAAATTCCCTAACCTGTTGATCTAATTTCAAGAAGAATGCAGCGGGGATGTAGATAGGTAGATTGGTGAAAAATGTAGGAGGCGGGGCAGAACCACCATTTTGAATAAAGCCATCCTTCCCATCATAGCCAACGGTACCATGTGCAAGAAGGCCATCTGGGCACGCCAGGATTTCACCCAATTGACTCGCAGTCCTGAGATAGCTGCAAAATGTGTCCTTCAGATACAGTAACATCATCGGCATATAATGTTATTATATGCATCCCATCGCCTAGTGGCATACCCCATTGTGCTCCCTGGTGTTGCAGCACCTATGCTAGCTGTTCAATAGCCAGAGAGAATAACAGCGGCGATAGTGGACAGCTTTGTCTCATCCCTCTGTAGATGAAGATGCCCTTTGAAAGAGGGGATCCCATCTTGACCCTGATTAGGGGAATAGTGTATAATAATTTCACCAGACTGAAAAAACGATTGCCTATACCATATCAGGCCAATACAGCAAACAAGTAGCCCCACTCCAGAGAGTCAATGACCTTTTTAAGGTCATAGACCAGACATCCTGCTTGAGGCCAGGCGGAACGGGTATAAGTCAGGATGCTGAGAAAGCAACGCAGGTTTAGGGAGATATTACGTGCGGGGACAAATCCAGTTTGGTCCAGATGGACCAGTGCCGGGGCCAAGGGCACTAGGGGATCAGCAAGGATTTTCGCCAGTACCTTATAATCAGTGTTGAGCAAGGCCAATGGTCTATAAGAATTAACGAGCTCTCGTTCTTTGTTAGGCTTGGGCAAGGAGATTACCGTTGCCGCTCTCTGGCAATCCAAGAGTATGCCGCTAGAAAGGGCCTCTTCATACACAGTCAACAACTGTGGGGCTAGTTGAGATGCATACGTCTTGTAGAGTTCAGCTGGTACACCATCAGGTCCTAGGGCCTTACCATTAGCCAGCGCCTTAATTGAATTCTTAACTTCATCTAATGTAATGGGTTCGTCCAGTTCTGTTCGTTCATCTAGGGGAATGCGAGGTATAGTGAGGTCAACAAAGAATGAAGTGTACAAATCGAGGTTTATTTCCGCAACAGACTGGTACACTCTTGCATAGTGTTGTGTTAA
Source organism: Calotriton arnoldi (assembly GCA_963921515.1). Taxonomy (NCBI): domain Eukaryota; kingdom Metazoa; phylum Chordata; class Amphibia; order Caudata; family Salamandridae; genus Calotriton; species Calotriton arnoldi. The sequence continues at coordinate 1,472,746 of CAWUFW010003103.1, read as the reverse complement.
CTCTCCATGAATAGCATGCTGGGTACAGAGGAGGGAGCCCGAGGCCAAGCGTAATGGCATTATGGGCCTGTGAGGTTGTTCCTGGCAGATAAACCATGCTAAGAGTCGTCCTTCCCTGTCTACAGCAGCATGCGTGCACACGAGTGCGCAGCATAGTTAAGGCAGCACATCCTTCGCAAAAGTGTAATATGTTTATGACACGCCTCGGTTAGTGCCCCCAAAACACTCGGATCGCCAACAGCCTGGGTCTCCAGGTCTAGGAGTGTACTCTCTAACCTAGTGATGTCCCTGGTAAGCGATTGCCTTATGTTTTCCTGTATGCCCAAACAATGTCCTCGCAACGTCACCTTAAAGGCATCCCATTCCACCAATCTAGTGGAAGCCGTGCCAGCATTGTCAAGAAAATATTCGGTGATCACGGACCCGCAGAGAGGCTCAAAAAGGGGGGTCCTCCAACAATGAAGGTTGAAAGCACCAGGTGAGAACGGGAGGTACTGCAACCTCCCATTGCATTTGTAGAATTTGTGGATCGTGGTCAGAGTGTGTACGTCCTTTATTCTACACGTGTAATGGAGAGGAGTAATTTTGGTGTGGGCACCAATCTGTCAATGCGGGCATGTACGTTGTGGGATACAGAATAGAAGGAATAGACCCTCCCAACCGGAATCCGGGAGCGTCATGTGTCAACCAGATGCCATTGTTGGAGTTAATCAGTCAGCATTTGAGCGTTGGAGGTGACAGTTGTTCGGGGCAGTGGGGAAAAGGAGCAATCAAGGGTGGTGTCTCTTACTCTATTAAAGCCCCCCCCAAATGAGCCATGGCACCCCACTCCATTGAGAAAGCGTGTTCAAGAGCACTTGAAAAAAAGGTGATCTGATCAGTGTGTGGTCCATAAAGAGAGCCCAAGAGTAGAGGTCGGCCTTCGAGTCATCCCCTCACCAGGACATACCAGCCCTCTTGGTCCAGCATTGTATCTTCCGCCACAAACGGTGTCCCAGGTCTGATCCACAGTAGCACACTTTGAGCATAACTGGAATAGTTAGTGGCAAACTCTTGCCCCCCCGTGTCATTGTAACCTGATGCTTCCTGCTTATATGAGATGGGTTGCCTGTAACAATGTGATGTGCGTTGAATGACGCTTTACGTAGGTGTAGACTGAATAGTGGATCGAAGGTGTGTGCATGCCCCTCATGTTCCATGAGTAGTGTGGTGTAGCACCAATCCCCCTGGATCAGCATGGATGTCAGTGAGGCTGGAGTGGCATGTATGTGTCAAAGATGCAGTATGCAGGGGAGGAGCTGAGCCAGAGGAGGCTGCGGGTCATAGCAATGAATGTATAACTCAACAACAAAAAAACATAAATTCCAAGAGAGCAGAAGCACAACATGTTTCCGCCCAAATAAGTAATGAAACTCAGCTTAAGTTATTTAGTCGAAAGACTGATGGGGGTGAGCTAAGCAGCCAGTGGACATGTGTCCCGCCTAGTGTGAAAGAATGCCACAGGAACCCGTGTATTCTACAAACCTGAGGTATCTGCTCGCCTCACCAGATACAAACATAGCGGTCAATGTCTGCGCCTGGTTGAAATGGCAAACCTCGGAAGCCATTTCCCCACCCCTGCAAGAGAAGGCAGATATAGTATACAACATTAGGGGTGGATAGGTCAGAGCATGGGTCATAAGCAGATAGAAATTCCCTCATGGCAGCAGACAAGATATAACAAGTGTCAGATAATGTCATTGGATGTCTGCGGAGTAACCTCCGATGGGATGGTCGAGTCAGCCCTGGACCGCTATGTGGTCAAGGAACCATCATTACGGAGTGACCAGACAGAGTCCTCATCATGCCCCGATGTCCGGCCATGGTCACCCAACGCTGCGCTCTATAAGGCCTTCTGTCATTCCTGTAGAACCTGTTCCATGTTGGGCACAGCTTTTAGAGAAAAACGTCACATTCGGGGTCATCTGTTACGGTGGTGCTTCACCTCTACATCATGATTCATGGCATCCAGTTGCGCAGCCTGGCCAATAGTAGAGAGTCCAGCTGCCTCTAGTCTGTCCCATGCATCTTCAGGGGAGTCAAAGAAATGTGTTTTTCCCCCCGCTACAACATGTAGGCGCATTGGAAAGAGGCGAGCATATTGAATGTCAAGCTCACGTAGCCGGTGTTTAACTACAAGGAAGGAGCTGCACTGTCTCTGCACCTCTACAGTGTAATCCGGAAAGAACATGATCTTGGCGTTGTTTACTGTGATCTCTCACATCTTGCGTGTCTCATTTAAAATAGTGTCTCTGTATCTATAATGCAGCACATGAAACAAAAGCGGTCTGGGGTTGGTGACTGGCAAGGGGTGGCGTGCATGAACACGGTGAGCTTGCGCCACTGTAAAGAACTGCAAACATGTATCTTGGGGTAGTGGCTGCTGTAGCTACCACTCCATGGATGTGATGGCATTCGATCCCTCCACTCCCTCTGGCAGGCCCACCACTTGTACATTATTGCGGCTCGAGCGGCCCTCTGTGTCACCCACTTGGCATTCCAGGATTTCCACCTGTTCTGCTAGCAGGTGTACCAAGAAGTCCATGCCGCAGGTTTTAGGCTGTGGTTCCGATATGGTCATTTCAGCATTATGGACCTTTTCCGCAAGTTTACGGTGATCTGCATGAAGAAATGTAAGGTCCGCTGTCACCACATCTATCTTGTTCTCAAGTGATGTCCGCGTGGACTCCAGTGCGGTGCCAGTCTTCTCAACTGCTGCCAGGACAAAGTCTAGTTTGTCGCCAAAAGAGAGCGGGGAGCAGTGCCATCTGTGGTGCCAGTGACATCCAGTGGTGGGTCGTGCTCCGTGGTGGGCCTCGAAGTCGCACCAGGGGTGGTTGTGCGTGGTCAGCCCATGTCGCCGTCCTGCAGACCCGTAGTCCAACACAATGCCGCTTTACCACCCGGGCCCGCTTATCAGTACTCAGGGAGATGGGGAGTACGCCAGCACGAGCAGCCCCAAGGCTCCGATGTCATATCAAGGATGATTAGGAGTGTGAGCCAGCTGGTTGGCAATGAGTTGACCTCCAGTGCAGTCCGCACTCCGCCCACTGATGTTGTTGGATTGTAGCTCTAGTCAAGGGTGGAACACTGACAGAGAGGAAGCCCTGATTACCTGCACTGTGGAGTCTTTTAAGTGCACCAGCATGAGCAGCCCAGTAATGCAAGGCAGGAGCAATAGCAGACACCGGTGAGCACATCGTCCCAGTGCTTGAAAGTTCACCGCATCCTCCAGTGTTAAAATGCAGGCGAGAGCCCAGTGAGTGCAAGAGAGGTGGTCAGAGCGCAGCTGTGTGTCAGAATCCACCAAAGAAGCACAAGGGGGTAGGGGCCAACGTCCGTACTCCCCAAGCGCGTCACCATAGGATACCTCCCCAGTCCTTACACTGAACTCATACACCTTGTACACATAAATCGGACCGTGCATGGAGGCCTCAGTATTTTTCAATGGTCCCTGTTCAGTTTCGATGATCCCCAGTCAGACCGCTCTGTAGGCGTGGTGGTGCTCAGCTATGGAGGGCTGGACCGCTCAACAGCAGCATACTTAGTTCCAGGACATAAGTGAGTGCCGGGGTGTTAGCGCTATGTTCCCTGTAGGCAGTCCATGCCCTGGCACTTCTCCTCTCCTACGCTGAACGGGCCTTGCCACCCATCTGCACAGCCACCACAAGGCGGTCCAAGGAGGACTCTAGGCTTTGCGGTATGCTCTATCCCGGCACTCACTGTCCTCCCCCTGTCACAACATGCAAGTCATCAGCGGCATGTTTAGGCACTGCCCTTTTCAGTGCCCAGTCACATGGAATGTACAAGCAGCCAGAGATAGGTGCCCATGAGTCCGGGCGTTTCACTCCCTGCTCCAGGGGACGCCCCTCTGGTGAGTGCACCTCATGGGTTGCAGGCCCAGGCCTTTCAGTCCTGCCACTGCAGTTCCCTGTCCTTGCCCCCCCCCCCCCCGGCTGGCAATCCCAGCTGCAAGGGCGACAGCAGAGACTGGGATCACGGGGGACAAGTTGGGGAGCAAGGATGTCGGGTTCCCGGAAGGAGAAGTGCCGGATTAGCGGGGTGAGCAGCAGAGCTCAATCTGAGTGCATCCACCATGATGGCCTTCCTAGCCACACCCATGTAAAATGAAATTCATTTTAGAGATGCAAGATGGCCAGGTAGACGTATTACAGCAGAGCTCCCGTCCCAATGTAATTATCCTACCATATCCTGACAAGGTCATCAGGTAACTACACCCCAGAAACCAAGGTGTGACAACTGGAAATTGCGTTGACCTATGCTAACCCCCTGAGATATGATCCTGTGGTCTGGGGTGTAGGCAAACTGTTGAAGATCCTGCCGGCCCCTGCAGCACAGGGGCCCTTTTGCCTTGTAAAGCCAGTGTTGGAGTGCGGTGCATGGACAGAGGTGACCGGTGCTGAGAGAAGGCTGCGGGGAGTAAAGCGGACCCAGAGTCTGAGTGTTGCCGCTAACCTGATGGGAGGCATTGGGGGCTGCCGCAGGGCTCCAGGAGTCAGGACGGGCCTCAGCTACTTGCACAAAATGGGGGCACCACGCCTGCACTGAAGAAGACGCCCAAGAGCTGAGTAGATGGTGGAGGGCTGCCGGAAGGATCGGAGATGACAGCCGGACCTGAGTCAGAACCCCCCGCTCATGGATGGCGCCCTGTGAGGTGGGGGGCATGACAGCTTGGAGGTCCAGATAGGAATTGCTGTTGGCCTGGGGGAGGGGACCAATGTTGTTTGCTGCGGCCCACGGCGGGGCTGTGGGTCCTGGCGGTGGAGTCCTGGAGGTGAGTGGACCTTGAGCCTGCCCCTGGCGAGTGTGAGGAAACTCCCCCTGAGAGAGCTGGGGGCCCCAACAGGCAAGGGGCCCCTAGGGACTCAGAGCTGCGGCCTATAATAGGCTCCAAATCAGTGCGTTAGGTGAAGAGGAGACCTCCCGTCCATTGAAGAGTGGCTTTGGAAGGCAGGGGAGTGGGGTGGTAGCGCCCCCCTGATGACTAAAGCTAAAATCAAAAAGGACAAAAAGGAGGGGGAAAAAAAGCAAAAAAAGAAGAGAAAAAAATAATTCATAAAACAGCACAGTGGAACCGCTGCCCACACTGAACTTGTGGAAGCTGCCCTTGGGGAGGGCTAATGGAATATAATGCAACCTGGGACGCGTTGCAGCACCTAACTCCTACAGATGGCCCATGTAGATGGTGCAGTCTGGTGACAGTGAACAGTACATACAAGAAGCACTGAAAGTAATCCACTGATCAGAGGGGCGCTGGCTGCACTCATTTGCTGAGAGCCCTGATGTGTTGATTGGGGGTTCTGATACAGTTGGCACTCCAAATGTGCTGACCTCCCTAGTGGAAAAGCATCCCCACATCTGATCTGAACAAGTGGACTTAAGGTTTACCAGTGCTAGCTATATTGAAGATAATAATGTTCAAAGAAGCCCCAGAGGGGGCCAGACACACAAAATAATACAATATACTGTCCCTGGCCCTGGGACTGGGGCACAGGGATGTGGAGATCGAACAGGCCTGGAATGTGGCGAACAGACACATGGAACGACTGAAATACTTGAGGTTATACGGAGCTCCAGGGTGGCGCTGGAGTCCAAAGTATAAGGTATGGCGATGGACATTAATCATTTAAGACTGGACCTTTGGAAAGTCGCAGAGAGGGTCACAAACACTGAGGGAGAAGTCGCCTTGCTTCGTGGAAATGTACAGACCCTGCAGACTACGTTGGAAACACTTCAAACCAAAGCGGCGCAAAAGGAGGCATGAATTGAGGATGCTGAGGGGCACTCCAGAAGAAATAATCTGTAATTTATTGGTTTCGCCGAACGGGCGGAGAGGACCTCTGCCGAATTGTTTCTTGAGGACTGGCTTGCCACTGTGCTTAGCCCTGTCTGCCTCTCCAAGTTCTTTACTATTGAAAGGGCCCACCGAGCTTTGGGGCCGGTCCCTGGGAGCAGTTCCCTGAGAACTCATAGCACGAATGTTTAACCACAGGAATAGGGACGCAATCCTCCAATATGTGCGTGTACATGGCCCTCCCCAGTACGAAGACAAAACAATTCAAATCTACCCTGATTACACAAGAAAAGGTCCAGGATCTTCATAACAGTTTCTTTGGGGTCAAACGCAGGCTGCATGAAAAGAACATCAAATACGTTTCTGGCGAAATTCAGAGTCCTATATAATGGAAAGATGTTTTTTTGGATGGATTCCAAGGGTCTCGGGAAGACGGATCATAACCATGCATGGCATGAGCAAAGGAAAACGGGAAGATGGCGCTCAGCCCAGAACAAAGGGTCGCCAATGAGACTGTCGCAGGCCCCGGATGTACAGACTGGGGATCATGTACTGGTCGGTGCTGATGTCACCCTGCAAGAGGAGGGGGAACCCTTGGAGACACAGAACCCCTTTACGCCACTGTGCCTGGTTCAGGAAACTCAAAGCAATGGGACGGCCTGAGTGACCCTGTGGGGGGAGATATGTTCTGGGTCCCTCCTCAGATGCCTGTAATAATGGGGGGAAATATATGGTGACCCACAGCGACAGAGCTATTAACTATTCAACCTGGTATTTACGATCGATCATAGGGGTGGAACACAGGTTGAGTCACTGATATCGACACAGGATAGTCCAGACACCAGACCTAGGGACACACAAAAGGCTGCGGATCTGGTGAACTGGTCAAGAATTATACAGAGTGAAGTTGTTAGGGTATTAGTTGGGGGAAAGGGGACAAATGGTGTGGGGTTTACAGGCCGCTTGACTATTCATTGCGCCGGGAGTGATAGGTGGCATCTGCCTATGGATGTGTTGGGGAGGGATGATTTAAGGTTCTCTCCATTTGTTGTTTGCTCTGTTTTTTGAAGAATTGCAATGTTGGTATTTGTTCAAAGGGGAGGGGATGCTTTCATGGCAGTGAGATATATATGGCATTGCCTTTGGTTGTCTATTCATGTGCCCTCAGATGGGCAGTTTTCTAATGACATCAAATGGAAGGTGAGAAGACTAGCTATAAGTTTGTGACCTGGAATGTTCGTGGGTTGAATAATTATGTGAAACAAAATAGGATGTATGCGTATCTGTGGAGGTATGGGGTATCGATAGCATTCCTTCAGGAAACCCACTTGTGGGGATATTGTATTAAATATGTTAGGAGACGCTGGCAAGGGCAAATGTATGCTACCCCCTATTCGAGCGATGCCAGAGGTGCACTGATATGTGTAGCACCAGGAGTCCCATTTAAGCCCACAAGAACCTGCCTGGATGCTGATGGTCGCTATGTTATGTTGGAGGGTACACTTGATGCACAGAGCTTGTGCCTTATAAATGTTTATGCTCCAAATGTTGATGATGGTACCTTCCTGGGGGCGATGTTGGGGACAGCCCAAATCTCTCCTGAAGCAGAGATTGTGATGGCGGGTGATTTTAACTATGTTCTAAATGGTAATGTAGATAGATCCCCTCCTAGCACGGACACTAAACCTAACTAAAGGTGTAGCTGCACTACACCAGGTACAGTGAAGTCTTGGGTTGGTGGATATCTGGTGCCAGAGAAATCCGGCCGTACGAACATACTCCTGCCACACCCCAGCAACAAATGCAAAAACAACAATTGATGGACAGAATGCAGAACAATGTTGTACATTCACCCCAGTACAGAGATCTGGGCCTAAATCCATCGTTTTGTTGCTCACCATGCCATTCCAGTTTGGACCCAGCCATATGCAAATCAGTCTTGACCCTGCGCCCAATGGGAACAGTCCAGCCCGAACTGCCAGGCCAGGTCCTTCCATGAGGCACACGGTCAGACTGATTTGCATATGGCCATGTCTGAACTGGGGTGGTGGAGTGAGCTAAAGAATGATAATGGATTAAACCCAGATCAGTTGACTGGGGGTGAGTGTTTGATTTGCTCTAACGCTCCGTCCATCATCCCCTTTGGTATCGCTTTGTTCGCCCTAAGTTGGCAGGGTATGCCCAGACGTGGGTCCCTTGCTCACTTTGCCACTGGATTCAAGATAGCCTGGCTGATGAGGGTTTTGAACCCGAAACCGGTCCCAAGATGCTTGTTTCCGGTCCAGGGAAGACATGGCTTGGCAGTTCGGGCTGGACTGTTCCCATGAGGCACAGGGTCAGACTGATTTGCATATGGCCATGTCTGAACTGGGGTGGTGGAGTGAGCTAAAGAATGATGATGGATTAAACCCAGATCAGTTGACTGGGGGTGAGTGTTTGATTTGCTCTAACGCTCCGTCCATCATCTCCTTTGGTATCGCTTTGTTCGCCCTAAGTTGGCAGGGTATGCCCAGATGTGGGTCCCTTGCTCACTTTGCCACTGGATTCAAGATAGCCTGGCTGATGAGGGTTTTGAACCCGAAACCGGTCCCAGGATGCTTGTTTCCGGTCCAGGGAAGACATGGCTTGGCAGTTCGGGCTGGATTGTTCCCATGAGGCACAGGGTCAGACTGATTTGCATATGGCCATGTCTGAACTGGGGTGGTGGAGTGAGCTAAAGAATGATGATGGATTAAACCCAGATCAGTTGACTGGGGGTGAGTGTTTGATTTGCTCTAACGCTCCGTCCATCATCCCCTTTGGTATCGCTTTGTTCGCCCTAAGTTGGCAGGGTATGCCCAGACGTGGGTCCCTTGCTCACTTTGCCACTGGATTCAAGATAGCCTGGCTGATGAGGGTTTTGAACCCGAAACCGGTCCCAGGATGCTTGTTTCCGGTCCAGGGAAGACATGGCTTGGCAGTTCGGGCTGGACTGTTCCCATGAGGCACAGGGTCAGACTGATTTGCATATGGCCATGTCTGAACTGGGGTGGTGGAGTGAGCTAAAGAATGATGATGGATTAAACCCAGATCAGTTGACTGGTGTTGAGTGTTTGATTTGCTCTAACGCTCCGTCCATCATCCCCTTTGGTATCGCTTTGTTCGCACTAAGTTGGCAGGGTATGCCCAGACGTGGGTCCCTTGCTCACTTTGCCACCGGATTCAAGATAGCCTGGCTGATGAGGGTTTTGAACCCGAAACCGGTCCCAGGATGCTTGTTTCCGGTCCAGGGAAGACATGGATTGGCAGTTCGGGCTGGACTGTTCCCATGAGGCACAGGGTCAGACTGATTTGCATATGGCCATGTCTGAACTGGGAGTGGTGGAGTGAGCTAAAGAATGATGATGGATTAAACCCAGATCAGTTGACTGGGGGTGAGTGTTTGATTTGCTCTAACGCTCCGTCCATCATCTCCTTTGGTATCGCTTTGTTCGCCCTAAGTTGGCAGGGTATGCCCAGACGTGGGTCCCTTGCTCACTTTGCCACTGGATTCAAGATAGCCTGGCTGATGAGGGTTTTGAACCCGAAACCGGTCCCAGGATGCTTGTTTCCGGTCCAGGGAAGATATGGCTTGGCAGTTCGGGCTGGACTGTTCCCATGAGGCACAGGGTCAGACTGATTTGCATATGGCCATGTCTGAACTGGGGTGGTGGAGTGAGCTAAAGAATGATGATGGATTAAACCCAGATCAGTTGACTGGGGGTGAGTGTTTGATTTGCTCTAACGCTCTGTCCATCATCCCCTTTGGTATCGCTTTGTTCGCCCTAAGTTGGCAGGGTATGCCCAGACGTGGGTCCCTTGCTCACTTTGCCACAGGATTCTGAGGGTTTTGAACCCGAAACCGGTCCCAGGATGCTTGTTTCTGGTCCAGGGAAGACATGGCTTGGCAGTTCGGGTTGGACTGTTCCCATGAGGCACAGGGTCAGACTGATTTGCATATGGCCATGTCTGAACTGGGGTGGTGGAGTGAGCTAAAGAATGATGATGGATTAAACCCAGATCAGTTGACTGGGGGTGAGTGTTTGATTTGCTCTAACGCTCCGTCCATCATCCCCTTTGGTATCGCCCCACCCCAGCAACAGACATTTACAGCCATATGGCCCATTACCTCTCGATCGCACCCCATTATTAGGTACATATACAATCCATAGGTCAATACCAAAAATACCTCTTTGGAGGCTCAATGCCGATGAACTTACTGACCCAATATTCCGGGATACTGCACACAGGGAGTTAGTGCAATAGTTTGAGTTGAACTGGGAATCCACAGACAGAAGGGCCACGGAATGGGACGCCATGAAGGTGGTCCCTCGAGGGATATGGATGGCTATCATGGTTGGTATAAGGCGCACACTGGAAAATAACCTGACCAGGCAAGAACAAGTGTGATTGTCATTAGAGAAGTCGATTCCTACGAATACGGCAGGCATAAAGGAATGGAATAACCAACAACAAAAGGTTGGGAGTTATGAGACCAATTATATAAGCACATTAGGAGTACTGGCCGGAGATGCTGGTATATAGAGGGAAATAAGTCTGGGCACCTACCGGCGTGGTTGATTAGTTCAGAGAAGCAAACGCAACCTATCCTGGCATTGTGGGATCGAGAAGGTAACCTGGTACATACACAGCAGGAGATAAATTCCACATTTGCGGAACATTTGAGGGAAGTGTACTCGGAAACACAGCAGTGGTGGAAGCACAGGAAATAGCTGCCTGTCTGGAGGGTCTCTCACTCCCGTGTCTTACCATAGAGGATCAGGAGGCTTTTGGTGACCCGGTGAGCAAACAGGAATTGTAGGGTGCCGTTAAGGCCCTAAACTCCACTAAATCGCCGGATGCAGATGGCCTTCTGGACGAATTTTATTGCCAATTTCCGGATACCCTGGTCGATAAATTGCTGATGGTCCTCAAAGAGGCCCTAGAAAGACAGGACTTACCACGATCAATGAGGGAGGCCCTAATAGTGGTTATACCTAAGCCCGGTAAGGACCCCACAGAGACAGATTCTTTTAGACCCCTCTCTATGCTGAACATGGACCTCAAACTCCTTAGCCAGGTATTTGCCTTTTCTCCCAAAAATGATACATGACGATCAGTCAGGTTTCATACCTTGTAGAAATACGTTCCGTAACATCCGCTGATTGGCACACGTTATGCAGTCGCCGGAATTGAAAAAGGATGATTACACCCTGGCCTTTTTAGATGTAGAGCAGGCCTTCAATTCTGTTAGATGGGAATATGTCTGGTGGGTCCTCCATAGAATGGGTTTGGGCTCCCAATTTTAAACTGGATCAAATTGTTATATGCAAACCCACAAGCCAGGGTACATACGGTATATTTCGGCAGCAATTGCCTTGCAGCGCGGCACTAGGCAGGGCTGCCCTCTGTCCCCCTTGATGTTTGCCGTAGCTATGGAAACTTTAGCCTGCCGACTGAAATAGGTTCTCAGGGGATGGGGGATATGGACGGGGGTGACCGAGCATATAATTTCACTGTATGCTGACGATGCTATGGTATAGTTGAGACAACCGGATCTATTGGTCCCGTTGTTGTTGAGTGCACTGACGGGGTTTTGGGAGGTCTCTGGTCTTCAGATTAACAAGACCAAGTCTCTATTGTTTCCACTAGGACGGCTTAAGGATTTAATGCTGGAACGGGTCCCGCGTGTGGAGTTGCCCTGGACAGTAAACAAGGTCCGATACTTAGGAATACACATACCACATTTTTACGACTATAACATGAATAGGGTGCTGGAGGGCCTGCGTCATTCGGTTCTGGAACACCCTGCATCTGTCCTTGATGGGCAAGATTGCCCTTATTAAAATGGTGGTATTGCCGCTCTGCCTCTATATTATTCAGGTAACCTTTTATGAACTGCCAAAGAGTTTCTTCAGAGAACTGTATTCACTTTTGGTGGAGCTACTTTGGAACGGTTAGAGGTGCAAGGTGCGCCTTGATACATTTCAGAGAATGTTGGAACAGGGGGGGCTGGAGGTCCTGGCCTAGAATTATATTATTTGGCAACCCAGCTCCCACAAGCAGTACATTGGCTGGATGCTGAGTCTAACTGGGAGAGGTCACTGTTGGGGGACACGCATGATGGATATCAACTGGGGTCACTTCTGATGCACGGCAGCCATTTGCCTCAAACTCTCCCCTATTTTATCCGGCTGATGGCTAGACTCTAGGAAAGGACACTTCAGTCAGTAATAAAGTGGGCTCCCTACGTTCCCGACCTAGACATTTCGATTATATGCCCTTTTGACCATGTAGTGCAGTTAATGTCCATAGAGACGTGGTTGGAGGAAGGCTGCCTGACGCTAGCCAACCTATACCTGGGTGTTAAAAAATAAACACGGGAACAGGAGCAGGTAAGGACCGTGTTTAATCATTCATAGTCCCCAGCAACCAACAATGTCTACTGAGGGGAAACGTCTCAGCACAACAGTAAATGCTATATTTAAAAACACACAACATTCTGGTAGTCAGGTAACCCTTCCTTGTAAAAACAACCTCTAAATAAATCTGTAACCATCTTAGTGCTGGGCTGAGAAATCCACTTGTACTCTACCCATTTAGAAAAATAATCAATGAGTACAATGAGATACAACTTTCCTGCAGAAATGCTATCATACGGACCCAGGAGATCCACCGCTAACTTCTCCCAAGCCCTGTCAGGGAATTCCGAAATCCTGAACTCAACCTTGGAGGTGACTAAGGACTTGTCAGAATTGCCACACAAAGCACATTGTTTGACAAATGAAGAAATCTGATAATCCATGTAGGGCAACCAAAAAAACTCCCTAACTCTTCTTTTGGTGCAAGATTCTCCTAGATGACCTTCATGACAAAGTTCTAAAATAGACTTTCTGATGCTTTTGGGAGGTACAACACAATCATCCTTAGTGACAGCCCCTTCTACTACAGCAATGGCATCCTTAACTTTCCAAAACACTTGCATCTCCGACGAAAGCAGTTTCTCCCTGGGCCAGCCTTTGTTGATAAACTCCACAACTTGCAACAACTTGTTGTCTTGTTCGGTAGCCTCCAACCAACTTGCCTTGGATAATTTCCCAGACCATTCAGACAAGAAATCTTCAACTGTAGCAACTATACACTCCTCAACCAAGTCAGGTTTGTTAGTGAGACAAGGCTCTGGCATCCTAGATAAACAGTCAGCAACCACATTGCACGGACCCGGAATATAATTGGCTGTGAAGTTATACATTTTGGACAAAATCCTCACCAAGCGAGCTGAAAATCTGCCAGTACCATTGCCAATTAATAAAGACAAAAGAGGCTTGTGATCAGTTTTTATAATGAAACTTTTCCCCCACAGATAGGTCTTAAAGTGTTTGATACCCCAGGCACAAGCTAAAGCCTCACGCTCAGTGGTGGAGTATTTATTCTCTGCCACAGAAAGGGGTCTAGAAGCAAAAGCAACTGTCTTGACCACATTGTTGGATTTCTGACTCAGCATAGCACCCAAACCATCCAAAATGCCATCCACATTCAAAATACACAGCTCTTTATGATTACATGGAGCTAAGGGGGCAGCATTAATAATAGCTGACTTGATCTCCTGAAAGGAAATCTGTTGACCACTAGCCCAAACAAATCATTCACCTTTTTTGAGTAACAGCCTGAGGGGAGCAGCAATCTGGGAAAACTGATTTACAAATCTGGAATCAAAATCGCACAGACCTAAAAAGGACCTTAGCTGATCTTTGTCCTTGGGAGCAGGCATAGACTCAATGGCATCAAGTAATTTGCATTTGAGACAAATACCCTTAGCAGAAATGGAATGACACAAGTACTCTACCTCCTGAGTAAGAAATTTGCACTTCTCCAATTGCAAAGTCATCCCCTTCTCAAGTAACACTTCTAAAACCTTGGACAACCTGGCATTGTGAGTTTCCACAATTTCAGCGAAAATTAAGATGTCATTTTGAAATGTGACAACACCCTCCATTTCACCAAAAAGAGAAACCATGAGTTTCTGAAAAACAGAGGCTGCGGATGCAAGTCCAAAGGGCATGCAAATGTATCTAAAGGCCCCATCCAGAGTAATAAATGTGGTCAAATATCTGCAATCCTTTTCCAACTTTATCTGATGATAGGCAGACTTAAGATCTAAAGAGGTGAAAATCTTGGCTCCACTAATCTGGGCAAGCAAGTCTTGAATCTAGGGGAGAAGGTGATAGTCCACAACGATCTGCTTGTTGATGGATCTCAAATCCACACAATCTCAACAAACCTGATTTTAACCTTACCAGAACAATGGGAGACACCCATTCAGAGGCATCAACCTATTCAATAACGCCTTCGACAAGTGACTTTTTTAGTAAGGAAGAAAGCTCTTCCCTAGAACTTAATGGAACATCCCTAAGCTTGTGACAAACTGGTACTGAATCAGGCTTGAGAACAATTCTATGAGAAAACCCCAAAACGTTTCCCAAATTTTTCCGTGTATACCTTGATGAACTGCCATACAGTACACAGGTAACTCTGCTGATGGATTCAAAATTAGACCCAGATTTCCTTGGTGTCTCCACCCAAGAACACGCTGACCGTCTTCAGCAACAAATCATTTTCCCAGTATAGTGCGACCCTGAAAAGAAATAGCTGCAGTGAAGAAACCCAAAATGTTGATGTTAGAGTTTGCATAGCCAAAGGCTTTCATGTCACAGTCTTGCAACTTCCTGTTGAGCCAGTGCTTGCTGAAGAACTTGCTGGAAATCAACAAAAAAGGAGACCCAGAATCAACCAACATGATGGATTTGATCTCATCGATGAAAACCTTGCACGATGGTGACTTGCATGGTTCCTTGTCAATATTGGAAGAAGACACGGGCTCACTGATCATGAGAATCACATTATTGGCCTCCACCTCATCAGAATGTAAATCTGGAACATTCTCTTGAATAGCATTGATGACCCGTTGAGATCTGCATACATTAGAGAAATGTCCACCTTTACCACACTTGAAACAAGTTCTGTTGCTGGCTGGACAAAGAGATTGGTTGGTATGAGTAAAAGACCCACACCTAGCACATTTTCCCTTACTCCCATTGGGAACAGATTTATTTTTGAATGACTTGTTCTTGTTACCACTGCGTATCACTGCAACATCAAGATGTCCCTCTTTCTCATCATTCAATAATTTGAATGATCTGGTAGCTCTTTCAATACCTTTGGCAACCTCAATAACTTCCCTGAGAGAAGGTTCTTGTGTCTAAGGAGTTGTTCCTGTATTTTTTTATTGAAGCAGTGCATAATAACCTGATCACGTAGATACTGCTCAATGATGGCACCAAAGTCACAATTGGCAGCTAAAACTCTCAAGGCTGCCACGTAATTCTCAATGGGTTCTGTAGCCATTTGATGTCTGGAATAGAAGTTAAAACGCTCCATTACAATATGTGGCTCCACTGTAAAATGTGGTCTCAATCTGTCCATTGCCTCTGTGAATTCATCATAATCCTCAATGCCTTGGGGAGCAGTAAGACGAGGCAAATGATCAAACATTTCTTGAGCTTCAGTGCCAATAGAACTAAGTAACAAACCCTTCTTCCTAGCAATGCTAAAGGAATCACCATCAATAGCCACCATAAAATTATTGAATAATCCTAACCATTTACTCCATTTCATGGGAGTGTCACCAGGATTTCGAAGTAGTGTTGGTGGTGGTGTACAACACTGTTGCATGGTGAACCACAGTGAAAAGTAAAAACAGCTGAGAGAAAAC
Organism: Calotriton arnoldi; assembly: GCA_963921515.1. Classification (NCBI taxonomy): domain Eukaryota; kingdom Metazoa; phylum Chordata; class Amphibia; order Caudata; family Salamandridae; genus Calotriton; species Calotriton arnoldi. The sequence goes on along the minus strand of CAWUFW010003103.1, from coordinate 1,457,102 downwards.
AATACTAAAAATGCTTGAATTGTCCATGCCACAAACAGTCGTGAAGAATAATTCTGAGCAACTGATCTGAACGTCTAGCTACTGTTCATAAAAAGGAGACTCGTACGATAAACAATTCTAGTGAAACTGCCAATTGTAGACTAGACAGAGATAATCTGTTTAAGAAATGGAGGCACTTACTCACGTGGGAGTCGGGAGGTACAAAAAGCCGGAAACTACTCAAAGAGAGAGAGAGCAGTGTTCGTGCTGTGAGCAGCGTCTTTTCCTTTTCCTCTAAAAAAATTTGAATCCGGAAGCTAGGAGCGGTGCCAATAGGCTGCTTGCTGACGTACGGGCCTGCGGGAGGAGTCAGGCCGCAAGGTGCCGGCAGTCAGGCGTAAGCAGGATCAAGAGCAAGGACTGGCACGCCGTTTGCAGAGTGGTGCTTCTGAGCGATGTGGTGGTGGCAAAAAATAAATGAGATGCCACAGCCGGGGACTCAACAAAATCGTCCCTAAAATGTTAAAAAATAAACACGGGAACAGGAGCAGGTAAGGACCGTGTTTAATCATTCATAGTCCCCAGCAACCAACAACGTCTACTGAGGGAAACATCTCAGCACAACAATAAATGCTTTATTTAAAAACACGCAACATTTTAGCAGAACGTTCACGTGCCTTAGCACAAAGTGAACGGGTTGTCCACCTTGCGCCAAAGCACGCAGACAGAACACTACACCGGGGTGTAGATTTGTAATGCTACAGGATGCCATGGAAACCTTTGTTTTAAGTCTGGGAAAATGTATTCAATATGCAAAGATTACTGCCACAGCATGCCAATTTTGGCCAACATTTCCAGAGGCTCCTGATACCACCCACACACTTAACACTATGTTGTCTATGGCGGGGGCCGCAGACTAGTAAAACACCCTTGTCGAGCGATGTGCGCAGATAAGTGAGTCTAGCCACTGCAGGTGGAGGATAAATGGCAATCCCTCAGTGATAAACCCCTTTCCCACAGAGATTGGTCCAAAATACACGCAGGTATCCGAAGGGTATCGATAAGCTCGAGGTTTAAACAGATCTACTTTAATATAATGTGCCAACAAAAAGGAACCGCTTCTGGTCCCAATCAAGCTGCACAGCTACGTCCATATATGAATGAATCAAATGAATCAAGTTCACATTTAAATCTTCTTGTTTATCTGTTAATTTACTCCATTTTTTACACCATTGTTACACATTTTTTTCAATTCGTTTTACCCATTCAGCTACTTAGCGAGGGTATTCACAAAAGCACAGGAGAACTGGACGTTTCCAAATGTCACGACTTTATTTAAAAATACCCAATGCATTTCGGGATTGATCCCTTCCTCAGGGGTATCTGGAACACAAAAATTCATAAACAAGGCCATCAGCATGATTGTTCCACTCCTAACATTACTAACAAACTTAGTATTTCCACATTACTCTGTATGTTTTCAGCTTGTGAATACTGCATTCAAAACAACATGTGTTTAAATCCCCAACTCAAATTCTATTTCATAGGTGAATCCTCAACTCAAGCAAGAACCTTATTTGACCTGCCAAACAACCAGTCCCTCTCAACCACCACGTATCTCTAAAACCAAATTCGAACCTCCAATTCATAAATGACACCTTTTGACCCCATGTTGAATAACTAAAGCCCCTGTTCTGTCCCCCTTCAAAGCAATAATCAAGAAATGTGCTTACAGTGACATGCGTTTAGTTGTATTCATGTCGTGCACCCAGTTTACACTATTTTAAAACAGTTTTATACATTTTTGAAAAAGGTTCTTTAATTCCAAGTCATCGCATTAACGAGGGGAACAATTCCGTCCCCGGTAGTAACTGCATCAACTATTTTAAACCGGCACGGTTATTTATCACCCCTCCAAACTTCCCACAAGTGATCTACCACGTGTGTTTATGCAAAACAAACAACGGACTTCGTGTTTCCCACACAGGCCCTCTTTCCCACTGACTCTCCGTTAACACTACATTTCCCAGTATGCATTGTTAATAAACCAACACCCCAACTACCAACGAAATAATCCAATGGAATAATCAAACATCACCAGTGTCAAATGAATGAAAGACATGCGGTACGTATTTAAAACAAGTAATCGGAACTTGACATGTTCTCTGTTGCTGTCTCAGTTATTCCGAAGATCCATATTCACCACTGAGATTTTCAAAATAACAATGAATCTAAATCATGTTATATTGCCATGCTGATGGTTGTTGCTCTTGCCCGGAAACAATTCTCCTGTGAAATTGATCTTCGTTCACTACATCTGTACTCCCATTTACATATTTACTCGTAACTCAATTTTTACTCATGGGTGCAAGCCCACCGGTGGACGGAGAAATCTATGAATAAGAGTCAGTGATGGTAGACTGCACACCTTTTTTGTACTCAGCGTTTTTATCTGCTCATACTTCAGAGCCATGAAGGCGTGCAAGCTTGAACAGCGCTCCGCCCAGTTGCGCTATGAGAAGAATATGCCAACAAAAAGGAACCGCGTCTGGTCCCAATCAAGCTGCACAGCCACGTCCATATATGAATGAATCAAATGAATCAAGTTCACATTTAAATCTTCTTGTTTATCTGTTAATTTACTCCATTTTTTACACCATTGTTCCACATTTTTTTCAATTCGTTTTACCCATTCAGCTACCCAGCGAGGGTATTCACAAAAGCACAGGAGAACTGGACGTTTCCAAATGTCACGACTTTATTTAAAAATACCCAATGCATTTCGGGATTGTTCCCTTCCTCAGGGGTATCTAGAACACAAAAATTCATAAACAAGGCCATCAGCATGATTGTTCCACTCCTAACATTATTAACAAACTTAGTATTTCTACATTACTCTGTATGTTTTCAGCTTGTGAATACTGCATTCAAAACAACATGTGTTTAAATCCCCAACTCAAATTCTATTTCATAGGTGAATCCTCAACTCAAGCAAGAACCTTATTTGAACAGCCAAACACCTAGTCCCTCTAAACCACCACGTATCTCTAAAACCAAATTCGAACCTCCAATTCATAAATGACACCTTTTGACCCCATGTTGAATAACTAAAGCCCCTGTTCTGTCCCCCTTCAAAGCAATAATCAAGAAATGTGCTTACCGTGACATGCGTTTAGTTGTATTCATGTCGTGCACCCAGTTTACACTATTTTAAAACAGTTTTATACATTTTTGAAAATGGTTCTTTAGTTCCAAGTCATCGCATTAACGAGGCGAACAATTCCGTCCCCAGTAGTAACTGCATCAACTATTTTAAACCGGCACGGTTATTTATCACCCGTCTAAACTTCCCACAAGTGATCTACCACGTGTGTTTATGCAAAACAAACAACAGACTTCGTGTTTCCCACACAGGCCCTCTTTCCCACTGACTCTCCGTTAACACTACATTTCCCAGTATGCATTGTTAATAAACCAACACCCCAACTACCAACGAAATAATCCAATGGAATAATCAAACATCACCAGTGTCAAATGAATGAAAGACATGCGGTACGTATTTAAAACAAGTAATCGGAACTTGACATGTTCTCTGTTGCTGTCTCAGTTAATCCGAAGATCCATATTCACCACTGAGATTTTCAAAATAACATTGAATCTAAATCATGTTATATTGCCATGCTGATGGTTGTTGCTCTTGCCCGGAAACAATTCTCCTGTGAAATTGATCTTCGTTCACTACATCTGTACTCCCATTTACATATTTACTCGTAACTCAATTTTTACTCATGGGTGCAAGCGTACAGAGTAATGTAGAAATACTAAGTTTGTTAATAATGTTAGGAGTGGAACAATCATGCTGATGGCCTTGTTTATGAATTTTTGTGTTCTAGATACCCCTGAGGAAGGGAACAATCCTTATTCATTGATTTCTCCGTCCACCGGTGGGCTTGCACCCATGAGTAAAAATTGAGTTACGAGTAAATATGTAAATGGGAGTACAGATGTAGTGAACGAAGATCAATTTCACAGGAGAATTGTTTCCGGGCAAGAGCAACAACCATCAGCATGGCAATATAACATGATTTAGATTCATTGTTATTTTCAAAAATGTATAAAACTGTTTTAAAATAGTGTAAACTGGGTGCACGACATGAATACAACTAAACGCATGTCACGGTAAGCAAATTTCTTGATTATTGCTTTGAAGGGGGACAGAACAGGGGCTTTAGTTATTCAACATGGGGTCAAAAGGTGTCATTTATGAATTGGAGGTTCGAATTTGGTTTTAGAGATACGTGGTGGTTTAGAGGGACTAGGTGTTTGGCTGTTCAAATAAGGTTCTTGCTTGAGTTGAGGATTCACCTATGAAATAGAATTTGAGTTGGGGATTTAAACACATGTTGTTTTGAATGCAGTATTCACAAGCTGAAAACATACAGAGTAATGTAGAAATACTAAGTTTGTTAATAATGTTAGGAGTGGAACAATCATGCTGATGGCCTTGTTTATGAATTTTTGTGTTCTAGATACCCCTGAGAAAGGGAACAATCCCGAAATGCATTGGGTATTTTTAAATAAAGTCGTGACATTTGCAAACGTCCAGTTCTCCTGTGCTTTTGTGAATACCCTCGCTGGGTAGCTGAATGGGTAAAACAAATTGAAAAAAATGTGGAACAATGGTGTAAAAAATGGAGTAAATTAACAGATAAACAAGAAGATTTAAATGTGAACTTGATTCATTTGATTCATTCATATATGGACGTGGCTGTGCAGCTTGATTGGGACCAGACGCGGTTCCGTTTTGTTGGCATATTCTTATAGCGCAACTGGGCGGAGTGCTGTTCAAGCTTGCACGCCTTCATGGCTCTGAAGTATGAGCAGATAAAAACGCTGAGTACAAAAAAGGTGTGCAGTCTACCATCACTGACTCTTACTACTTTAATATAATACATATGACCTACCTGTCTCCCAAGCGACTGCACGCTATCTACCCAACACGGGATCCCTGCTGTCCGAGATGTGAGGCTTTTGAGGCAGATTTCTTACACATCGTCTGGCGATGCCCGCCGGTGGCTGCATATGGGGAGAGGTACTAGCACAGCTGAATCGTGCAATGGGGTGGGATGTCCCTCTAATGATCAATAAATGCTTGCTGGACCTGCTGCCTAGAGACCCGAAGCAAAAACTGAGCAGACGTTTTACAGTATTGGGCCTCACAGTGGCAAAACAACGCATAGCAATCCTCTGGATGAGTAGCAGGCCCCTAACTAGGGAAAAGTGGGAGAGGGATCTACGAGAATGGGCAAGTGCAGAAGAGGAACATATGAGAAAGACAAGGAAAGATGATAAGCTGCCTGAAGTGCTGCTTGCATTGGGAATGATGTTGCAGGACTTGATGGACCCGGCTGATCATGTACAGCCCATACCTTTATGGATTTTCTGACTCGGGACGAGAAGGTGGGCTGGAGGGACTGGACCAGACCAGGCTTACCCCTGTCTGATAATAAAAGCATTATGTGTGGTTCCACCACGCCAATGAAATATGCACCATTAGTACAATACATAGGAAATGTGAATTGTTCTCTACATGGAAGCTTCAGGGAGGGGTGAGAGGGGGGGTATAAGATGATATTTTATAGTTATACGGTTTGCAAACGGTTATTTGCTATACATGCCATAATGTCAGATGATATGTTCTATCGATAATTTCCTTTCTGTGAAGATTGCTAATTAACATCATCATCATGAAAAACTTTATTTCGGTCATACGACCATAAAAGTGCAAGTGCAATACAGCTCAAATAAATGGAATAACATCAAAAAATAGACATAGGTAAAATAATAAAAACATCAGTCGAGCGATAGTCTACAGTATGGTAGATATATGGATTAAGCACTTGGTGCACAATAAAAAACCAAGACAGCAAAAAGCTCTGTCAATTCCAAAGAGAACAGCATGGTCCGCTATACTGCCTGCATTCTAAGAGTGCACTGCACTCAAGGCATTTAGGTTGCATCAATAGAATATGAGCAAACAATTAGATTAAAACAGATTAAAACTAATAAAACAGATAGAAGGATAAAGAGCTAACTCACGTTTTTAGCAATTTCCTCCTAATTGCCCACATATAACCCAGAAATATTGCTACTGAGCAAGCAATCACCGGTCTAGGTTACGATCTAAGGATTTGGCTCTCGGGAGAGAGTACATGGGCAGTTTTGTGTGCTGTAGAAGTGCAGCTGGGGCAAAACTGAGAAGTAGTTGAAGGATGGTGCCAGGAGTATGTGAGGGAGTTCAGGGGAAGAGAGCCAAACCTAAACTGCATATAGAGTTTCCTATCTAGAGGTGACTCGATAATGTCTAGATATTGTTCTAACGAACTGGTCAATTTAAAATCCATGAACTCCATAGTTAGACATCCCCATGATGGGTTAATAAGAGAAGCATGTGCTACCTAGTCCCAGTACTGCTTTATGACAGAATCTTTGCTAGGAAGCAGTGTCGGGTCCTTAACATCCCAATGGCCCTCTAGTCCAATTGCAGCTAGTAAGGATTTCATACTCCGTATCCAGCCAATCTTATTAAAATAATCGAATGCACTGACTTCCATAAGGGCATTGGCATACAGGAGCAGCTCAGGAGTGGACCTTATGCGCAACCAAAACAGTAGAGGGCGTAGCTTAGCCTTATCTGTGATTGGAACTCTACCCAAATCCAACCCTAATGGGCGGAGAGACGTGCTCTGGATTAGCGAGGCCAGGTACCTCAGGAACTTGTTCTCTGATTTAATGAGGTCATCTATCCCTTCAAAGCCCCACAGTTCAGCTCCATAAAGAGCTGAGCTTACTGCTTTGGAATCATAGATCTGGAGGGGGGCTGCCACTGGTTTACTGAATGAGGTGCTCTGTTCTTTGATCCGGGCCCCTACTAATTGCCTATGCTTCAAGGACATCTTGGTCACGTGTGGCTTCCAAGACATATCTTCTGAAAGTGTGATACCTAGATAGTCCAAGATGCTTACCCTTTCCAATGGAACGCCTCCCAAGGATAATTTTCCTCTATGGGATTTATGAGGATTAAGCAATAAAAGCTTTGTTAAGTTATACATTCTTTTGCTCATACGATATTAACATTTTATTTTAAACATGTCAGAAATTCCTGAAAAAGGAGAGATCCTTTTATGATGGAAATATGGCCTGCATCTGAGTTTTAAAATGCAATAAAAAATTTAATTGAAGAGGAATTTCATGAAAAAACATTCGAAGTTATGGTTACAAAACAAAACCTAATATCCCACTAAAACTGACTGAATGAAAAAGTATAATGTTGGCTGCAGAGTGCATGGCCTACTAATGTAAAGTTCAGTGGTAATGTAGTTAACTCACCCTTGGCCTGCATGGAGTGTGTAGTGCCGTCCAGTGAATGATACTTGCGTGTGTATGCTAGGTTGCATGTGTATGCCTGTTGATGATACATAACATGGAAACTGGTGGGTTGTATTTTGGAAGCCCAGGGCCTGGACAGGCTGGTGAGGAGAGGACTGCAACCCCCAGATAGAAGATATGCATTGCTGGCATTTCTGAGGGCTGGGGTGGGACACTCTCACTGAAGTGAGAAGGGCAGAGCAACCTCTGTGCACATTAAGGGGCTCTTTGATTCTAGGAAGAGTTACTGGTCAGTGAGGCCTGGGCTCATTGCGAGGGAGATGGTAGGACTAATAATGTTGGCACTACCAGGGAATCTGATAGAGAGTAATTCTTAGTCCTTTAAACCTTTATGGGGCAAGTTTCAGTAGATGTTGACAGCCAAGTCTGATTCCCAGTTACTCCTTGACCTGTATTGTGGATCACTCAGAATTGGAGCCACTACTGCTAGAATTGGGACTGGGGACCAAGGTCTGTCAGCAGCGGCGGCGGGCGCAGGTAAGCGCGGTGAGGCGGGGGCCTCAAGGTGTCGACAGACAACGGAATAGGTCAAATGAAATAAATAAATAAAACCTATTCCATCATCTGACGACTTCCTCCCGCCCGCTCCGTTCCACCAACCCACTGTGCTTACCTGCACTGGCAGCGACTGTCTGCCAGTCTCCCACAAGGGTGAGGGGCTATCACGAATGAGCCGAGAACAATTGCCCTGCGGCTGGACAACTGTCCTTCTGCTTGCCTGCTAAGGCCTGCCAAGACCAGTGTTCCCTGTGAGGAGAAAGAGATAGCCTGAAGAGAGAGAGAGGCCCAGTGGGGATCCTGGTGAATAGATCACCATGAGCAGAATGTGAGCACCCAGTCTAGTCAGGACTCGTGTTATGAGAGAGCCGTCTGCTCCCTTGAGAATGTCAGCAACCCCCATCTGGGATGCCAGGAAGTTGCGGGATGTCATGTGGTAGCACTGATCTCAGTGGGGCTGTTGCCTGAGTTTGTGGCCCCCATGTGCCAAGAGGAGGATCACTGGGATTGTTGGAGCCATTGCACATGCAAAGGAAACTCTGGGGGTATCACCTGTGCAGCTGAGACTGTGGGCCAGTGACTGTGACCCCCCTGTGCCAGAAGCGGGCCACTGAGACTGCTGGGGCTGTCACCTGGAGTGTCTGACCAGACTAAGACTGCCGTCCATAACTGTGACCCCATATGCCAGGAGGCGGCCACTATGACCGTTTGAGCCATCTCTGTGTCATCAGAGTTCCAGTAACCAGTGGAGGGACTTGGGAAAAGTCAAGAAGCCGCTTGCAGGGATGGCCCTGCTTCACTGAATAACTGGCTGTTACCACAAAAAGAAAGAGCCACTGAACCCCTCTCACAATGAAGCTTGGTTTTTTTCAATGCTCATAAATGGAATAGATCCTTAGCAGTCCATGCTTACGTGAATTGCTGTTTGAATTAGGCATAGAATGTGCCTTGTTACTGTTTCAGAGGTAGTGAATTAAGGTGGACCAGAAAGAACCCAGCTTCCTTTACTGTGATCTGTATTTAAAGTCACAGTATCATAATTAAGTGGAAGAAGATTGACTATGTGGGTTGCATAAGAGATGTCGACACAGGTTTCAGTGATGGCAAGGTATTTGAGGTTGAGAATATCATAAGTGTTTTTCACTGCAGGTATTCCATTGCAGAAGGTACCTGGTGAGGCTTTTGCGAGGATAGGCAGGGGTGATACTGAATGGTCCATATAGTGGAGGTTTGGGCTGAAGGAGCAATGAGCACAGACATGTAATAAGGAGGACAAGAGGTGGCTGTTGTGACACAATTAATACATATGCATGGGAAACAAAGGTTAATTCCACAGGACAGGATCAGTCAAATGGGACAGCATTTGGCTTGAAAGTTGTAAGATTTAACTGGTTGCCAAAATCATTATTTTTCATTATTAAAGTTATTTATGTTGTAGAGAAATTTTGAATAGTTGAGGAGACTACGAGTTGCCACTAATTAAGAATCACTGATATTGTGGTAGACAAATCTGAGCTGTCTCATATAGTCTGTCTGTCTGTCTAAGGAGAGGGAGAAGCAAGATGGGGTTGAGAGGAGGAAGGAGGTGGAGGAGTGAGAATGATTTTAAGGAGTTTGGAGATGCAAGCAGCAGGTAGTGAGAGGAGAAATGGTGTATAAGAAGAATGGGAGAGAAGGGGAGGAGTAAGTGATGGTGAGTAGTAGGATCGTGCAGTAAAAGTAGTGAGAAATGGGTGAGGATAGCAGAAAGATGGAGAATGAGTAAGTGCAGGTGGTATAGCAATAGGTAATCGGAAAGGATGTAGTGAATAAGAATGGAGTGAATGTGACAGTAGTTAGGCTAGCACAGGATACTGAAGTGGTAATTAGGGAGGGGTAAAGAGCAAGAAGAAGGCAATATAGGTAGAATAAAGGATGGTAGCAGTAACTACAAAGTGGAGGAAATTTACAGTTTGTAGTTGTAGGTGGCTGGTGTGTAGGGAATGAGAGGGAGGAAATAAAAATCAGCAAGCAGTATGTGGTGACTGGAGAGTCAGCCAGAGATGGAATGGATCTCTAGAAGAAAGAAAAGAATGAGGCTGTTGGAGTGAGGAGGTGTCAGGAACTAGGAGTAAGGAAAGCAGTTACATAAGGGACGTATGTGGGAGGACAGGGTGACATTCCTGGAGCTAAGAATAAAAGAGTGGGTGAATGGGATGTGAGATGAGAGATGACTGTTCGGAAACTAGGAGTAATGGAAGGTGGGACGCAGAAATGTGGTGGAAGGGATATGTGGATGAGGGTTTAGAAAGGGGGGTGTAACTCAGGAACAAGGAGATGGGGAGTAATGTGATGACATCACTGACACAATGGCATCATCAATGATATCAAATTGAGGGCACTCAGTATTTCATGACATTTTTCCACAATAATATCAATATATACATGAGGGACACTATTTTGAAGGTACTCTTTAAGAGCTCTTATTTTTTTACAACACCAAAAAGGCTATCAGTAGCCTTTATCTATGCTGTTATTTACTAAAAAGCCAACATATACCTCCATACCATTCAATCTGAGCTCCTTGATCTTGCCCACCATATTCTAACCATCGCTGAACAAGGTTTTATTCTATGACATTAGGAACATCTAGGAAGATGATCGATCCAATGCAAATAGCCAGTGCAATAATGATGACACAGATTCACTCGGCTTTACCAAATTTGTTAGTAAACCAGCTCAATGTGAAAGTCATATGTTTGACCGATTGTTTTCCCTGATACCTAATGTGAGAAAATGGCTCTTTTTGGATGGTCATCCCCATTTCTTTAGCTGAATTTTTTGCTGGTTTCTAGACAGTGCATACTGGGGGACTGCTGTTCAGTGCCCAGTGTATGAGCTGTGTCCCCTAAAATGTTTTACAAAATTGGCTACTCCTTGAGAGGCTTAATTAACTTTCTTATGAAGCCATTGTGCGTGGTGCAGAAAATACATCAATGGCATAGAAAGTTAGAATGGCACCTGTGGACTGCAGCACTTATTGTGCCTCTATTGTGACAAGGAAAACGAGGCTTCAGGCTACCTTGTGTAGCTGGACAGCAGCAGCATGAACCTTGCTGCACAAACCAATGAGAATCACCCTTTTGACAGATAGGAAAACCAGATTTAAAAAATTTAAAAAGTCACCCCCAAGCAAATGTTGCTGCCCACAAGGTGGGATACATAATATTTAAAAGTCAGACTTGTATGACATTAGAAATGACATGTTCCCCTAGTGACTAGGCCAAAATGACATTGTCACTGTTCAGGCTGCAACTGGCACATAGAAAAAGTCTAAGTATAGATTATACACATTCATCAATACTTTTTGTCCTCTACCAGCTGCAGACTCCTTTCAAAGGCTTATTTTTATATTTAATAAAAATCACAAATAATGGTAAAGCCAGATCTTTATTAAATATATAGGAAATGTAACTTTTAAAAAGTTACCTTTACCCTCCTTAAAGCTGCTGGAGGCTAATATGCTCTCCAGCCACTGCCAAGCCTGTACTTGGCCTGAATGAGGTGTAAAACCGTTTTGAAAACTACTTCTAGAGCAAGGATAATGGCTTGGGTGTTTCTTCCCCTGGCAGACCAGTTGGGTGTGCCCAGGAGCTAAATTAACTTCAACGGGATCTGTCCTGTCATAAGTAAGTGCTAAATGACACCTGAAAAGACCACCGGGCTTAGTCCCCCTAGTCAGGCTGACACCAGACCCAGTGAGAGAAAAGTTACCCTAAGAACCAGTTTTGAGTGACCACAGAGGAGAGCATCGCACATTACCCTGGCCACACCTCTGGGTGAGTACGTAGGCTGACCTCACGTGGGCTTCAGGGACACAAGATGCAAGAGGTCTTTTCCCTAATGTGGGTCTCCAACTAGCAAGCCATAAAGTTTATTGTGCAAAACAAAGACACGTTTAGGCCGATATATATTTATATATATATATATATATATATATATATCAAGGCCGGTGTAGGCCGAAACGCGTCATGGCAGTCGTGGTGGTTTGAAGGCAAGCAAATAAAATACTCACTGAGCACTGAATGGTGGTTCGCATTCCGTTCTTTCCCGCGGAAGGGAAGTACAAGGACACGGTTGAGAAGGCGAGATATATATATATATATATATATATTCACTGAAAAAACCATAGGTTTCAGAGACGTTATAGTTAGAAATTAGCATTTAAAAAACCTTTGAAATTCACTGAAAAAACCATAGGTTTTAGGGACAGTTATAGTTACAAATTAGCATTTAAAAAACCTTTGAAATTCACTGAAAAAACCATAGGTTTCAGATATGTTATAGTTACAAATTAGCATTTAAAAAACCTTTGAAATTCACTGAAAAAACCATAGGTTTTAGGGACAGTTATAGTTAGTTGGACATTTCACTCGTACAAAACCCGTGAAATTCCCCGTTATAGTTAGTTCAGCTAACTATAACTCGCGCCCCGCAATGCACTGCTGATGACGTCACATATTACATCACTCATGACATGGTCAGTGACATCACTGATGACATCACTGATGACATCTCAAATGACATCACTGATGACATCATCCAGTGACTGTGTGTTTCTGTAAAGTTTAAATATTTTTAATATATATAGGAAAAGACGTATTGAAGAATGAGTGGGTGTGTAAGTGTCTGTATGGATGATTTAGTAGGTGCGTGACTGACTCTATAAGTGAGTGATTTAACGTATCTTACTGAATACATGGGTTAGTGACTAAACTGGGTGAATGTCTGTATCCGTCTGTCTGTTGCTGTGTAAGTGGCTGCATGGGTTTGTGAATAGCTACATGAGTGTCTATATGAGTTATTGATTGGTTGTCTGAGTATCTGTATGGGTGCCTGAGTGTTTGTGTGGGTGGGGTGTGTGCGACTCTGTGCATAGATGTGTGAGTGGGTGATTCACTGGGTGGATGGTTTCAAGAGTGAGTGATTGTGATAGTGGCTGTATGGATGAGTGTGTGCTTGTATCAGTGATTGTATAAGAGCGTAACAATGTGCTAGTATTTGTATGATTAAGTGAGCTGGTGTGTGTATAACTGTATAGGTGAGTAAATGGCAGTGTGTTTAATTATTTGCATGACTGACTAGGTGTGTGAGTACCTCTATGGATGAGTGGCGGTGTTTGAGTGTCTATATAGGAGTAAGAGTGCATATGATAGTCCTGTACTGAGTGACCATAAGTATGAGTGACTGTACGGGTGAGTGAGTGGATGTGTGTGTGTAGACCTAAGAATCAGTGAGTGGGTATGTAGTTATTGGTGTTGGAGTGTCTATAGTTTTGCGAATGGCAGTCTGTAATTTAGATTGGGTGTATCAAAGGTTATATTAGGGTGTGAGGAGCTGCATCAGATTATCACGTGGATGATGTCATCAGTGATGTCATTTGAGATGTCATCAGTGATGTCATCAGTGATGTCACTGACCATGTCATGAGTGATGTAATATGTGACGTCATCAGCAGTGCATTGCGGGGCGCGAGTTATAGTTAGCTGAACTAACTATAACGGGGAATTTCACGGGTTTTGTACGAGTGAAATGTCCAACTAACTATAACTGTCCCTAAAACCTATGGTTTTTTCAGTGAATTTCAAAGGTTTTTTAAATGCTAATTTGTAACTATAACATATCTGAAACCTATGGTTTTTTCAGTGAATTTCAAAGGTTTTTTAAATGCTAATTTGTAACTATAACTGTCCCTAAAACCTATGGTTTTTTCAGTGAATTTCAAAGGTTTTTTAAATGCTAATTTCTAACTATAACGTGTCTGAAACCTATGGTTTTTTCAGTGAATTTCAAAGGTTTTTTAAATGCTAATTTGTAACTATAACGTGCCTGAAACCTACGGTTTTTTCAGTGAATTTCAAAGGTTTTTTAAATGACATTTTTTAAATGTATTAATTTTTATATTAATTTTTTTCATACTGATTTACTACATTTTTAGCAACAATTTCTTTTACATATTTTATTTTTAAATTACATTGTAATTACATTATACATTACATTACAAAAAATACTTTCTCAGAATGAATTACTTTAGTTTAAATACTTAGCACATAGGCAATAGACTTTTAAGTACAGTAGTTACAGTTGTTGCAATGGGCAACACATTTTCAAACACAATGCAACATTCAGCTCAATGTGAAATTCTAGTTAAATGCAATTAGTTACTTTATGGATTACTTTTCTAACCACAGGACTGGATCCTAGATTCAGTCCTGGGACATCTCCTGTAAACAGTTGAGTAAAAGCGTTTTGGTTACAGTCGTGATTTTTAAGGAATATTATTGTATTTTAAAAGTTGACACTTAGAAACTTTTCCTCATAGAATCACCAATGTTATCCTATGGAAGGAAATTCACTTAGCAGGTAAAAACTGTTATCGTTACTTTTTCTTACTCAGTGTTGGATCCTGGATCCAGCACTGGTGCATCTCCTGTAAACAGTTGAAAAAATGTGTTTAAGTCATACAGGCGATTTTTAAGGAATATTTGTAGTTTGTGAAAATCGACACTTTGAAACTTTTCTGCTGAAAACCAGACAATGGATTCCTATGGAAGAAAAGATAAGTTACTGGTAAGTATGGTTAAAATTACTTTTCAGGGTCAGTGCTGGGCTAAAAGATGCAGCACTGGGTTCTCTCCTGATAACAGGTGAGTAAATCGGAATTCGTATTTCGGCTGATTTTAGAAGAATAATTTAAAGTTCCAAAACTCCACACTTAGAAGAATTTTCAAGTGAAACCAGTCAATGTTAGCCTATGGAAGGAAATTCAAGTTACTGGTAAGTACGGTTAAAATTACTTTTCAGGACCAGTACTGGGCTGAAAGATGCAGCACTGAGCTCTCTCCTGATAACAGGTGAGTAAATCAGAATTCGGATTTCGGCTGATTTTAGAGGAATATTTGTATGTTTCAAAAATCAACACTTAGAAACTTTTTCAGCAAAAAACAGGCAATGATATCCTATGGAAGGAAATTCAAGTTACTGGTAAGTACGGTTAAAATTACTTTTCAGGATTAGTACTGGGCTGAAAGATGCAGCACTGAGGTCTCTCCTGATAACAGGTGAGTAAATCGGAATTCGTATTTCGGCTGATTTTAGAGGAATATTTTAAAGTTCCAAAACTCCACACTTAGAAGAATTTCCAAGTGAAACCAGTCAATGTTAGCCTATGGAAGGAAATTCAAGTTACTGGTAAGTACGGTTAAAATTACTTTTCAGGACCAGTACTGGGCTGAAAGATACAGCACTGAGGTCTCTCCTTATAACAGGTGAGTAAATCGGAATTCGTATTTCGGCTGATTTTAGAGGAATACTTGTAGGTTTCAAAAATCAACACTTAGAAACTTTTTCAGCAAAAAGCAGGCAATGATATCCTATGGAAGGAAATTCAAGTTACTGGTAAGTACGGTTAAAATTACTTTTCAGGACCAGTACTGGACTGAAAGATACAGCACTGAGGTCTCTCCTTATAACAGGTGAGTAAATCGGAATTCGTATTTCGGATGATTTTAGAAGAATATTTGCACAATGGTGAAGGGAGGGGCGGGGCCTGAGGTGACATCTGTGCAAACGCGCCCGTGGCGCGTTTTAGGTTGGGGATTAAGTCCCTTGAATCCTGAGGGTCCCTACGGGTCAACTAGCCCACCAGGAACCTCCAATATGCGCCAGGGGCTGCGTTGCAGAGACGTGTAGAGAGGCCACACCCCTTTACACCTCTCTGCAACGCAGCTCTGTGGCGCTTTCTGGATGTACCTGTTGGGCTAGTTGGCCTCCAGGGACCCTCAGGATTGAAGGGGATTTAATCCCCAACTTAAAACGTGCCACGGGGCGCGTTTGCACAGATGTCACCTGAAGCCCCGCCCCTCCCTTCACCACTGTGCAAACGTGCCCCGTGGCGCGTTTTAAGTCGGGGGATTAACTCCCCTTGAATCCTGAGGGTCCCTGGGGGCCAACTAGCCCAACAGGTATATCCAAAAGCGCCACAGAGCTGCGTTGCAGAGATGTGTAAAAGGGCGTGGCCTCTGTACACCTCTCTGCAACGCAGCCCCTGGCGCATACTGGAGGTTCCTGGTGGGCTAGTTGGCCCCCAGTGACCCCCAGTATTCAAGGGGATTGTTCTCTTCTGCAAACGCGCCAGGGGGCGCGTTTGCAGAGTGGTGAAGGAAGGGGGCGGGGCCTGCGGGCCCGATCGTTTTTTTTTTTTCCCTCTGAAGGGGGCTGTGTGGCCCCCTTCCTTTTTCCTATTTTTAGGCCCTGGGGACCCCATCCCCCAGGGCCTTACCCCTTTTTTAAAAATTAAAATAAAAAAAACGGGAAGGTGGCCGCGTGGCCCCCTTCCCTGGGCCTGTATTGGCCCCGGGGACCCCATACCCCGGGGCATGGCCTCTTTTTTATTTGGAGGGGGGCTGCGTGGCCCCCCTCCTCAGGCTATTTAAGGCCCCGGGGACCCCATCCCCGGGGCCGGCCTTGCACTTTTTTTTTTTTTAATCTTTTTTTACCTTTGGGGAGGGGGGCTGCGTGGCCCCCTCCGTGGCCACTTATGGCCCCGGGGACCCCATCCCCGGGGCCTGGCCTCTCGTTGGGGACTGTGGGGGTCCCCAAACCCCCACAGTCCCGCCGGCTCCCCGTGTCCTACGGGAGCCGGCATTGCTTTACACATGGGGAGCAGCTAACATGCTGCTCCCCATGTGGAAAGCAATCAGCTTTGGATATTGGAAGAGAGAGCAGGTTTCCTGCCTCTCTTCCAATATCCAAAGCAGTTTGCAATGACAGGACGGGAGCCGCGAGGCTCCCGTCCTGTCATTGCAAACAGCAGTGTCCCGGGGGTAGGCACCCCGGGACACTGCAGGAGCCGGCCCTGGGGGTGGCGGTCCCCAGGACCACCACAGGCTCCAGGAGTGGGGCCGCGCGGCCCCCTCCTTACATTTTGAAAGCCCCGGGAGGTGGTGGTCCCCGGGGCTTGAGGGTCCAAAACGGACCCCCATTGTAATTTTTCTTAGTGCCCCGGGAGGTGGTGGTCCCGGGCGTGTGGGGGCTGGAGCCCCCACACAGGTTTTACAAAAATAAAAAAGAAGCCCCGGGAGGTGGCGGTCCCTGGGGGCCAACTAGCCCAACAGGTATATCCAAAAGCGCCACAGAGCTGCGTTGCAGAGATGTGTAAAAGGGGCGTGGCCTCTGTACACCTCTCTGCAACGCAGCCCCTGGCGCATACTGGAGGTTCCTGGTGGGCTAGTTGGCCCCCAGGGACCCCCAGTATTCAAGGGGAATTCGTTCCCCTCTGCAAACGCGCCAGGGGCGCGTTTGCAGAGTGGTGAAGGAAGGGGCGGGGCCTGCGGGCCCGATCGTTTTTTTTTGTATTTTTTTCCCTCTGAAGGGGGGCTGTGTGGCCCCCTTCCTTTTTCCTATTTTTAGGCCCTGGGGACCCCATCCCCCAGGGCCTTACCCCTTTTTAAAATTAAAATAAAAATAAAAAACGGGAAGGGGGCCGCGTGGCCTCCCTTCCCTGGGCCTGTATTGGCCCCGGGGACCCCATACCCCGGGGCATGGCCTCTTTTTTTATTTGGAGGGGGCTGCGTGGCCCCCTCCTCAGGCCATTTAAGACCCCGGGGACCCCATCCCCGGGGCCGGCCTTGCACTTTTTTTTTTTAAATCTTTTTACCTTTGGGGAGGGGGCTGCGTGGCCCCCCTCCGTGGCCACTTATGGCCCCGGGGACCCCATCCCCGGGGCCTGGCCTCTCGTTGGGGACTGTGGGGGTCCCCAAACCCCCCACAGTCCCGCCGGCTCCCCGTGTCCTACGGGAGCCGGCATTGCTTTACACATGGGGAGCAGCTAACATGCTGCTCCCCATGTGGAAAAGCAATCAGCTTTGGATATTGGAAGAGAGAGCAGGTTTCCTGCTCTCTCTTCCAATATCCAAGCAGTTTGCAATGACAGGACGGGAGCCGCGAGGCTCCCGTCCTGTCATTGCAAACAGCAGTGTCCCGGGGGTAGGCACCCCGGGACACTGCAGGAGCCGGCCCTGGGGGTGGCGGTCCCCAGGACCACCACAGGCTCCAGGAGGGGGCCGCGCGGCCCCCTCCTTACATTTTGAAAGCCCCGGGGAGGTGGTGGTCCCCGGGGCTTGGGGGTCCAAAACGGACCCCCATTGTAATTTTTCTTAGTGCCCCGGGAGGTGGTGGTCCTCGGGGCGTGTGGGGGCTGGAGCCCCCCACACAGGTTTTACAAAAATAAAAAAAGAAGCCCCGGGGAGGTGGCGGTCCCGGGGCTGCGGGAGGGCTCAGAGCCCTCCCGCACCATTATACATAAAGCCCCGGGGGTGGTGGTCCCCGGGCTTGGGGGCCCTTAGAGGCCCCCACACATAAAATTAACCCCCCCAGCATGCCCCCGGGACTTGGCCCACCCGGGGCCAATTAACATCAAAGCGCGGGAGACCGCGCTTCGATTTTTTTTTTCGGCAGGATTCGCGCACCCTGAGCGCATCCTGCCGATTTTTTAAAAAAAATGTTTTATTTTTTGCCCAGGGGTCCTTGTGGGACCCCTGAGCAAACCTAGGGGGTCAGGGTGTTTCTACCCTGCCCCCTTTGTGCGCTTTGCGCACTTGTTTCTGTCCCTCGGTTCTACCGAGGGACAAAATGGCTGCCAACATTTCCTGAATCGGAATGTTGACAGCCAGCTGACAGCCAATTAACATGCAGCTCGTGATCGGGACGGTGCGCGCAGGGTGCGCTGAGGGTACGCGGACCCTACTCGGCCATAGATATCACTATCTTTTTATTTTTGATTTTCTCAGCAACTACTGAACGGATTTACACCATTTAACAAAAGGGTTCTTTCTGAACCAAGAACTACCTCTTTGCCAAATTTGGTGTAATTCCGTTCAGCAGTTCGGGCTGTAGCCGTGTCTAAAGTTTCCTATGGAAAATTGCATGGGGAAAACGCGGTTTGGGACCCCCTTTTTCTCGGCCCCCGCTTGACGAATCCCCCGAGACTTTCAGGGTAGGAGCGGACCGGAGCGGGCCATAAAGTTTGAAAATTTTGCGAAGATACGTCAACCGGCAAGAGAGTTATTTCAAATAGAATGTCGTGGATTTCCTATGGATAATAGGTTGTAACTATAACTATCTACTGGCGACCGCCAGTAGATTATACATATATATATATATATATATATATATATGGTAGGCTCAGGGTAAATAAACACCAGCACTCACGGGAACGTAGTCTCCCAAATTTTATTGGGGCTCTTCAACACGACCAGACGCGTTTCGGCTGCCGCCTTTTTCAATAGTGGCCGGCGCCGACATAAAGCAGACTTTAAATAACAAAACTTGCTAAACATAAACAAAGAACCAAAGAAAATTAAGAAACTGATGAATTGTAACACAAGCCACACGGTATACTGTTTAGTGTGTCCATGTGGTTTGCGTTACATTGGAAGTACTATACATCCAACTAAAGTGCGTATTTTAGAACATCTCAGAGCCATTAATAACAAGGATGTAACATATCCGGTGGCCAGGCACTTTGAAGCATTTCATCAGAGCAATAGAGACTTGCTGCGTTTTTTCTGTATGGATCATGTACCTGCCAGTGTAAGAGGTGGCGACAGGCAGTTACAACTGCGTAGATTTGAGTCGAGATACATCATCGACAACCAAACTAAAATACCAGGAGGTTTGAATAGCGGGGAAGAGATGGCTGTACACCTTTAGATGCTGGGATAGCAATAAGGATACATTATTTATGTGTGAATCGTATCTTATTTTACTGCTATACATTGTATGATGTGAACTTTGTTTATTGATCTTACTGACCTTGGTGTGTTTTGACAATGAGTTAAATGACGAGAATCGTTAAAAAAGCCCATTCAGGGCTGAATAACACAACTATACATATATGAAACAAGAGGTATTATAACACAAGAAGTGCCCATTCAGGGCGAGATAGATGTGGTATAATTTCTGTGTTTTTATGTTTCATTTATCGATTGCACGTTTACAAATGGCTGACACCTTGGTTTGAAGTAAGACCGGTGTCCTTTGTTTATGTTTAGCAAGTTTTGTTATTTAAAGTCTGCTTTATGTCGGCGCCGGCCACTATTGAAAAAGGCGGCAGCCGAAACGCGTCTGGTCGTGTTGAAGAGCCCCAATAAAATTTGGGAGACTACGTTCCCGTGAGTGCTGGTGTTTATTTACCCTGAGCCTACAGTATTTGCGTGGTGTCCGTCACCACGTTACAAAGCACCCGGCCGTGAGTGAAGGAAGGAAGACGGAAATTGAGCGCGAATATATATATATATATATATATATATATATATATATATATATATATATATATATATATAACTTCAGACTCGGCGTATGAGCACCGAAACGCCTTTCCCCTTCCTCTTGCAACGGCGGTCCGTGGCGAGGGGGCGAGCCTCACAATACAAATATCCACACTGTATTTCACCAACACAGCAGCCGCGAACAACAAAACTTTCAGCAAAAATTTATTGGCAGATTAAAGACACCTCTCGACGCGTTTCGGGACCAAGTCCCTTGATCACGAGTGCCATTGCTGTGTCTCCCATTCATTTAAATAACCACGTGATTCTTAACAGACATGAAAAAAAGACTTCACCAAATGCGGAGTTTCTTCACTCCTACTTTGAACGTCAAACAAATATCAATTGCGGTTACAACATTAGTCATTAACACAAAATTAATATATATATTTAAAAATATATTAACAACTTTTACTGCTGCATTTTGACATTCCGTGTGACCTGGTTCTTTAATTTTCATTCGTATCCAACTTTATTGAAAACGAACACAGGTTGCTGTTAAGTGCTTCATTGCTGCACTTCTCTTACAGTTTGTCCACAGATATTTACTAGTTCAACCAACTAAATCATATAAGCACAGTGATTAAGAGATAGATTGCTACAGTAATGAATAGTTATTAAATACAGCAACCAACATGCCCACTGGGACAGACAGAATGGAGAAAGTTGTGTAAGACCTTGATAAACATTGACTAATATGCCCACTTGGGCGGAGATAAATATAAATATATAAAAATATGATTTAGTTGGTTGAACTAGTAAATATCTGTGGACAAACTGTAAGAGAAGTGCAGCAATGAAGCACTTAACAGCAACGCAATTGTACAAGTGATGTAGAAGCTGATTGTGACTGCCTAGTTGCGTTATAGGCACAAACCTGTGTTCGTTTTCAATAAAGTTGGATACGAATAAAAATTAAAGAACCAGGTCACACGGAATGTCAAAATGCAGCAGTAAAAGTTGTTAATATATTTTTAAATATATATATTAATTTTGTGTTAATGACTAATGTTGTAACCGCAATTGATATTTGTTTGACGTTCAAAGTAGGAGTGAAGAAACTCCGCATTTGGTGAAGTCTTTTTTTCATGTCTGTTAAGAATCACGTGGTTATTTAAATGAATGGGAGACACAGCAATGGCACTCGTGATCAAGGGACTTGGTCCCGAAACGCGTCGAGAGGTGTCTTTAATCTGCCAATAAATTTTTGCTGAAAGTTTTGGTGTTTGTGGCTGCTGTGTTGGTGAAATACAGTGTGGATATTTATATATATATATATATATATATATATATATATATATATATATATATATATTTGCTTTTTATAGTTGTACAAGTTAAAGAATCCTAAAACTGTGATATAATGTAAATTATATATTTTTAATAATAGTGCTACATTATATGTATATGCATAAACATTTACATAAGTATATATTTATATATAGTATTAATTAGCCTTAACATTTATGTAATTCATCTTATATTAATGTTATATATTGAAATATTTATGATTTACTTTTTAAAACTATATATACATATAAAAAAACAATGCATTTAAGTGGTTTTTAAGGATATTAGTGTAAAAATATTTTTTTAGATATTTTTGTAGTTACGATTATAAGTCTAGGGACACAATATTTTTGTAATCGATATTTTTGACACAATATGTGTGTATCACGATATTGTTGTTTTCAATTTTGTTTCAGTGATCCGTCTGATGAGGGGAATTGAATCGGCACTAATCTTAAAACAGGAAATGACAATGGGGATTCTCATTCTCGTGAATTAATCTGCAGCCTTCGGCACTGATATTTTATGCTCCATTAGCATTTAAATAGAATGTTTTTACCATTTTTTATCACCCCATAGTGCTTTCGGAGTGTGGGTGCCCTTTCCTTAAATGTCTTTCGGGATTCTCAGCTTCATTGTGTTTTGATTCAGATGAATAATCTGTCAAATGTATTGATTAATATTGTTTCATATTAGTTAAGGGAAAGAATATGATGTTCTTGATCCTCTCAGGAATCTTTATAGAGTACTATATTTATGGATCACTATGGATTACTTTGCTGTTTTTTCTAACCCAGTAAGATACATAATTTCTATTGCCAGGCCGGACGGGCAGTTCTGTTGGGAGGATTGTTTTGCCAATTATGTATCTTCAAAGTAAGTAGAACACATGTGGGTATGTTAAGGCTAACTTCTGCATAGTTCCGAAATATATTTTGGTATGAAAAGAGGGGTTGACTGGTGAAGTGAAGTGCTTTGTCAACTGAATAATAGTTTTGTTACCCTATTGAGTAGATGAAGGTGCCAGGAGGTGTCACTCTGTTACTCTGTTGGAGTAACATGAATTAAAAACATATCAAGACAGAACTCAATCAGAGGCAGTGTTGAATGGCAAGTGCTGTTGGTTATACGTTGATAGTCTACTACTTGAGGTATCTGGACGTTGATGGATGTATGTAAGATGTCTGTCTAAAGTGTACTGTTGGTTGTTTGTGTGGTGGTTCTGTGGTGTTGAATACTGTTGGGAGCATCGTTATAGCAAACTATGAGGGACATCTTGGATTGTGTTGGACATATGCCAAATACCATGACTATAGAGATCTCCTGTATTTTTGACTGTCCTGTGGGAACCATGAAACACTACACACAATGCAAGCATCCCATTACAGAGACAGATAAAGAGAATAACAATGAATTAGTTATCAGAGTGTATTGCACCAGGAAAGGGAAATGACATACAGAACATAAAGCAGTCATTTAGCTGTCGTAAAGCATTACCTGAGATAAACAAATGTTTTGCCGGTACTTTCACATAAGGAAATGTCTGATGACAAGGCTAATGTCGCTCCTGTGTTTTAGCGGCACTGGATCTCTACTCGCTTTATGGAATGAGAGGATGGAAGAATCAGAGCAACACGCTTCAGTGATGTAATGCGGGGTACAGCAACCAGAGTAATTTCCTTCTGTGATCTATTGCAGAAACACTTAATGAATTATTATTATATTAGCAGTAGTATTTCGTTATCATTATTAGTAGTAGTAGTTTGTTATTTTTGTTATTATTATTATTACTGTTATTGTTTTTATTATCAATAGTAGCAAAATTAGTCGTATTGTTTCTTTGTGATTTTTCTTATTATTTTCATCATCATTATTATTTTATTTTCCTTGTTGTTTTAGCAATATTTATTTCTCTCAGGGGAGTGATATATCCAGCTTATTTGTGTTATATAATATAATGCATGCAAAGTGACTAGGGTAATTGTAGGTTATTTGATGCCCAGTGAATTAGTCACTGGAATCTTTTTCTTTAATCTGATGGAGTGCAAAGTAATCTGTGCAATCTCCTTCTGTGATCTAATCAAGGGTTAAGAAAAGGGAGCAATTCCCTTGTGCAGGTAACAGAGTAATTCTGCAATCTAATTTAGGATACTGCAATCAAAGCAAATAAAGTAAAATCCTTAGGTAATCCAGCTTAGCGTAAAGTATTGAGTGATATTATTTTACAAGCTAATACACATTAAAGTAATCAATGTAAACTCATTGTGTAATCCAGTAAAGAAAAAATAGTCAAAGTAGTCCCTCTCCATAATCTCTTAAATCGTGACGATGCCAAAGTAATCTCCTTCTGCACCCAATTACAGGATAATGTAATTAGAGTACTCTAATGTTGCTATCCAATAAAAGCAGACTAATTGGAGCAATGACTTTCTATAATGTTATACAAAGTAAAGTAAACAGTAATATTTTGCGATTTAATGTGGGGTGTTACTGCACGTTTTCGTGTGTGTCTCTGTGAGGGAAGCTTGCACTGCTTCTTCTTGTGCTAAATCTTCATCGTGAGACACATTTACAAAGAAATGATGCAACGCTGAGAAGCAACCAAAGTTTTCTGCACTGCTTTGTGTGAAAGGTAGACAGCAGAACAGTGCCATACCTACTAAGATATGGAGCTTTTTCTCTCCTCCCCTGTACCCACACACTTTTGGTTGCTTTGCACCATGCACATACCTTTGCACCATAGTGCAAAGGTGTGTGCGGGATGTTTAGCACAGGTTTTGATCTCGAATGGTACCCTTCCAGTTCAAAATACTATGCTTAGACAAAGTTTGATACATTTGCAAGTTTGTATCTGTGCTGTGCAGTACAGCACACATGCAAAATTGGAAACGTTTGCAGAAAAGAACATTTTCTCCAACGGTACACCTGCCTCAAGTAGGTGTGATGTTTTTCACAAAAATACTGTCTACCAGTTTCATAGATTGGAATTTGACTCAAAACTCATGGCTGGTTGCATGGAAACGCACATGTTCCACCCATGGAATGCCCCTTAGACGCAAAGTAACCCATAGTGCTACTTTGCATTACTTTCGGGCTACATTGCAGTGCAAAGCAACATTTGTGCTCAGAAGTAAATCTCAATACAACACTTCGAGCCAATTTGGGCCAACTTTATGATGCAAAGTGCCAAGTCGAGGTAAATCTGGCCTTGTGTGTAAGGAAGTGTGTGCTGTTGCTTTCTGTACAGTGTGCATGCTCTGTACATGAGTGAAGCTTGCACTGAAGCAGTATGTAACATAGTCTATCCCGAGTTATTCAAGTCACTCAGCACTATACAAACTCTTACAAACTCTTTACTATCAGCCAGAGAAGGCAAATTTCCTGTGCTGCATGTTATGAGTTGTTATCCGTTTTAGTGAGACCCTATCACGCACAGAGGGATTGGGGTGAGGTCTGTGGGTCAGGAGACACCATGGCATCTGTGTACCTGGAGGCTTGAGTAAAATGTGCATGAAGGGAAAAGAGACCTTAACATCAAAACACACCAAGGGACGGTGAAAGTTAATAAATACAGAGAATGCTGTTTGATATCATTTGTATTGACAGTAAATTAAGCTATATAATTGTACATTTTCCCAACTATTTCAACAGATATCTTTTTTGCACACCTAATTTATATCTCAGAAATGTGAAAATTATTTTTGCAGATTTGTAGATATTTTTCTACTGCTCGTAGGAATGGCCTGTGGGGAAAGATGGAAGCCAGGGCATGTTCATGTTATGGAGGGGCCTGCTACGGCTCTCTCCACCACTTGGCAACAGTTCTTAATTTATAAAAGAATAAGGGAAGAGCCCTAAGATTTTACTCCAGAATACCGACGCTGTCTAGTTTTGATTCCACCACATGCCTCTTTCATCTGCTACTAAATTTCCCCGGCCCTTTTTCATCCCTGCTTTCTCCCTTTGTCACTGTTTTTGTGTCCTTCTCTTCCTTCTTCTTCCCTCCTTTTCTGCCCTTCTCTCTCGTTCTGGATCAAAGTGTCATGAAGAAAAATAACTACAGTCCCCAAAAAATAAGTGCCTGTGGACCCCACCTGCAATCACCAGCTCAAATTACCCACTTCCTAGCAGTGCCAAGGTTTCCGTAGCAAAGCGCTGAAAGGCAATAGAGACAATCCAGCCATTGGGTGATAGCATCACACACAGACAATATAACATGTAGGGCCATATTCATGAAATTTGTGGCACAGGGCAGTGCAGCAAGTCACCTTGCTGCCCTGCATCACAGGGAAAGGGCAGGAATGTGCTGTATTTATCTAATACAGAGCATTCTTATCCTTTCCCCCCGAACTGGCGCCATTTTGGCAGCCTAGCACCAACGCAGGCACACTTGCACCATGGTGCAAGGGTGCCTGTGTTGTAGGCGGGATTGTTTTTGTGCCAGAAGGAGCACCTTCCAGCACAAAAACGATTCTGAGAGGCTTTTTCCTCTTTCTATGTGTGCTGCAGAATGCATAGAAAGAGGAAAAAACGAGGAGAAATAAAGATATACCTCCTCGTTAAGCCTCTCCTGGTGACACAAATCTTTTTGGAGCATTCCCAGGTTTACAAGTCCTTGCAAATCTGGGAATGCGTCAAAAACCATTGGAGTTGCGTGGGAACACCCACCGCAACACACATGGAACGCCTCCCTTGCGCAGAGTAATGCAGCGCAGCGATTTGCGCTGCGTTGCCTTACTCCAGATTTTTGAAGCCATGCAAAGTGCCTTTGCATGGCTTCATAAATGTGACTTAAAGTTTTGCGTCACACGTGTACCACATTGCGTGGTGCAAACATGATGCAAAGCTTTCATAAATATGCCCCCCCCAGATTGGAAACCTTTAATTTCTAGGAAATTAAAGGTACGTCATGATTAGCGACGTTTAAATCAATAAAAAGAATTTTAAATCACATTAATGAATACGTGTTTCGGATGTGATGAAGCTCTTACTACAGCATCACTGCCACTTAGGTCACACGTGTTTTATCACCAATCTCAATAGTAGTCCTGTCATCGACCTCGGGAGCATGAAAGATTTTGACAGCCTGGCAGGGCTTCTGACCTCCAGGTTGCACAGAGGTCTCAGCAGCGAGCGCTCCACCATATGAGCAACCTTGAAGGAATGACAAAAGCCCTCGTTCTCTTTGATCCATGCGCCTTTCTCGTCGCTCTATTCCCCAAGGGCCTCACAGCCTTCACTCCACACAGTGGGCCCGGACAAAGCGTGTCTCTGTGTCTGACGGTGGAATGGCACGTGCGAGGTTAAACATTAAAGACATCTCTCCAGTGAGAGCAGCCAAGATTCATTGTACCTCCGTTATTGCCGTTTCTCCTTGAAACGCGTCTCCTGTGCATCCCTCACAGTCTTATTATGGGCCATGAACTCTGATAGCAAAATGTGAAAGATGAACCTGTCAATACCATACATTTGGACTCAAGCCTCATTTCCAATTTCTGTAAACATGGGTCTTCTGCCATATCCTAAAAACAAAGGACTGGGGCGCAACCTTTTCTGGGCCGGATTGCAAGTGAGCCCGAAAAATTCCCTGTCCGCGTAATCACATATACCGTGCCCATTGGAATTTACATACCAGTTGTGATCTGGCTCTGTATTCTGAAACAAACAGTGACCTACCAGAAACATCTGTGGGGCTCTTTAATTCTGTCATTGTACCCTAAGCACTTAGGGCTGGAGGGCTCCTTTATAAACCTGAGGTAAACTCTGTGATAATACCGAGGTGAGTTAATGGGGGGGGACGGGGGGTCAAAATGAATAATGTGGCAGAGTTGAAAAATGCCCTGTAGTCACTAGCCATTTTTTTCTCCTCTGCAGCCTCACAGTGTGGTATTTACCGGGATTTCTCAAATGTTTCCAGTAGCGCTTTGCTGCTGAAGTGAGAATGCGCAAGTGATGGTTGTAACAATTTTAGAGCAAGTTATGCTTCAATTTTACACCGTTAAGTAGGGCAGTATTACCTCCACAGTCATTATCGCCATATTGACTGACAACATAATAGGAGATACCATTTAAAAGCATGGTATTGATGCAGGGTTAACAGTTACAGTCCAAAACAAATATTGCGGCCCATTCACAAAGGGCCATTATGAAGAACGTAAAGTGGGACTCCTGCATTACCCTTTTACATACTCTTCTATGCCTTTGTATATTGGCCCCAAAACATCTTAAGTGGAAATAAAATGGGAGTGTTCAGGGAACATTCATATCCAGTTATTACAGTAATAATGACTGAGCCATCTTTGCACTCCTGTTAGTAAAGACTTAGGGCCAGATTACGATCTCGTTAGGAAGGCCTCCTGACGGATACCGGAATGTGTGAATCTGATTCTGCGCCTATGTTTCCGACCGAGTCGTCACCCGCTCTGAACAACCAAGTACGATGCGAAGATCTCATCTGTGTCGACCGAATCGTTTCCGGAACCCAGTCCTGTCCAACTGACTCGTTCGCAGATGAATTGTGCCGCGCAATGGAGCTGGATTCCGTCAGAGCAAGTACGATGCACGATTCGGTCAGCTGTATCGCCTCGGTCTCAGTGAGATGAAACAGCTGTCGGAATCAGACTTCGGGGGCCGTAGCAGGCCCCACTTCACCCGGAGCCCTGCGAATCGGTCACGGGGGGTGCCCATGGGTCCCCCTGATCCATGCATGCACAGTGTGGCGGGCAAAATGGGGTGCCCGCCACAGGGTGTACGCTTTTCTCCACCCACCCCTTTTTGCTATGAGAGCCTGTGTACGCGTCAGTACACGGGCTCCCATAGAGCTCAATGAGAGTCCGAGCGAACCGAGTCCGTCAGCATGCGGCTGCATCGTACTCATTCGGTCGGACTCACACAGCGCGATTTGCTTGGAAAGCCTTTGGGATCAGAGTCGTACGGAGGGCTTTCCTAGGGAGATCATAATCTGGCCCTTAGATGTGTCTGACTGATTTATAAATTCTTGTAGCAATGAATAAGAGTACTCCTGCGGGACTGCTTCCCATACTCATAAATGCTTCTGTGGATCTGGCCCAAGGCGAGGCAGCGGTGCCATGCGCTTCTTGCATTTTCTAGCACTCTTTTGCCCGTTGACACATGTCACTGATTTGCAGTTTTTCGAAGCACTATTACTGCAGCTACCTGCAGCAATAGCAGAACTGCTTGCTGAACTGGTTACCGCATATTTTCTGCCATTACAGGTCATCTCTAAATGAGGCTGTTGATTATACATGCACAGGGGTCACTCAGGAACACTGACTTCCACCATCCTGCAGATGTCTTGTTCTGATGGATGCATAAAGACTTTGCACTTAAGATAATGGAGCAGGCTCTGTAAAACGTACTCATTTGGGTTTTATCAGTAAGACATCTTTAGACTGATAGTTACCTTGCCTATAGAGTTTACTTCAACATTCAATAGCAAGCAGGTGCAGTAAAACAAGTACAATGACCCCCTGAGTAGTGCAGTATATTTATGAATTTATTTGTGTATTTCTCTATTACTTTTATTCAAAACTCTCACTGTGGAGTCAAATACCTGGAACCTATCTCACCAGTATGTCAGTATGTTTACCCCCTCACCCTTTAATTTCACTGTCCCTGGCCTAACCTCTTATGTGAAGGGTATCCAACATAGACCCAGGATAGCAGGATGCATGCAAGGTTTCTGGATAACATCTAAGCATATCATCTTTCTATTGAGACTTGTTTTATGCAAATCTACCTTAAGTGGATATTATGAAAATCTGACCTGGGATGCCCCCTCCCTTTGACCTACCTTAGGCTAAGGAGTCTCTTTGGAAGGGGCCTGGCAGCATGCCACAATCCCATCAACACTTGGTAGTTGTTCTTTAGGGGAGGCAGGTGTAAGTTGTTAAGCCTCAGGGGTTCAAACTCACATTTTGCCTTATTGAATACACTGTTACAGGGTGGTGAGGATATTGGAATCTTAAGCTTTTATTTCCAAATGTACGCATGCCCTTTCTTGTCTCTAAGCCCTAGTTAACGGATCCTTAGCGTGAATACTTAACATTACTGCATTAATTTGTGATTCATTTGATGAATCTAAATGCTTAAGTATGATGCAAAGCTGAAAATGAAGGAGAGGGTTTATTAAAAAGTATGAAATGCATGGCCAGGGACTGCCTGGTTATTAACCTGATCAGACCAATGCCAGATTGTCCTACTGCTACAAAGCTTCTAAACTGGACTCCTGCTCATTGTGGTGCAAAACTGACTGTATGTGATCACTTCTAACCCTCTCCAACCACCAGGACCCCTTTCAGTAGAGTAAGGTAAGAACAAAGAGAAAAATGTTATTAAACCCTACTACTACCAGCTACTATGCTACAACACACTGGCAAGTAAGTAAGCATTAGCAAACCATATAGGTCTCACCTTTCAAATACAGACATAGAGCTTAAGAATTTGCAAAAGTTTTTTTTCTCCAAATAGCCGGCATGTGAAAGCAGTCGCAGCACCCATTTTTCAATGCTGTCCCTTAACTTTTAAGAAAAAGCATTTCAAGATGACAACACACACAAAGCAGTCATCTTGGAATAGTTATAAATTAAATTAAAGAAAATCATTCCAAGAGGGCCGCCATGTGTGAGCATGCATACTTGTACATGCAGAGGCGGCCATCTCTGAATGTTTATTTTGAAAGTATAACAAAATAAAATTCAATTCGGCCACTGGTGCATGTGCCAGTTTGAACATTAGTATTCATACACAACGGCCATCCTGTAATGATTTTTTCTGTTGCACTTTATTATTAATTTACCATTCCAAGATGGTGAATGGTCATTTTGGAATGGTAAATTAATGGCACACAAATACAGACAAGCAAGCAGCTTTGTAGCATTGTGCAGCTGCTGGGCTATTCAAAAAGTAAATAATTTTTTAAAAAACAATGAGATTGATGGGAAGAGGAGAGGTGGAGAGCAACATATTAGTGGGAAGAGAGTGGCACAGTAGCAATTGTCATAAATCAAGCGAGTAGTATGGGAATTCAGATGAAAGTCCCAAACCTCCACACTTCTATAGGTAAAGAACACAAGACAAATATTTCTAGAACTATACTCATGGGGAAGAGAAGAGGTAGGGAGGAAACAAGAGACACAGACACATGAATAGACATTAGATAAACTTAAGGTCTCACAGGCAATGTCTCCATTCAATGAGGGAGGTCTCAGCAGCAGGGGAATCAAGGCGAGTGGATGAATCTGTGAATGCAGTGACCGTGTAAAACAGGTATACACAGTGAGTTATATAAACCCCAAAGGTAACATAAATATAATGCCAGGTATCTCTCATGTATAGTTAAGCCTTGTCACTATTTTTCATTTTGCTTACCATACATGCTAATGCTTATTATATACTTTTATATAAAGTGTGAATTTCATGTTAGATTTGACCATAGTTAGTGATTCTCATGTTTTCGTTAATCATAGTTAAAGTGTGTTCAGGTTAAGTTAGCCATAGCTAATGTAGGCCAAGTTTAACAACTCATGCTATTGTTGAAAATTCATTTTGGCTGCTGTGCGTTATCTCACTCTGTCTCTTTGTTTCAGGAGGTGAACTGCAGTGGCTTAAACTAAAAAATGTGTTTCAATTTTTGGTTTTGTGAAATTGTGTATCTTTGCGAGTTTCACTGACAGCTGAATAATAAGTTTCTTGCACCTGTGCTGGGGATGGGCTGACTGTGATGTACCATCCTGTATGAGATATCTCTTGAAGACCTTGCAGCTGTGGGCTTCCTGTGTGCGATGCCTAGGAAGGAGCGCAAAGCCAATTTATCAGGAAATGCTGGATTTTGATTGGTCCCCAACTCCTGGGAACCGTAGAGTGTTATACATCACTGTAGAAATCGTATGTTTATTTGTGAATTGTTGCATTTGTTAGTTTCAGAGGCTCCTATCTACTCGTTCGAGAGCAGATACCCCTTCTCCACTCTCTTGAGACCCTATGCTTATTTTGCTTCTCTTCATAGACGTAAACTCTCAAGCAAATCTATTCCCTTTTTTTTGATTGAACCTTCATTAAGCTCTGCCTTTAGAGGCTTTACCTCCTGACACCTGCTGCTTAACTTCCCCAACCTCTCTTTACACTATAGCTTAGTATTAGGGAGTTTCCCTTTAAGGGAAACTAAATCTTATTCCGTTTGCATATGACAATCTTTAAATAACTTGCCTTTGTATTTCCTGTTTTTGAATTGCTTTTATAAGGGGATTATTGATTTATGACTAATTTGAACGATTTGAGATTGTAACTCTGCTAATCTGCTAATTAACTTTTATGGTTTGCAAATCTGTTACTCTCTGTCACTATTGTGGATCCTCATGTACTTCTGAGTCATTGATGCACTGTTGATGAGTTGGTGTTAAGCCTCAATTCGAGACAAAGGTCCGTCCATTCTAGTGCAGCTTGTACTTGAATTTGCCCTAATAGTTTACACAGTCCAAACCCCATCCCACACTGCTTCGGGTCTTACCCGCTTCTCCCGTCCAATTGAATTGCTGAGCACCAGAACACCCAGGAAATAGCCCAACAGCCTGCTGGAGAGCAAACACAGGGTAGGGCAAAATTCCCCTCTGGGGGAGCAGAAATAAACTCTAATGCAAGCGCATCTGAGCAGGGAAGACAAAACAAACATGGAGGATGTTAATTACTAACTGCTGACTATCAAAAGTGGGAGTCTTACAACACATCAGTGTTAGGCAATGTTTCTTCCTTCTGAACCTTCTTATAAGGACCTGGAAGAACTCTTCTGCACTTAGGAGTGCCTAGTCGCACCCTCCCAGTGTGCCCCAGCTGCCACAGGCCCTGTCTCCAAACTCTCCAATGGGATCTATTGTAACTGATTCTATACGTTTCTCTGTATCTGTTTGATCTTACTTGCACAGAGTACATGCCTCTTAGGAGATTCCACAGCAATGTGAAGCTTCTGGGCCATCGCAAAAACAATTTTTAACAAGCATTGGCATAGCCAATAGGTTTCTCCTAGGTAAAATCTATTGGCTTTGCCAATGTTTGTTGATTACAACAAGCAACCCTCTGCTCTGGGGAGAGAATGTAGCTTAAGGGCCAGAGCTGCCGAATGTGAACCAGGTTCGAGTCTCGTTGTCGGATCAGCATCCTTTGATTCTGGGCAAATCACTTAATCTCACCGTGCCTAACAAACAACAACAAAATGTATCCTTGTCTAATGTAAATGGTGTGCATGTAAAGCGCCCGAATACCTTCGGATTGAATTTGCGCTATATAAATCCGCAAGTGAAAATGAGTGGCTTAAAAATATATATAGGTTGGATTTATTGTAGATCTTTATATGCTGTTATTTTAGTTCCCATTGCAAGATTTGCCAGTGATTCGCTTAAAAAATATTTCATTTTATTGTTCACAAAAGTCTGCCGCTGTTTCCAGGAACTTGTATGCTCCTTTTGACACTATTACAAATTGTAAACTCAGTGTTGATTTAAGGGACTTGCCAAAAATAGGGCTACGGATTTCGGATTTCGGATTTGCGGATTTCCTGCTCTGTTTCTGAGATAATGATAAATAAAGTCACAGGAAAGGAAAACAAATAAATAGAGGTAGGGTATGAGTCATGAAAAAGGTATAGTTTAAGTGCGGTTTAGATGCACTTTGATTATCTGACGATTAGTCTTTCCTGATGGAGAGGTGTCTGAGAAAAGAGGTGGAAGTTGCCCGCCATGTGTGGAGCTAGGATTCTGTTCTGGGAATTGTTAAAAAAAACTGTACAGGTTGGAGTAAAAGAGTGAAAACCAATTAAAACACACTTTGCTTTGATATAGAGACAAAAGGGGTCATTTAAAAGTGCTCCATAGGTGAAAGAAACATGATTACAGGGGGCCTCAAAGGTAACAAGGTTCAAATAATGCAATATTTTAGTTAAGCCTGGGCGGAGTTCGTGGAACATAAAAAAACTCCGCCGCGCTACGCAGAGCTCCGCGAGCAGTGGAGTGCATTAGATAAATGCTGTTCGCGGTGATTGTCAGTGCCAGGTGTTTGTCCGCACTGTGTAATCATCGCGAACGGCACCATGCAAGCGGGTGCTGCTTCCTTTCTGCCGCTCGAGTAGATTTTTACTCGAGCGGCAGCTTTCTCAATGCGAACGGACGGTTTCTCAACGCGAGCGGTCGCGAGCATACGCGACCACTCCCAATGAGAAATCTGACCACTCACGTTGAGAAATCTCGCCAGGATGTTGATTTTCCATGCTCGCGCTCGCCAACTTGATGTTGACGATCGCAAACGAGGAAAAATCTCGCCGTGAGGTGGATTTTCCTCGCTCGCGCTCACCAACATGACGAACGCGAGCGGAGGAAAAAACTCCGCTCCGCAACGCGAAGCGGAGTTTTTCGGAACTCCGAGAGCTCCGCGTAACGCAGAGTGTGGAAAACTCCACAAACTCCGCGAGCGGACTGGAGTTCACCGCCCAGACTTAATTTTAATAAAGTCCCTGGCTCACCACAAATCACATAAATACTCACAATCAAACATACAGAGCTACATGTATACACAGACCTCATAAACACACAGACACATCCACACACACAAACAGTGGCACAAGCAAAGGGGTACACTCAACAGTACACTGAAATAGACGTGTGTACCCAAGCATGCACACGTACACACAGACGCAAACATGCACGGATAGACAAAGGAGCAGATTCAAGTGTGCACATGGACAGACAGGGACAGAAGCAAACGTGCATGGACAGACAGAGGGACAGTTGCAAGTGTGCACATGGACAGATGCAGAGACAGAGACACACGGGCAGACACAGACACGGCAACAGATGCAAATGTGCACACGGACAGACACAGGGACAGACGCAACCATGCACATGGACATACACATCGATGGATGCAAGCGTGCACATGGACAGACAGGGCAACAGATGGAAGCATGCACACGATCAGACACAGCAAGCATGTACACAGATAAACACAGGGGTAGATGCAAGCGTGCACAGACACGGCGACAGACACAAACATACACAAAATACATAGAGCCACACTAATTCAGAAGCACAAAGGAATGTAAAGAGCAGCCCACACATGGAGACAAGCACACAACCACAACTACAGACAGACAGAGTCACAGAGTAAGAAGGACAAACAGATGCAGACAAGCCAACAGCCAGAGAGGAACATTTTCAATTAACCATCACAAAGACAAGTAAAGGGAAACACATCTAGACATGCAGACTTAGATGCCAGCATGTATGCAAAAAGGAAGTTAGAAACACACAGTCTTGTTTGCAGACAGATGTATACAGAGACATACATGCGCATAGACATGGAACCCAATGGTAATGCAGAGCACACGAGACACACCGACAAATACACACAAATGCACAAGGCACACATGCACAGCTGCAGATAAACAGTGGGGGGTGGGGGAAGTCATCATGCAGACACACACAAGCAGGGGGCTGCCCAAAACAAAACTTAAATGAAAAGAGAGTCGGAAAGGTGCTTAGTCGGACACGGACACACATGCATGCACAAGCACAACACACAATTGATTTTGTATTTTCAGCACTGCTCTGTGTTTTTTTGTCACACTGATGCTATCTTGCAGGGGTTACAAGCAGAAACACACAGAAAACAGCCAACAGATGAGCAGACATATCAGGTGTAAGAAAAAAGCAGGGGTGAAGAAGAGGGACTGCAGAGACATGCACTCAATAAGAGTGCATGTCGAAAAGTAAAAAAAGAGTGCCTGTAGGAGCCTGCAGTGGAAGGACACTGACCATAGGAAGCAGTACTTGGTCCATGCTCCTGCGCAGGACGAAGACTTGAAGCCCAGCAGGAAGATGGAGGCAAAGAGGAGGCATTGACCAATAGGACGCAAAGAAACAAGAGTGGCATGAGAGCCAGCCAATGGTAAGTAAAGTGACGTGGGAGCCACATGTGAGCCAGCCAATTGTAAGTAAAGGTAAGCAATGGGTGGGCTGTATGCCTCCAATAGGATTCTAATTTTTTAAATACAAGAGATTTTGCAAGCACAGAGCAGACAAAAACTAAAAAGGAAGTTGAAGAAACAATGCAATGGGGTTGGAAAGAGAAATACCGGGTGAACAACGGATGAGCAGGGAAGAGGGTGAGAAACAACAGGAACAGGGCAAATGAAAGTCATTCACATCCATGGCATTTTAAATACAAATCAAAGATATTTGCTGATGACAGCAGCCAAAGGATACAACACGTTATCAAAACAGGAGTAAAGAGGGAATGCTCAAGAGGCAGGACAAAAGCAAAGTAGAAAGATGTAAGTCATAGAATTAGGAGCACCATACTGAAATAGGCAAGAAAGCTAGCCAATCTTGAGCAAGGGATTGACCCAAAGCCCAACCTTTGTATTGTATTGAAGACAACAGATCTCCAATAGCGGATACAAAAAGCTGTCTATAGGGGACACCTAAAAATAAGAGTAAGTGCCGAATTCTGGGATTTGCAACACTTGGAGGGGGGTATTTACCACACATAGTAAATTCCATCACCCCATAGTGAGGTATTTACTGGATACTGTAAATACCTCCTATAACAAGCTTCTGTCCTGGGAATAGGGCATAACACGAGGATGTAATATCTACACCATTTCTGACCTTTTGTCAGGCATTCTCTGACTTTTTTCCTCTTTCTCTGTTTTTTTCTGGCTATATTTCAGGGGAAATATGCAAGGATGTGAAAATTATTCCACAAGCCATAATTCTTATCACTGCACAAACTCCTGTTTGTGTAAAGAATGGAATTTACCTCCATATCAAGCACATGCATTAGGAGGGCAATTGAGCAATAAAAGGTAGGGCTATAATTAGCACAAACATAAATTGTGTCTATAGTATGCCCAGCACCTACCAAGAGTGGAGTCTATAATGCACTAACTCTGGTTCTGCCCCATGCCATTATCACTAAGTGTGGCCTGGGCTAAATGCCAATGATAAATGTACTGAATCATATAATTCCTAGTTAGATTTAAAACAAACTAGAATCGTGGTGTAAATCAAATTTGCAGGTGAGCCTTACTGCTGTGAGGTCTGAACCTTAAGTAAACTAGTCACATTAGATGATTTACAAAATACAATTTGGCATGTCAACTGTAAATCAGAAAAGCTTTTTCCCCAGGGGAAAAACATCTTATCTAAGCCCTGAAAATTAACTGTATCTCTATAAATTCAACAGTCATTAGAGTGCATAAGATTAGGTGTGCTAGAAGGAATAGCATTAACTACAACAAAAGTGGAAGAACTAGTAAAGTATGAAGTATTGGTCAGATGTTTAAATCAGTATGTTTGAAGGTCAATAAGGGGGTAACTGTGGCCTAAAGAGCAAGTTGTTGAAAGTAAAACCTGGCGATCCGAGTTCTAATCCTGGTTTCTACACTTCACCATAAACCACAAATCTGGTCATATCAAATTATCGTTCTGTGCTTCCAACTGTAAATATGTGTAACATATAAAAGATGTGATACAAATTTGCAAAATGCAACTTACTGTGCATAATTTTGAACCAATTGCGGTGCTCTGCTTCTTGTCCGATAAGCTTGTGATATATAAGGACTCACGCATACCCAGGAGGAATCCTTGATGTTGTAATATATTGATTCTTGCATTATTTATTTCAATTGCCATGTGTTTTTGCTAGCAAGCATACATATTTGTAGGCTCTGTGATGTTTACTCATATTCGTGGTATGTTTCCAGGTGTAGAAAGTTATGCCAACACATCAATTTTACAGTTTTGGGAAGGATAACATTTAAAATTCATTCTCTGCCTCATGGATGTGCTAAGCTGACCTCTCAATAAATTATTAGAAATCAAAATAATATTGCTAAAAGATCCACATTGACTAAGTCGGAAGCTAGATCCCCCAGCAAGTGCCTCAATTGCATGCCTAGTGCATTATTTTACCATCAACATCATCCGCGCACAGGACATCAACATCCTCTCCTATGCTGATGACACGCAACTCATACTTTCCCTCTCAGACAAGACCCCCACACAAGAAACAAGTTCACCGCCTGCATGACCTAAGTCTCTAACTGGATGAAAGCCAACTGTCTCAAGCTCAACACTGACAAGACAGAAGTAGTGGTCTTCTGGAAGAATGCCGCACCATTGGACTCTAACTGGTGGCCGGCTGAACTCAGACCCACACCCAGAACCCATGTTGGGAACCTCAAAATAATCACTAACAGCAAACTGGACACCTAACAATAAATTACCCTCATATTAGGAAAAATGCCCAACTCCAACTTTTGCACCGTTTTGTTACTGTGCAGAATGAAAGTTTTTTCTCACCCCACAATACTTCTTAACAGTCCTCTGAGTCACAATCCTTCCCACACTTAACTACTACAATCCACTTTTCTTACATAAAGAACATTGGTTGCTCTGGAATTTGCCATGATGAATACTTATGGCAGTGATGAGTGTGCCCTCTCTCTAGTAGTTGTACTGGTTACTGGTTGTAATT
This sequence comes from Calotriton arnoldi, assembly GCA_963921515.1. NCBI lineage: Eukaryota > Metazoa > Chordata > Amphibia > Caudata > Salamandridae > Calotriton > Calotriton arnoldi. The sequence goes on along the minus strand of CAWUFW010003103.1, from coordinate 1,418,973 downwards.
AAACACAGTTTAACATGCTTAAGCCCCATAATGAGTTGAGAGCAGCAGAATTTCTGCATAGGATTCCGCACAATCATGAGTGGACAGTAATTCCTGTACCCAGATTTACTGGGGGCAGGAACAATGGACATGGTTTTACCGGCTAGTAAAATCGCATTAGGAAAGGGCTGAATTGCAGACAAAACCTGTTCTTTGCCCCAGCCCATCAAACAAGGCACGAAAAAGCCAATCAACTTTCTCCCCCCACTCTCTCCAGTCTTCCCCACCCACCACCACCTTACACCAGTCCCTCATATACATTTACCACTTGCTCAGAGAAGGTGGTAAATGTGTGCATTAAACCCAATGGAAATGCAAATGCCATGTTGAACACCAACTAGAAAATCCAGGTCCACACAGTTATTCCCCATTCCATGGGTTTTAAATTGTAATTGCACAGTACTGTCATGGTGGTATTGATGGTGATGGGACAGTACTATCCCCTGCATGATCTACTGCCAAGTTGTCATGAAGGCACATCGTGTCTGACTTTTAATTTGGCCCTAACATCAAACTAATCTAGCATGAGCTCAGATGCCAAGGTCTGTCTCTGGCAATGCAAATCAAGGAGGCTGTATTCATCTTTGGTTTGTGTAGCATTTAGTTTTGTTGTACTTGAATTTTACCAAAAGATAAACACTGGACTGAACATTCTAGTTATTGTGCTGTTGATTGATTGTTATGTTCTGAGCTCTTGACCCCCCCACACCATCTCCCTGAGAAGACTTGGACTGCTTGCTCTTGCTACCATGAGAGTCAAGGGCTGAAAGGGTTGTGCTTGGTCAAGTGTGCAGGGTCATAATAGGACAGACCCCAGGACACCACTGGCAAACAACCTCAACCACTATGGTTGGAGCCTAATAGCCCTTGCCTGCCTTCTGAACCCCACCTACCCTCAAACTAGGTCTGACACATGGTACAGATAATTTAGGGATGCTAACTTTGCACCCTGCAAATACTATCCAACTTATAATTGGGACCCTTATGTACAACATGATAAGAGTCATAATTTAGTGAAATTCAGTTTTAAAAAGCAGACCATAGACAAACGTATTTTTGTTTCATAATGCACAAAAAAGAATAAACACGAATATTGCAAATTGGGAAGTGCTCAGTGTTCTTGCGATGATACATGGGTATAGTGAAATGTTGTTAACCAAATTTGAAGTCTATATAAAGTATTAAACGTAACCAGAAAATCAGTACAGAATTACAAGTTCCTCCTACAACGAGGAAACTCCATGGAAGAGGCCAACCAATCCTGCTCGATTTGGTTCTGTCAACGTTTCATCCCCTCAAACAAGGTCAGGGTTAATATCAGGACAAATGAGTTGAGAGGGATTGTATTCAAAGGGCTTGCCCGGTTCAAAAAGGTAAAGTCCAACTTTAGACCAGGGGTCGTATTACAGATGGTGCCCCGGGGGCGCAACGGTCATTGTGCCCGCTTTGAGCGCCCCCAGAGCACTTTGGTATTATAGAAGGGGACGCAGACGCTTGTGCATCCCCTTCTATAATACTGAAAGTGCTGGTGCACTTAAAGCGCCAGCGCTATCAACAGATGGTGTTCCCTCATTTGCATAGGGTCGTGCCCTATGCAAATGAGGGAATTCCTTTGACTCTGCGCCCGCGCCGTATTACAGACATGGGCGCAGAGGCAAAGAAGCCCTCAGGAGGTGCACTGACAGTGCGCCATTTAAAAGGTGGCGCACTGTCAGTGTGCCTCCTGACAACAGCCCTCTGCAGGGGACAAAGGGGGTCCCATGGACCCCCCAGACATCCCCTTGCAGGCGCGTGCAGTCAATGACTGCACTCACCTGCAATGTGATCTCTAATCCCCTTTGAAAGTGCAGACGGGTGCCGCCTGCACTATGAAAACACGGAGCGGCTGCTCCGTGTTTTCACATGAATGCGCTGCCCCATAATGGGGCGCATTATCACTGTTTGCGCCCGGCGCACCTTTTGAAAGGTGCGCCGGGCACAAACAGTGATAATGTGTAATACGGCCCCTGAAGTCTAACTTTAGGCATGAAGTCTAACTTTAGACCTGAAGCGAGTCTTCAGCTCTAAAGTTAGAATTCAGGTCTAAAGTTAGACTTTAGGTCTAAACTTAGACTTCAGGTCTAAAGTTATACTTTAGGTGCAAACTTAGGGCCTGATTACGAGTTCGGCGGCGAACTCGTGGTGGAGGTGCGGTGGCAGTCGGCGACCAGAGCACCAGTGGTTCGACCGCCGTATTACAAGTACAGTGGCCGGACCATTTTGGGGCCGCTGCACCTGCCAGGGAACTGCATTCCCTGGTGGTGTCATGGCGGTCTGGGGCAGCAATATGCTTGGCGGTGCCGCTGCAGCACCGCCAAGCAGATTCTGAGTTTCTCCACCGCCTGCCTTTTCATGGCTGTGAGCCCGCCACGAAAAGACTGGCAGTGGGGAAACAAAGGGGGCCCTATAGTGCCCCCTGTTGCCCCGTACCCTGGGATGCATGCGGGGGGCACATAGTGTGCCCCCCCTGTGTGCATGCATGACCAGTTCCTGCACAGCATGGACTAATCAGTCCATGCCGTGCAGGAACTTGCTTTACCGTTCCGATTGCAGTGCCTTTTTCAAAGGCAGCATTATGGGAACACCAAAGGACTACCCGCCAGACCAGGAGAACACTCCAAATCTGGTTGGCAGCCTGTGGTCGACTTTGGCGGTGTGGGAGCGGGGCGTGGTGTAAGTTTACTTTCAGGAATCAGGCCCTCAGACTTTAGGTGTAAACGTAGACTTTTAAAAGGGTGTGGCCGGGCAGTACATGATATCCCAGAAATGTTTGTTCCTTTGCATCATGGTACATGAAGTGCACAATTTGCGCTCCCCTCAGTGTTGACTGTAGTATCAACACTCCAGTCAACACTAAGGGGAGCGCCCTTAGTGTTGACAGTAGTGTTGACACTACAGTCAAAACTGAGGGGAGCGCAAATTGTACCATGATGCACAGGAGCAAACGTTTCTGGGATATGATGTAGTGTCTGGCCACACCCTTTTCCCTGCCCAAACTGTTTTTATGACCTCCTCTACCATTTATCACACGTTCCAATTGTTCCTTTTTGTAAAAATTGCATTCTGGCCCATTGATTACACTTCATCAGGCCCGAGCCGGAGAGTACGGCCCGAGCCAGATAATACGGCCCAGGGGCGGAGATTCCGGCCAAACTGCGGACGTAAAGTACGACTCGTAAATGACCTCTGTGAATACCAAAAGTCGTAAAGTTAGATTATCATCAGCATCTTTACCGGTAAGCACACTGTAGCTTTATTTGGACGAAACACAAGAGAGTTGACTTTTTTATTACCAACGATAACGGCAAACATTATTAGCACTAATGTTATCTATTATACGATTTCTTCCAAGAATGGGGTTTTTGGAAATATTGAAACTGTCCATGAATAATTGTTACGAATACGATCAAATCACATTTTACGGGACGCTGGAAGACGGGGACGAGTGCACCATGATTTTAATAATGGATTTATTGGATATTTGGTCGTTGTTTTGATTCCTTATGGTCACATTACATATTCACAAAATTACACTACATGGTACACAACATGGACTTTACCGGGATGGAATTACAACTGACAACAAGGTATGCCATTTCTGAATCATAACAAGAATTTTGGTTTTGTGTTAACTCAGTATATAATGAACTTTTTGTGACGATTTTGTGCCTTTGGTTCCTTCTCTATCCTTTTTTATAAATAAGAGGATTCTTGAGAAACAGACAGGTATTTTGTGTTAGTTTGTGAAACATGCTAGATTAGTGATGCTAGCTTGTATCAACACTGAGCACGTATTGGTGTTAGCCTAGACAATTTAAACTTTCTATGGGCACATTATGAGAAGCAACAAAGATGGTGTTACACTATTTTCAAGGTGTCAGTTAGAACCTTGACTGTTTATGAGATGAATTTATGTGATAATATATATGATACAGAGGATGCAATGTTTAAATCAAATATTGATGGTACATATAATATTCTGTGCATGGGTTTCCACATGAATGTCACTAACAGGAACATTAGATAAATACAATTACTTACACCAATATCTCCAAAATAAGGGTGCAATTGGCAATGAAGTAAGCTGTAACATTACAATGTAGAATGTTCTTTCCGTATTGTTTTTGCCTTGAGGAAGTTGCGGGTTACTCCCCAATAGCGACGAAACACGTGTTGGCTTTGTGGCTAGAAACAAAGAACGGGACAACAGACTGAAAGATTAAAAATACCACTGTGACATTTTGTTTTTGTTTGCTTTTTTTTGTCCTCATTTGCCTCAGGTTCCCCTTCCACAAATTATTATGTGTGATTCCTGCCTTTTTCTGGGAAAGGGGGCATCCAACCCACAACTTAGCTCCTGCACTCTTATACAATGGTAATCGATGACCTGGTAATGAAGCGCATCATGAGGCGTATAGGCGTAATCATAGGACATGCCCTATATCACCTAGTCCTCTGCTTCCAGCCATCTTACCAGAGGTAGCCAGAAATAATATCTCTTTTTCCCAGATCTACTGTATCCAATCTTACTGTATATTTTATGGACTGTAGCCAATCAGTGAACAGAGGTGGGTGATCGCTTACCCATTTTTTTTACAGATCTCCCTACATGCTAATAACATCGAATAGAATGATCATTTTGTCTGATCTCTATTGACTTTTATTTGCATATTCATTATCCCAAAAAAGACAAGAGATAGGCTTACCTGAATTTGTATATTAAGAATATCAGATAGAGCCTTACTCACGTCTTCCCAAAATATTTGCACTTCTGGGCATTCCGCAAACATATGCACATCATCTGCTTTACTTAGCCCACATTTAGCACAGGCTACCATTCCACCTTTTTCAAACTTCAACAACCTGAGTGGAGTCCAATATGTCCTATGAAGTGAAAAGAGATGATTCTTTCTTAAATTAGCAGGTTTAACCACACTATAAAGCAGACTCAGTGATACTTACCATAAGCTTTCCAGCTGGGGCTCTGACAAGAGTTTTTTCCACAGCTCTTGCAGCAACGTGAAAATCCCCTCAGCCAGGTCAATCATCAGCCAATGCCATGTTGAGATTTCTTTGGCCTTTGGTACACCTAGAGTAAATTTTTCTTCCAGTTCATCTGATCCACCTATCTTTGTACTAAGAGACTGGAACCAGCTTTGTATTTGAAGGTATTTAAATTTTGAGACTCTGTTATCGGTTAACTCACTGCACTCATCCCAAGTTATCAGTTTACCTTCATTGGCAAGATGGCCCCATCTCTGAATGCCAGCCTCTTTTAGTGGAAGCACCAATTTATCCTTAGACCATTCCGGGGACCCCGGGGACTCCCAAATAGGGGCAAAATTACTTAAGTAGGCAAGTTTTGTGGTTTTCTTGATGCAATACCATATTTCCGCCATACATTGCAATACTTTCAGTCTCATCTTCTTATAGCACATAGGATCGCCAAATTTATGCATGAAACAGGAGTCACCGGTGTCTTTCAGCATAGCTCTAAACATTCTGCCTATTTCTGAACTGTCTGGGCTATCCAGTAACATTTTCCCATTCTTCAACAGGAACGCCCAAACATAGTATCGCAAATATGGAAGGGCTCGGCCGCCTTTCTCTTTTTTTCTTCTTAGCTATTCCATGCTATGCGTGACCCTTTTGAGGCCCAAATGAAGCTGTTTATCTTCCCTTGTAATTTATCTAACCCCTCGATCTTAAAAGGTAGTAGTATTGCACTAAATAAAAATGTAAACTTTGGGAGAATAACCATTTTAACTAGATTTGCTCTACCAAAAATAGTTAAGGTTAAGTGAGACCAACTCAACATCAAATTACATGCCTCTTTCTTAATCTTTATAAAGTTCTCCTCCGGGAGTCTCGCAATATCGTGGGTTATTTTAACCCCTAGATATCTCATCTCATTCTTAACCTGCTCATTTCCTCCCTTAATATTCCAGGCCATTATCTCTGCCTTATCATTGCTAACATCATAACTGGCTACCGTGCCAAAATCTGAGGTCAGCTTATCAATTAATGAAAGTGTAGCCTGAAGGTCTGAAGTATAGATCATAAGATCATCTACATACAAGGCTACTTTCTTTTCCCAGCCATTGCACCTGAAATGAGGTATAAGCCATTCTTTTCTGATTTTTCTTGCCAATGGTTCGATATATAAATTAAATAGTAACGGAGACAAGGGGCAGCCTTGTCTTGTCCCTCTAGTTATTCTAAAGGAGGGGGTCAAATTCCCATTTACTAACACTTTAGCAATTGGGGAGTGGTAAATTAAAGCAAGTGTCTTGCAAAATCTATCTCTTAAGTTATAGGATTTCATAAGGGCTTGCAAAAATACCCAGTTTACTCGATCGAACGCTTTCATAGTATCTAAAGTTATTGCTGCCAGAGGGGTCTTATATGCAGTAGCAAGAGCTATAGAACCAATGAGGGCATATGTCAATTCATGCAATGTTCTTCCTCTTATGAAACCTTTCTGATCCTCATGGATAAGATCCCCTATAGTACCATTAAGCCTTTCAGCTAAGATCTTAGGCAATATTTTATAATTACAATTTAACAGTGAAATAGGTCTATATGATTCGCAATTCTTTGCACATTTCCCCGGTTTCAAAATTAATGTGATAGTAGCTTCATTCTATGATATAGGTATAGATACCCCTTTTTCAAAGATCTCATGAAATAACTTTGTTAGAATTGGTAACAGAGATCCAGATAAAGCTTTATATACTTCATGCAGAAGACCGCCTCGACCTGCTGCCTTGCCCTGTTTACCGGCCTTAATTGTTTGCTCCATTTCTAGGGGGTTTATATTGCTATTTAAAAAGATGTTATTTTCCTCGTTTACTATTTCAAAGGCATCTTGATGCAACCAACTCTTCACCCCCTCTTCTGTAACCTCTAAGTCCTCTGAATCATCTTGAAATTAATTTTCAAAAAAACTTTGGAAACCGTCCTCAATCTTTTTGCTATTTTTTACCACTCTCCCAGTGTCTTTACATTTTATCTCACCAACAAGTTTCTCACTAGATCTGTTATAGCTTTCCATGCTATTAATTTACTGCAATTTTCTCCAAATTCGAAATGAGAGAGTTTACTAGACTCCCATCTCTTTTTAACCCTGCCTTCCATGGTTGCAGCTAACTTACTTTTTAGATTTAATCGCGCTGACTGTAGAGACTCTATTTCTTTATACTCTAAATCCAATCTGGATATTTTTTTCTTCTACTTCCCGTATCTGGTTTTCTAGATCTGTGACCTTCCTCATATATGCTTGCCTTTAAAAGGCTAGCAGGTATCCTATTCTGCCCCTTAAGAAAGCTTTGTAGGTGTCCCATACTACTCCCAAGGGGACAGATCCTAAGTTAATTTGAAAAAATTCTTCTGTCTCCTTGTTAAGCAGTCCTACAGCTTCTTGATCCAACAGCAAGGAGCGACCCATTGTCCATCTGATCTGAACTTCTTTATTCGTTAGGGCCAAATCTAATAATACTGCAGAATGGTCCGATAGATGGACCCCTATACGTCTAACATCCTGTATCTGTTTTTTTATACTATGATCTATTAGAAAATAACCAAACCTAGATTGATGGCGATATTTTTTATTGTTATATGTAAAGCCTCTTCTGGATCTTGCTCTCTCTCCATATATCACATAGACCTAGCTGTTTCATGGAAAGTTTTATCTACGCCACCATTTTTTGGTTGACTAAAGAACTGCTTTTTGTTGATCTATCTAGGGTGCTAACTAGGACGGCATTAAAGTCTGCCACTAAAATGACCAGGTCTGGATAATTTAGCAGCTCCACTAGCATATCTCTGAAAGGGGCTGTTTTGTCTAAGTTCGGTCCATAATAACCCACCAACGTAAACCTTTGACCATAGCCTACAAGTTTTACAATAAACCATCTTCCAGAGTTATCTGAAGCACTCTATTTAATCGTAATCCTAGGATCCTTTTTTATCAAAATGGCCACCCTTTTGTATTTGAGTAGTGTTTTGTACATACAATCTGTTGAACCCATCTCCTACATGTAAACAAGTCTAAACACTCCTTTCAGTCAAGTGCGTCTCCTGAAGGATATTAATCTGAGCGGGATGATCTTTTAAATATTGCAGTAGTCTTTCCCTTCTCCCTTTCACCCTCAACCCATTTATATTCCATGATAAGATCCTACTTTGAGCTACCCTAGCTCCTACTCTTTTTAATTTTGAAGCAAGTGCCCATAAAAAACAGATGCACGTCAGTTAAAAGATCCTCAAGGGTCCTAAAGCGTCTGAGGTTATTTTTTCTTTTATCCCAAATGCTCCCCACCCAGTGCCTCTCCCCCCATCCCTTGAGAACCTGCCCTGACTTGCTCATGGCCTATGCCCTTTAGGAGCAAGCCCCCCCCCCGCCCCCAAGGAGCCAAATCGATTTATATGTGCCTAGGAGAAAAAGGTGTTAGAAAACCTTGTAACAAACAAGTAAACCTTGTATTGCTTATGTAGGAAGAGAAAAAAGGAAAATAGGAAGAAAAAATAAAACGGATCTCATGATCATCCTCTCCTAATTTCCAGTCTTATTATTTGCTAGCCCCCGCTCTCTATGAATACATCAACTTCTTTAGAACAATGAAAACTATTCATTTTGTTATTAAACATCACTTTTAGGATTGCTGGAAATTTCAGCTGAACTGTTGCCCCAGTTTTTTTTAATGGGTCTATCCTTTACCCCAGTTCCCACTGTTTGTTTGATGTAATGTGGGAAATTTCAGATCTTATCTTACATGTAATCCCATCTACTTTCAGTGATTTCAGTTTTAGGGCACATGACAGTATACGTTCTTTGAGACTGCAGGCGATAAAATTAATCAGAATCTTCCTCAGCTTAGTTTATTTGGGTTTAGTCTGAAGGGGTCTCTGTGTTCCCTCTGCATATCCTTAAGGATATACTGTTCCGTGTCCTCAATTTGTGGCCCTATTTTAATCAATCTAGCCACAAAGGTATTTAGGTCTTCTTCACCCTCTGTTCCTTCGGATACATTCAGAATCTGCGAATTATTCAGTCTCTGGTTATTTTCCAAAAGTTCTAACCTCTCCTGATTACCTTCTTCTTTTGTTTTTAAAGACCGGATAGCCTCTTTGTTGGCTTCTATCCTTATTTTTAAGTCTTTGACCGAATCTTCCAGGATAGCCGTTCTATTAGTGAGATCATCCATCTTTCTTTCTAGGCTTTCACAGGCCATCTGGATTTCTTTTTGATTGCTCTCGGAAATCTCAAACCTACTCCTAATTTCTGAAGAGAGAGACTAGATCAAAGCCCCTACAAATTGAACCTCATCTTCCCTCTGGGGTATCCTGGTAACATTTGTAACCGCGGTCCGCTGTGTAATAAGTAAAGCATTAGGAGTAAGGGATATTGTGCTCCCCTTTATGGACTCTCCAGAATCTGACGCAGTTTGCTGTTGCCTTTGTAAGTCTTCATCCATTTCCCCTGGGTCACCTACTGCTAGCATTTGAAATCTATTAGGGCTTTTTACGTTTGCCACTCCAGATGCCATTTTCCCTTCCAAACGTGGTAATCCAAGATCTGACTGTGCTTCGTATGGCACCTCGCACGGACCTCCTTCTTCAGATATACCTTCACCCAATATTAAGGTTTTTGGAAGTACTTTGAAAAAGGTTCTGAGTGAGGGGGTAATCTTAACCTTCTCGTCCACCATATTTTGTTTTTTGCATCCTCCTCTTTCAGATTTGCTACTTTCCTCAAAATAATCGGGGCCTGGGTGTCTACCTAACCTTTCCAACACCTCCCTATGGTCCTCCCTCATTTGCTAAATGCTGGTCAAAAAGGAAAGCCCCTTTTCTAGCACTCTTCAATGAATATCTTGAGTTGCTTTTCCCCTCTACTTGTCCCCTGAGGACTGTCTTGTCAGCACTAGCTCCACGTCTGTTTCTCCCCGCAAGAGCTCTTACCCCCTGGGGTGATCTTTGCTCTCTCTCGTCAGCCGGCGGTCCCTGCAGCTCTTGCCGGTGTGCCAAGTGTGTCCCTGACTCCGAATAACCCTCGGCCTCACCTCAGCTCATGACGCTCTCTCCTCCACCTCTGCCCCGGAAGGAGATCCTCGCCGCAGAATGCCGTCCTCTTCAGAGCTCAAGCGCGGCTCTCACCCAGCGCAGCTCCTTGTCTCCGGAGCCCACCGCACACGCCGTGGCTGAACCGCGGTGGATCTCGGCAACCCTACGTCTGCAGTCACAAAAGGTTAGCGGTATTTTTCCTTTCTTTTGTGTTAGCTTTTTTCCTTAAAGTTGAAACATCTTCAATCCTTCCTTACTTTTCTTTTCAGCAAATTCGGTGTAGCTCACTCCTGCGACCTGCCTCTTGCTGGCCGCCATGTTCTCCCCACTCCCAGTGTGTATCTCAACTGTGAAATTTTGAATATATTTGAATGGACTGTATGCATTATATATAAGCGTGTGCTAGAGGCTAAGAATTGATTGTATTAGTGATCCTTTTTGATCACACATTGGAGAGTAGGCTAAATTTCCCTACCTTATGAGCATTGCATCCGTACCAATACTGTGACAAATACTGTGTGTACTACTTGTTAGGCGCCGTTTCCTTTTTCTTGATCATTCATATGAACTCCAAATGTTGGTGTTCACTCCTAAATAGTTAGCTTGCTGCATTTTTGCAAAGCCCACTATATTCTAACATCTTCTGGATTTCTTTCAGATTGCCTCTTTTTGCTTTAATAGTTTTCCATCTCATATACATTTGTACGCCCAATATTGTCATTTTCAATGTCTAATGAAAGAAGACTGAACAATGAGCCAGATGTATAAAGGGATTTAGCGTTCGCTAACCCTCCGGATCAGAACAATGAGATGGTTTGCAAACTCTAAACCCTTTTACTTATGTACTAGATGCCTTTAGAGAATTGCTAAATGGGTTTAGAAATGAATACACATTCAGTATGTGGAAGGGGCATGTTGTAGACTACCTTCTAAATACCAAATTGGTATCATATGTATCAATGTTTTGCAACTGAAATACGTTTGCAAAACATTGATATTTTACCGACCCTCAAGTTGGGGTGGTAACCCATTTGCAAAAGTGATATGGTCTCCATGGGACCCCTTCTCCTTTGTGAATGTACCGAAAAATGTTCGTTTAAGAGGAGGCAGTGGTCCTGTGGACCACTGCCTCCTCTTAAACAAACAAAAAGAAAAAAGAAACTTTTCTTTTTAAATACAGTTCTGTTTCTTTTCAGGAAAATGGGCTGCATTTAAATAAAAAAAGCTTGCTTTATTAAAAAATCACAGACATGGTGACCTCAGCAAGCAACTATCCCTGTGATGGCAGTGAATCATAGTGGGTCGCAATTTGCAAAGTATCTCATTAATATTCATGAGGTTGGTCAAATTGCGAACCACTACGATTCAGTATTTTCTGAACTGACCTATTAATACTAGGTCGGTTCACAAAATACCATGCTGGTCAGGGCACAGAGCCCTGAGGAAAGAAACATAAAGGTCTTTGGTGTGGTGTGTCAGGTACCGCAACCTTTGCACTTGAGTGAGGTGAGATGTTGGCAGCCGTTTGCATGAAGGATCTTTCTTCCCGGCTAAAACAAGGCTCCCTTTCAGCACTGCAAAGGTCAGATACATCACAATGATAAGCCACCAGGGTATATTATGCACCCTTGCTTTGTATTATATCAGAAACAATGTCTACCTCAATATAGAAAAGCAAAGAATAGAAATATTGCAATAGAGCTTTGGGCAAAGACTCTATTAAAAAGTTTTGGAGGTGATCTTTTGTAATCCCCAACCACTAGTCATGTTGGTAGAGCGAAAGGGCGCAACTGACAATCATCTAAAAGAAACAGAAACAAACGGGAATCTATCCCAATGGTTTTGGGCCTGGGTTTGAAGGATTACTACATTGTGGCTATCTTGTGCATTCAAGGCTGTGAAATTGAAGGGCATCCTTTGTCTTTTCACCGTGAGAGTAGACAATAGCGTTTCTCCTATGTACATTTACTCATACTCACTCTAATCATGTTTTCATTGTCAAAGAACTTGCTTTCATTACACATTCGATGGAACAGTGATGTGGTGGTGCAGGGGTATGTGTAAGTGTATGTGTTGCTGTAAGTGGTGGCTTATTTGTTGGGCCCCCATAATGAGTTCCCTGTTAATCTGTCAGAAAAGACGCCAGAGCTGGAATTAACAATGCCGGTCAGTATATTCCCATGAAAAAATTAGAATCGTGAGCTAAACTCTCTGCAACGTGGATTAACATGCAGACTCCAGATTACTGGGTCCTTTTTTGCAGGTATTTCCCAGTTCCAGGGAATGTAATGTATGTATTTACCACTTGCTCTGAGTAGGTGGCAAAACCCTGTAGGGTGCTGTGCTTTTCAGTAGGTTTTGGGTGGGGTCCGAGAGTGAGAGTGAGGTTTTTCCTGGGTGTCTAGTGGAGGCCTTGATGTATATGGTGGTGAATGTGGTGGCACATGTTGACATGCATTGTAGTCTATGTGGGGGTGTTTCTGGTGGTGTGTCTAAAACACTGTTTATAGTGGTGTATATGCAGAATGTGTTTATGTGTATGTGCCATGTATGTAATTTGGTTCCTAGGTTGTATAGGGTTAGTAGTGTAGAGAGTTTAGATGGTGTAAATGGTGTATGGCAGTGTGTGCTGGTTTAGGCAATGATTTAGATGGTTACAAAGGGTTTTACTGGTGTCAGATGTAGTTTTTGAAAGGGGTAGGTCTTGTAGGGTACAGGTGGCATAGGGGTTAGGCAGTGCTATTGTAAGGGTTTAGTTGGTGTAGGGAGTAAATAATATAGAGTGTAAGGGTGTGGAGGCATAGAGTGTAGTTGGATGGAATCAATGGTGACCTAGTTGGTGAAGACGGTATGCAGTAGTGCAGTATGTATTGACTGTGGTCAGTGCACAGTGTATTTGGTGTAGCATATGTGGTGATACCAACTATACATGATAATTAGGGTTTACGGTGTAGATGGTGTAGGGTATAGGTGTAGGTGTGTTGATACATTGCAAATAAATTGGGGAAGAGTGGGGATAAAACACTGCTCATCTGGAATTCCAACAATCCTACAGCCACAGTGTATGTGAAACCTAAATCTACAGCTAAATGTAATATTTGCTCAGCTAATTTCTGTTGCTCTTGCCATAACTTTCAATAATTTTAAATCTGTATCACCTTACGATGAATGTCTGAATGATACTGATACCTGTCAGCCTTAGGGTGGTCTTCCTCCTAACTGTTTGCCTCACCTCCTCCATTTTCGCTGACCTTGTTTTTGTTGGCTTTAGGACCCTGCACACTTTACCACTGCTAACCAGTGCTAAAAGGCATGTGCTATCTTCCCTAAAACATGGTGAAATTGGCTTATACCAAATTAGCATATTTAATTTACTTATAAGCCCCTTGTAAAGTGGTACTAGATGTACCCAGGGCCTGTAAATTAAATGCTACTAGTAGGCCTGCAGCACTGATTGTGCCACCCCCTTAAAAAGCACCTTAAAACATGTCCCAGGCCTGCCAATGCCGCTTGAATGCAGTTTTAAACTGCCATGTCAACTTGGCATGAAAATCCTCTTGCCAAGCCTTAAACTCTCCTTTTATTACATATAAGTCACCCTTAAGGTAGGCCGTAGGTAGCCCATAGGGTAGGGTGCTGTGTAATCAAAAGGTTGGGCATGTACTTTTAAGTTTTCTATGTCCTGGTAACGAAAAACTCTCAAATTAGTTTTTTACTATTGTGAGGCCTATGTCTCCCATAGAATAACATTGGAATTGCCTCATTACATTTCAAAAGTGTAATTTCCAAATGGGAAGAGATAACCAGTTCATGTTTGGTGTCTCTGGAAGTGGAATCTAAAATCCTAACTTATGGTAAAGTTGGATTTTAAATTACAATTTTGAAAATGCCCCTTTTAGAAATTTGGCATTTCCCTGTCCTTTTGTGCCTGAAGCCTGAATTGGGTCACATGGCTGGGTGTAACTAACAGTTTTGTGAATTCCTCCCAGACAGTCACACAATAGAGGGATTAGGTGTGCCTGGAGGAGCCATATGCTGGCAGGATGGGGGCCAGAGCTGAGCACAACCTCACTAACATTAGTTCACAACTTGGCTAGGCTGTGCTCTGCGATCACACAAAGGGCCTAAAAACCCTGCAGTGTCACTTCAGCCCCCTTAGAGCAAGGGCTGGGGAGGCGGGGAATTCCATGCACTTCAAAGCCACTGTCTATCAGCTTCTCCCACCTTCTAGAGGCAGGGTTCCAGGGTATAAAAAGAAGACCCCAGACACCAGCTCTTCAGTACACTTCTGAGCATGCGGATACTCTGCCAGGAAGAAGGACTGCTGTGCTGCTACAAGAACTGCCACTCTGCTGGACTGCTGCTCTAAAGAAACTTATACCCTGTTGTGCTGACCTGCTGCCTTCTGCTCTCTTGCCTGGGGAAGAAGGACTGGACCTGCAACTTCATCTTGATCCAAGGACCCCAAAGTGACTCCAAGGACTAGTCTGCTGGCCTCCTGACCTGAGCCTCAGGCACATGAAAGGCTTCCCAACAGCTCCCAGACCCGGCTGTAGTGAGTTCCTGACCCCCAAGCTGTGCACCTCAGGTCCTGGACACTTGGTGTGGCTCAGCGCTCTTAAAATCAAGCTTTTGAGCTATTCGCGGCCGTAAACTGACCCATTGTCATCGGAAATGAGCCGCTCGCACCAAAAATCAGTGCGAGACGCCTCCAGCCATCTCTTCGCACAGCAAGAATCGATCACCAGCCTGAATCTCTAGCCTGCCCATCCATGATTCCCGGCCTGCTCTTCATGCCACATCGACCAGCAACGCGCTCCTTGCTCTCCGTGAACCTCTCCATCGTGAACAGGGCTCTTGGCACAAATCTTGAGAAGGTAAAACATCAGCGGGACTTATCTGGGACTGTATTCAACCCACGCTACATCACTTCGACCTGACTTTTGACTGTCCAGCACAATCAGACATCCCCGGTTGGCACTTTATGCATTTAGGTGCTATTTTTCCTTTATTCTTTAAAAATTCATAACCTCGGCTCTACTGATTGGATTTTTGTCATTTTGGTCTTGTTTTATTTGTTTAATTAAGCTCTATTTCGCTAACCTCAGGTGGGATATTTTTATGTGGTATTTTCACTGTTTTACAGTTTAAGTGTTGCAGAAATACTTTACACATTGCCTCTAAGTTAAGCCTGACTGCTACATGCCAAGCTACGAGGGGGATGAGCACAGGTTAATTTGGGGTTTGCTTGTGCCTTACCCTGACTAGGATTGTGGTTGCTGCATGACCAGGGCTCACATCCCAGTTAACCAGAAACCCAATTTCTAACATTGATGATCAGCGGTGACGATAGGACTGGTGTTTATACAGTGCCATACAGTGATTTACACTACCATCCCATATCTATGACCAATTGGAGTTATAGTTTTCCCCCTGATTGGCCTTTTTGCTTTTTTTCTAAATTCATCCCTACTCCACCTCACTGTCTGTGTCTGTGACCCCACCTGCAAGGATGAAGTTTGAGCTTGCCAGCCTAGAGAACTGCACTGTGGCTAAGCTCAAGGAGTTTTGCAAGGAGAGGGGGCTGCCCGCCGAAAGGAGCACCAGGAAGGCAGAGCTCCAAAAGACCTCGAGGGCACAGGCAGAGGCCCCCCAGTCACCAACAGATTTAGTTAAGAAGGGGTAACCTGCTCCCAGGATTGAAAATCCCTCTCTGTGCAGGTAGCAGTGTGTCTTCCAGAAGCCTGACCCCAGGTGAGTTGGAGGACAGGAGGAAGGAAAGGAAGCTCAGGCTAGAGCTGGCCAAAATACAGTAGAGAAGGAGGTAAAGAAACTGCCCTTGGCAAAGGAGAAAGTTGAGGCTGAAAAGGCCTTAGCCAGAGAAAAGGCCATGGCTGAGGAGAAGAGGGCTGAAAGAGAAACTGAGGCTGAGAGGGCCTTGACTGAGAGAAAGCTACTGTTGGAGCATAAAAAGAAAATGAGAGAGCTAGAGCTAAAGGCAAGACAACATAGAAAACCCAACAGTGATGGTGGCAGCATACCAACAGTGTATGCCCGTAGAAGTAAGAGTCTGCATACCCCAGGAGCTGGTGCCTAACTATGTGGTGGGAGATGACATAGACGAGTGGCTTGCTGCTTCTAAAGTTGCGCTCAGGGTACAAACGTCCCAGATGAGGGGGGTAACAGTGTGGAAACACATGCCCACAGTGGGGAGGGACAGACTCCTGACACTAGAGGCAGAGGATCAGACCAGGTATGCCCACAAGAAGGCAATCATTGTTGCTAAGTTTGGGCTGACCCCTGAGAAGTATAGCCACAGGTTCAGGGACAGCCACAAGCTCCCAAATCAGTCCTGGCTGGATTTCTTAGATTATGCCAGAAAGGCACTAAAGGGCTGGATGAGGGTCAGTAATGTGGATGATTTTACTGGGCTGTACAACCTAATTCTGAGTGAGCACATGCTCAATACTTGTTTTCCAGAGCTGCGCCAACACCTATTGGATAGCAGGCTTACTGATCCCAGGAAGCTTGCTGAGGAGACAGACCTCTGGGTCAGCACCAGAGTGTCTCAGAAGGCATCTGAGGCAGTCTCCCAAAAGTGTGGTCAAGGTTCCCAACAGAAGAAAGAAGGGAAAGATAAAAATAAAACCTAGGAGTTCTCTCAAGGCCCCCAAAATAGTTCACAGGGGAAAGGGTCCCAATCCCAACCTGGCCACCAGAAGAAAGGCTTCACAGATCAGAACATTGAAAAGTTTTTCCCTAAGTGCTATGAGTGCTATGAGTATGGGCATCTGAAGGGAGATGTCTAGTGCTCCAAGAGGGCGCCACCCCCAGTGATGGGGAGTCACAGAGTATAGCCAGTGTAGTGCTTGTGGAGGAGATGGCCCCAGTTAGTATGAGGGAGACTAGTGAGGTTACCCTAGTGTCACTGGGTGATGCGGACATGGTGCTCAAAGCCAATATGCCTTCCAATACTTCAAAGTATAAGCAGTGGGTCACAATCAAATGGGCAGAAGGTGGAGGCTCTGAGGTACAGAGGTACCGGTATATTAGAAATGGAGTTTCTGGTCATTCAGAGTATGCGCCTAAGCCAGACAGAACCCATCACTCTAGTCAGGGCATGTAAGGTACACAACAAACAAAACCTGTGCTCACCCTCTGGTAGCTTGGCACAGAGCAAGCAGGCTTATCATTAGAGGCATTGTGTAAAGCGTTTGCACAACACACTCACAAAGCAACACAATGAACACACCACAAACAAGATTCCACAAGGGTTATACGAAAATATATATAGTATATTGTACATAAAATATAGACCAAAATGACATGAATCACAATTACTGTGCATATTATGCAAATACTGAGATAGTACTTGTTTTCCTGGACAATGCAAGGTAAAAACACATATGTCATACAGTAGTGCATTTAATGCCAATACGTTTAGAGAAAAGCACACAAATCACCAATTACCACCTTAAGCACCAAGATCCCAGAGCGCTTGCGGTTCTACTGAACTTTGTATGGTAATCAGGCTTTCCAATGTAGGGCACAAAAGCAGCTGTGCGCCTACTACCTGCAGTATGGTAATCCCAAGTCTTCCTAACTGAGTCAAGTTCTTAGCGGTGGTTCCAGGCCGTGCTAGGGGAGATTTCACCCCATGATGATGGAATAAACAATGCTGATGGAAGATAAAGTGCCCCCAAGTTACATTCCTCAGAGAAAGGGGGGGGGTACCAACCCAAGGATTACGCGGTGAGACCTCGTTGGGTCCCTCCCCCACCATCAGCTCTTAAAACACAGCTGCCCTCGAGCGCACGGTGCAGCTGTAACAGCCCAGTACCTGCTACGAGTGGCTTTACTGGATCCAGGCGGGCCGCTGGCATTGGAGATCTAAAGTGGCGGTCTCTGTCCTGAGGCCGCGCCCTCCACTGGACTGGAGGTGCAATGACGCCATCAGCGGACGCAGCACTTGGCATTGCAGCATGTCCGGAGCCCTCTGGGGCTGCGTGGACCACTGTTAGGTAATGCCCAAGAGGTTGGAGCCAGGGTTTACCTCAGGGTATGCAGCGGCCTCTCGTGGTGACGCTGGGGCTAGCCTCTGTCACTGCAGCCCAGCTTCCAGCGAGGTGACGGCCAGCCAAGCTAGTATCTCCTTGTTGCAGCATGAATCGCTGCTTAAGCCTCCAAGGCGCTCTGCCCCGTGATGGGCGCCTGAGTGGAGAAGCATGGTGTAACAAAGAAAATGGGGAAATTAAAACCTGCTGGCTTCTGAGGCATCTGCTGAAGCCCAGAGCAGCAGTTTCTGACAAACAAAATGAAGCACAGGGCAGCCAACAGTGCTCACGAAGCGCAGTTGTGAAACACAGGGAGCACAAGTTATCAGCACATGCCGGTCCCAAGGAGTACAAGATACATGCTGCTTTCCCTTAAAAAGTGCTCAATCTGCGATGTTGTCAAGGCTTGGGGTGGCTGGACTTAGAGTCCCATGGCCAGTTCTGGGCTGCTACTGGAATCCTCCTAGGTCCACAAGAACCTGGATTGGGGCAGCCACCAGTTCCTGAAGAACACTGGGGAGCACTCAGGAGGGGGGCAGTGGCAGTAGGCAGGCAGACCAGCACACAGAGTCACTTTGCAGAGTGGCAGTCCCTTCAGCAACCCATCAGGCAGCAGGTTAGCACAACAAAGAAAGTAGTCCAAATGGTGGTTCCCAGCAGCACAACAGTCCTCTGGTGCAGTATGTAGAGCCAGCAGTGTCTGGTTACAAGTCCCACGCAGTGTCTAAAAACATGGGGTCAGAGCCCCTGTACTTATACTCCAAAATGTCTTTGTTCAAGAGGTGGCTTCAAAAGAAACTTCAGAAGTGTACAACACCCCTTTTCAACTCAGCCCCTCCTCCAAGGCTCTCTCAGCCTCAGCCTTTGTCGCCTCTGCAGCCAGCTGGGCCAGCTGCAGCTTAAGATCCCTCTCAGCCTGTCTGTCCTCGAGCTCCTCAAGGGACAGGGTGTGGGAGGCGACATTGCTCCTGGCACTAGCCACAGTAAGGGACTCCCTATCTATGAGATTCTCTCTCTTTACTGGCGTCCCTGCCCAGTCATTTTCTCTTTCCTCCTCAAACTCATCAGGGCCTCTGCCCTCTAGGGGTGTGGACAGGGAACCCTCCCACTCAGCGGCATCACTAATCTCAAGGTCCTCTTCAGGGTCTTCCCTAAAACCAACACCCTCCCAGTTCTGTGTGAACGCTGAGTCCCTGCTCACCTTTATATAACCAATCAGGGCTCACCAAATGTCCAGCTGTGTGGATTCCCCACTCAGCGTCAACACCCTCTCCCTGCAGAACCCCTTCAACTCCTTGATACTGTAAAATGCCAGTTCGCCGAGTACAAAGGTAGATTCTATTCTGGCAAGGAACAAAAACACAAGTGCAACAACAAAATTCCCAGCTTAAGAATGCAGCAGGAGTAAAGAATAAAAGTGACCAACGATAGAACAGGAGAAAAAACACACAATGGTCTAAGTGGAGAGTTGTAGTGCAACAATGAGTTACTGTGGTATCACGCAAACGCAAGTCCTATCCTCACTGCTGATCACCAGTGTTAGAAATGGGGTTTCTGGTCACCTAAGCCAGGCAAAGCCCACAACTCTAGTCAGGGCAAGTAAGTTACACACTAAAGAAAACCTGTGCTCACCCTCTGGTAGCTTGGCGCAGAGCAGGCAGGCTTATCATCAGAGGCAATGTATAATGCGTGTGCGCAACGCGCTCACACAGCAACACAATGAATACACCACAAAAGAGATTCCACACAGGGTTATATGAAAATATATATAGTATGTTGTACATAAAATATAGACCAAAACGACATGAGTCACAATTACTGTGCATATTATGCACATACTGAGATAGTACATGTTTTCCTTGGCAATGCAAGGTAAAAACGTATATGTCGTACAGCAGTGTATGTAATGCCAATACGTTTAGAGAAAATCACATGAATCACCAATTATCACCTTAAGTACCGAGATCACAGCATGCTTGTGCTTCTAATGAACTTTGCATGGTAATCAGGCTTTCCAATGTAGTGCACAGAAGCAGCTGTGCGCCTACTACCTGCAATAAGGTAATCCTTAGTCTTCCTAAATGAGGGAAGTAACTAGTGGTGGGTCCAGGCCGTGCTCGGGGGCCTCCAATGAGGTTTCGCTCCTTGATGGCGTAATAAACAATGCCAATAGTAGATCAAGTGCCCCCAAGGTACATTCCTCAGAGAAGGGGGGGCACCAATCCAAGGATCATGCAGGGAGTCCTCGTTGGGTCCCCCTCTATCAGCTCCCAAAATGCAGCTGCCCGCTTGCGCGTGGTGCAGCTGTAAGAGCCCAGTACCTGCTCCAGGTGGCTTTACTGGACCCAGGCGGACCACCGGCGTCAAAGATCTAAAGTGGTGGTCTCTGTCTCGAGGCTGCACTACTCTGCTGGACTGGAGGTGTGACGGCGTCATCAGCGGAGGCGACACCCAGCATTGCAATGTGTCCGGAGCCCTACAGGGCTGCTCACACCACTGTTAGGTAATGCCCAAGAAGTTGGAGCCGGGGTTTACCTCAGGGCGTGCGGCGGCCTCTCGTGGTGATGCTGGGGGTAGGGCTAGCCTCTGTCATGGCAGCCCCGCTTCCAGCGTGTTGTTGGTGCATTGCTTCTGATTTGAAACAATAGGACACAACTAAACCCAGCACTCCCAAGAGGAGGCAAATGTACTGCTGCACCTTTAAATAACAAACGTAAATCAGCACTCCCAAAAGATGAGGCAATAAAACAAAACACAGCACTCTATTAAGGCGAGGTAAGAAAACAGATTTAGGTGCTTTTAAAGTGACACACACACATATTTATTAATCCAATACTTCAAGAAGGAAGGCAAAATATATCGGTTAATGCAGACTCCCAAATATCAAGTAGCTTAGGCACAAAACCAGAATAACATATGCTATATATACATGGAGCAGAGAAACTGAAACTCAGAAATTATATACATGAAGTAAGTAAAAGAAACATCACCGATCGTTCACTCAACATTCTTGCCAAACTCGGCTGGAGGAGCCCTTGACAGCCCAGACAGAATTCTCGATTGGGACCCTTAAAGTTCCCTGCGGCAACACGTCTGTTCCACAGCGAGCTCTCATGTGGGGGCCAAGATTTCCCGCCTTTAATACCTGTACTCAACCTGAGGAGAAGGTTCTAGAAACCTCGCCCCCTTTCTTCTGTTACAAAAAACCGACCTGACCGTACTGGTCTGTGTCAAGGTTAAGACAGAAGCTGGCAAGACCCCTGTATTTTGACTCCGAGACAGAGCTGTACATTCCACACATTTCTCTGGCAACAACAATCTCTGCCCTGAAAGGTACCAAGCACGCATCCCACACAACATGTTCCAGTTTACTCTGCTCGGGGAGGAGCGAAAACAAGTAATGAGCGAAAACATCTCATCCCCACCCTGCAACTGCATGTGAGCATAGAAAATGGAGTCGGTTGCACAAGATGGAGTCAGCACAGAAAATGGAGTCAGTTATCCCCTTTGCTGCTAGGCCTTCCCCCCCCCACCCTGTGCTAAGCCTTTTTTGGCTATTTGGGTTAGTTCGCGCTTAGGCCCCTGTAATGTTTTGACCACATAAGGTATCCACGCCAAATTTGAGTCCTTTGCTTCCAACATCATGGGGATTTTAAAGGTACCCAGGGTTTGTTGATTCACCTGGAGGGGAACCAGAAATTAGCCAAAATACAGCTACATTTTGTTTTGTTTTTTAAAAATGGGAAAAAAGTGCTGCAGATGAAAGCTTCTGATCTTTTCCCTGCAAATGGTATCAACAAAGGGTTTGTGGTGCTGAAATCACCATCTTCCCAGCTTTCAGGGACTGACAGACTTTTGTCAAAAAACCAAACATTTTTACACAGTTTTGGCATTTTACTGGGACATAGCCTATTTTTGCTATTCTTTGTGCTTTCAACCTCCTTCCAGTTAATGGTAGAAATGGGTATGAAAGCAATAATGGAACCTGGAAAGCTATACATTTCAGAAAAGTAGACAAAATTCTAAATTCAGCAAGGGGTCATTTGTGTAGATCCTTCAAGGCTTTTTTATAGAAACTAACAGTTGAAAATAGGAAAAAATGAAAATGAGTCGAAAAAAACTGCCATTTGTGCCAACTTTTTCACCTGTACCTTCTTCTAAATATGACAGATTTTTTAAAGCAATATACCATTACATCCACCGGACCCTTCTGGTTGTGGGGATACATAGGACTTGTAGGTTTACCAAGAACCCGACGAACCCAGAGCCAATAACTGATCAGCGTCTTGCAATGGTTTTTTAATGTGTACCGGGTATATAGCAATTCATTTGGGAAAATATAAACAGTGAAAAATTGGTATGAAAGACCCCTATGTATTTCTGAAATGGGAAAAAAATATAGAGTTTAGAAACAGTAGCTATTAGCACATCTCCGAAATTGTGGGTACCCATACTAGCATGTGAATTATAGGACATTTTTCAAAGTGACTTCTTTTTTACACATTGTCTTACATTTGGAAGGCAGAAATGCATCGAAAGTCAATAGGTAATAACAGTTGCTCTACAATTCAAACTTTGTAAAAAAAGCACATTTTCCTCACATTTCTGTGATGGAAAGTTCTGGAATCTGCGCAGATCCACAAACTTCCACCCACCCAGCATTCCCCTAAGTCTCCCGATAAAATAGGACATCACTTGTGTGGGTAGGCCTAGTGTCCGCAGCAGGAAATGGCCCAAAACGCAACATGGACACTCCACATTTTTACAGTGAAAACAGACCCCTTTTTTGCAAAGAGCCTAGCTGTGGATTTTGAACCCTAGCTCAGTTGGCATAAAAATGGTACCTCACTTGTTTGGGCAGGCCTACTACCCGCGACAGGAAACGGCCCAAAACTCAAAGTGGACACACCACATTTTCACAGTCAAAACTGAGTCTATTTTTGCAAAGTGCCTAGCTGTAGATTTTGAACCCTAGCTCTGCCGGCACCTAGGAAAACCTAGCAAACCTATAAATTTTTGAAAACTAGACACCCAGGGGAATCCAGGATGGGGTGACTTGTGTGGCTCTCACCAGGTTCTGTTACCCAGAATCCCTTGCAAACCTCAAACTTTGTCAAAACAAAACACATTTTCCCCACATTTCTGTGATGGAAAGTTCTGGAATCTGGGGCAAAATTAAATGGGGGGAGCAAAGACCCTTGCCCAAGGGGCCGCTTCCCCCTCCCTGGTGGTTAGTGGGTGGATCCCTGCCTGGGGATCACCCTCCTGGGGCAATCCCCAAGCACGTATCCACTAGGGAGTGGTACCATTGGAAAGGGGAGATTCTCCCCTTTCCAACGATACCTCTCTCATGTGTTTCGGTGCTCGGGGGGCTGAGATAGCCCCACGAGCACCGAAAGTGTGAAACTGAAACTGTTTCAGTTAAGTTTTCGTTGTAATTATGACAGCACGCTATGCGCGTGATCCTCATTGCAAGGAAAATCAAAACCATGCCTCCTCCCAAGGCAAAAAAAAAAAGGGAAATCCCTCTGCTGTTTACAGCAGAGGGATTTTTTGCAAGTGTGCTCATGACGGAACCACTCCGTCATGAGCACAGATGGGGTTAAACAAAATGGAGCCAATGGTCAATATATAGTTCTTAATAGCATTACATTCCACCTCTTGACCATTGACTCTCATAACATATCGGTCTGAAACCACCTGCTTTAGGTCGAAGCATAGATAAGAGACTAGGCACAAACTGGATACAACAACATAATGATAGCAAGATGCATATTGCTAATATTATCCCGCCTAAAACAGAGCGAAGTTTACCAAAATCCGGCAACCACCCAAACAACAAATCCCACCATCGTTTTTCTACATCCTGCTTGACATCTTTAGCCAACTTTCTTAAAGCGTCAATGTGGGACTGAATTGATTTTAGAATGATCTGAAAGATTGAAGCAACACATTCCATCGAAATCTGAACATCCATGAACACGGCTGCTAGGGCCATCTTTTTGGCTGGCCCTAGAACTCATTCGTCCCCTCTCTTGTTATCCCTGCATTGGCTCCCTGTTCAGAAAAGAATCCATTTTAAAGCACTGATTCTGGTTTTCAAAGCTTTTAATCAGATTGGAGCCCCTTATCTCAGACAAAGATTTCCTCATTACACTCCCCAACGTACCCTGAGGTCCTCATCTCAACTCTTGATTCCTGTTCCTAAAATTTCTCTTGCTCGGGTTGGAGGTCGATCTTTCCAAGTGATCGCCTCCCACCTATGGAACAGTCTCCTTTGGCCCTCAGACAGGTTCAGGACCTCCTTACTTTCAGGAAAAAACTTAAGACGTGGCTTTTCCAACTTTAATTCCCGTTTTTGGCAGGTTTCTCGTCTGGCTTTCTTCTGTTGTGTTTGTTTACGTGGTTTTTGCTTAGCGCCGGGACACTCCTGGGAGTAGCCATGCGCTTTATAAATGCCCAATTAACATAACATAACATGTTTCAAAAGTAAATAGTCAATCGCAGCTCTGTTCTGTAAGATAGCTTTTCTTGCCCCCGCACATTAAATAATAATTCTGCTAAAGCAATTGATGTATGATTAATATTTTTCACTGTCAAACATGCTAATTCACTAACAGCCCTAGAATTATAAATGGTTAGGCCTGGAATTCTTAATATTGAAGCAGCTAAACTGATATATTTACACTTAGATAATAAATGAACTTCAGAATCACAATGTTCACTGAGTTGAACAGCTTCTCTCGTTTTCCGGACATGTGTTGTTGGATTTAAAGGGAACATCATGAGACCTAATCTAGTAAAGGGTTGTATGACGTTACAACGCATGCCATTACAACGCACGCCGTTACAACGCACGCCGTTACAACGCATACCTTTACCCCGACTTGCTGTCGGGGGTGCGCTGGAAGTTGGAATAGTATAATTTACTATTCCAACTCCAGTGTGTGCAACGGTAGGGAAGGTGTTGGAGTTAACTCCAACACCTTCTACCCCCTGCAACAAGCCTTTCGCGTTGTAACGACATGCGTTGTAATGGCATGCGTTGTAACGCTTTCGTTGTAAAGGCTGTTTCCTCTAGTAAAGGCACACGGTCCACCTGTGATATTAGCTGGGATATACTTGTATGTGACATTACCACAAGAAAATCACCACCCTACAGGCAATTTACCGTGTTTTGATATGACTGGCAGCAGATACGACATCCTTACATGACATATTGTTATGCATCTTCTTACATAACTCTCATTTCGATTTTTGCATAGGGTTTGTTGTTCCCACGTAATTTTGATTCAGTTCCTTCAAGTCGTGTTTGAGCACATTTACCAAAGTTAATAGGGTCGCAGGTTAGATTATAACAAATGTCACCTTCAGTGACATTGTACTTTATCACTTGCGTTAGATTATTCCAAGTATCATCAGTAGTTTCTGGACAAAACCGGCAAAACTCATAAGGTGACATGTGTGTTCTCACATCATTTTCCTCCACTGCCCTGTCTGCATTTGTGACATTGAATGACTGTAGCAGTACATTGACGGGGGTAGGTATAGCTACTAGGCACGTGGAAATAATATCGATGGTGCTCTTCATGTTCGTCATGCAAAAGTACGACCTGTTGAGGACTGTCTGTGCAAGATAGGACCATACGTTGTCAGGTCGGCAATGATGTCAGTCTGCGCTGTCAGCTGGTCACTTTGGAGTAAGGGGTTCCAGGTCCCTCCCGGCCCCACTCGAACATGACCAAACACACTCCAGCGAGAGCAAGCAGAGCACAAACACGCCATGCTAGGATCTAAAAGAACAGAGAACAAACAAGTATTATTCATTCTCGCAAATAACATTTATCAGCAAGCACATGTTCCCACTTCTCTTGCCCTGGTTTCATGATTAACAGGACGTTGTCCTTTTATGTTGCATTAACTTCTGCCTGTTCGGGGGACAATTTGGAGATTCTACCCACAACTTGGACCCTGGATTTTTGTCAGTGGAGCCAAACCCTCCTTCCCCTCGCACAGTAAGAAGGGCTGGGGCAGTCCCCTTCTAGACTATCCCTCCGTATACGGGCATAATCACTATTTGAGCGATTCTGTCTTCAGTTTGTATTATCAAATCAGCGTCTCCACTGTTCAGCTGAATAACCTTGATTTCACCTTGATAGTCTGCATCAATGACCCCTCCCAGCACTTGAATGCCTTTGAGAGCCAACCCAGATCAAGGGTCGATCAAGCCAAAGTGCTCTGGGGGAATCTGGATTCCCACTCCTGTCTCAATGAGTGCTATATCTCTTGGTTTGAGTCTGTACAGTTTCAAAGCATGCAAATCAAGACCTGCAGCCTCTGGTGTCTCCTGGTACGGACAAAGGCTCCGGGAGCTGTCTCCAGTAGAAAATTATATTAGTGGCCACAAGAGGCTGAATCTGCAAAGCTGGGGTTAGCATCCACATCAGAGGCATTTGCCAAGGGTCTATTGTTCAGTATTTGTGACGCTTCATTCAAATGATCTCTCCAATTTTTCAGTGACCCATCAGACAACTTTCTCAATTGATCTTTCAACAATCCATTCAAGCGTTCAATCAAGCCCGCAGCCTGTGGGTAATACGGAATGTGAAAGATCCATTCAGTGTTGTGTTGTGCACAATAATCTTGCACCAATTTGCCTTTAAAAGGAGACCCATTGTCACTTTGAATTTGCAGTGGAATTCCATCATACAAAATCAACAAGTCTAACATTTTCAATGTGTTCAACTGAGTAGCACGTTTACATAGAAATGCTATCAAATATCGAGAGTATGTGTCCACAGCCGTGCGCACATATTGACATCCTCGACTAGTTGGAATGGGCCCAATGTAATCAATCTGCCAGATCTGTGCTGGTAATTTTCCTCTGCCTAACTGGCCTCTCACTATCTGTGGGACTGGTCTGTGTTGAGTATGCTGACAAATAGGACACTGTATTATTGTAGTTTTAATCAGGTCTAGGGGAATATGTATGTGATGGGCGCCTGAGGGGAGAAGAACGGTGTAACAAAGAAAACGGGGAAATGGACACCTGCTAGCATCTGAGGCATCTTCTCAAACCCAGAGCAGCAATTTCTGACAAACAAAATGAAGTAAAGGGCAGCCGACAGCACTCTCAATGTGCTGCCATAAAACAAAGGGAGTACAAGCGCTCTGCATACGCCCGTCCCAAGAAGTACAAGATACATGCTGCTCTCCCTTAACAAAGTGCTCAATCCGCAATGTTGTCAAGGCTTGGGGTGGCTGGACTTAGAGTCCCATGTCCAGTCCTGGGCTGCTACTGGAATACTTCCAGGTCCACAAGAACCGGGAGGGGGCAACCATCAGACCCTGGAGAACACTGTGGAGTACTCGGGGGGGTGCAGTAAGCAGGCAGGCCTGCACACAGAGTCACTTTGCAGAGTGACAGCCCCTCCAGCAACCCAGCAGACAGCCGGTTAGCACAACAAATCAAGTAGTCCAAATGGTGGTTCCTCCTGGCAGTACAACAATCCTCCGATGCAGTATGTAGAGCCAGCAGCATCTGGTTACAAGTCCCAAGCAGTGTCTAAAAACATGGGGTGAGAGCCCCTGTACTTGTACTCCAAAATGTCTTTGTTCAAGAGGGGACTTCAAAAGAAACCTTAGAAGTGCAAAACACCCCCTTTCAACTCATCCCTGGCTCCAGACATCAGTAGGGGGTAAATCAGCCCTTTGTGTGAGGGCAGGACACAGCCTATACAAATGCAAGTGTGCCCGCCTCCTGTTGTATTCCGCTTTAGGTGTACGTATATAGGTTTTCCTGAAACATGTCCTTATATAGACACAATTCGCATTGCCCTTATATAGGCATAGAATCCCAGTCCTTATTTAGGCATTAGCCGTGCACTCCAAATACAGGCATGGTCACCGACATCCGTCCACCCTAACGTCACAACGAGTTCTTAGAAACCAGACCCTTAAGCTCTTGGGAGTTCCCCTAGCACAGGATTATTGATTTCTCCAAGAACTCATCTATTATGCATGAACCGCTATACATTAAGTGTTCATTCCTGACGTCTTCCTCTGTCCGACTTCACGTCAATGCTAACATTCCAAAGTACCTACCAGGTATAAATATACCTTCCCTTGCCCAAGCAAGTTAGAGGAGACCTCGACTTCAGAGGAGCCCGTATCCCGGCCTGATGCACTGAGAAGACGCTGTCATCCCTGCTCGCAGAGAATCCAGCTTCCAGTGATCTGACTCCTTCGCGGGGTGTTAGAGTTCGAGTCCGGAAAGAGATTCCCACCTCTCTCATTCTCAAGGTATGGAGCTGACTAGAACCTAGAGGGACTCTTGGCATACTAGACTTAACATACTCTTAGTATACCATACTAGAGAATACTTCGCCTACTTCTTACCTTGCCCTACCCCTAGACTAGGTTAGGTACATTGGGGTAGAACTAGCTTAGAGACGCATCGTATGAGTACTCGCATTTTTAGCTCATGTTATTTATGTATGTGAATATATGCTAAAAGATAATGCTAGTGCAGTATTATTTATTTCTACTGCTTACGCTGTACATTATATATCTTGCATACTGTCTTGTGATCATAACAGCACATATCTCTTACACGAGAAACAAGACTGTTCAATAAAACCTTTTTATTGAAACGCCCTTCTATTCTTTCTGTGTAACTCTGAGGAAACTAAGCATGCACGATTAGCTGAGTGAAACTGTTATCTATTGTTTCCACGATTCTGAGACGTGTTCCGATTCTAAAGGGAAACAAAGTTGTCATGTTTATGCGGTTGCCAGAAACTTCTCCCTCCTTGTTTTCAAGGAGTTTCTAGTGGCCTCTGAGCTAGCTGGCACAAAGTAATTAAGTATAATATACTCGATAGGGACATACCGACCTCAGTCCTATGTCAAGCCTATAGGGTATATTATTCCAATGCGCAGAGCCTATTAGGGAAATAGAAACTACACTACATGGCGCCCAACCGTTTGGTAAGGCAGTAATTTAACCCTAGATACTGAGTAACTCAGTCGTGCTTTTCTCTCAGAGACCCCTACTCACATACTCCATAAGACGTCTGGAGTGGGTGGGGTTAAATATCCGCCAAAGCTAAATAGCACAAAAAACCCTAAATATTAGCTGTTTTGGTTTGTTCAACGTTGAAGGATACAGTGTTCCAAAATATTGTGCACCTTATCTTTTGTCTCCTTGAAACTTGTTCTACATTTTTCAAAAAACAAATGTCCAATCACGGGGACGATAACACCGGGAACGGTGTAGCTGCGGCTGAACCAGTCGTAACAGCTTTTAACTTTACAGGTTTAAATGAAACCGAGGAGGGTGTTATAGACATCGCTCCAAACTTAAGAAGAGCCATCACTCTAAAACTTATAAAACACGGCCTACCACCAAGCGGCGGTAGAGCAGTTTTTGTGATAGAGGCACACGAATCCTTTCAGACAGAGGTATTCTATTCATGGATAGTATTCCCAGAATCAAATCCAGTAACAAAACTGTTTCACTTCTACAAAGAAGATGAACCACCAGAGGAATATATTCCTTTCGAGGATATTGAAATTCCACTAACATACCAGGAGCATCAGCTCTGGTTTAAAGGCGCCCTAAAACATCACAAAAACATTACCAGGCTTGGTCCACTAGGTAGACCAAGAGCAACATGGCCGATTCTAGCCGGCTACACACCTCATCCTGACATCGAGGTAATGTCAGACGAGGAATTACTTACTCAACTTACAGAGTTAATAAAAATTTACAGACAATTGGTCCAATATGTGATGCGGACTTTCACAGTCCAACCACCATTGACCATTCCAAATCAAACCCCTCAACAGGGGAATACACTCAAAATTACACCACAGACTTTATACGCAGTCATGGGTAAAATGCCCACAAAACGTGAGCAAATTCCATTCTGGATAGCTCAAAAAATTACTCAAATCGAAGCAGTATTTCCTAATACTAGCCCTTATGAGAAACACAGAATCCTAACAATCTGTTTACCAATGGGGATCACACCACAACTGGAAGATTGCACCACTTGGGGCTCAGTCTTTGCTGCCATCTATACTAAAACACATGGTATTCCATCAATTGCAGTAATACCTGATGTCCTGAAACAAATTCAAAACTAATACGGGGCAGAGCCTGCTCTAAATTTAGGTATGAAATTACTGAAAAATTTCGACCAGGTCTCAACAATAATATTATCTAATATTAAAGGGGAGGCAGCATCAGTGGCGATCCGCCAACGATTAAGGGAATTTGATGTAACAGAACATCAAACAGAACTACCCAGAATAATAGAACAATCTTATGCAGAATTAGGCAGAGATAGTTTGGGTGGAAGACCATTGAAGCCAAAACTATCTGAGAATCCTGAAAAGGACTCTATTAAACAAACTCCTACATCTTCTAAAAAGAAGTGGGAAACTAATAAACAAAATTCAAACGAGAAACGTTCTCAATCCCGAGGTAGGTCTCCTCAAAAGGAGCACTCTGAAAGGAGGTATAATATCAGGAATAGGGATAATTTAAGAAAACCTGACAGGTATCAAGATACTGATACACGTTCCTCTCGTACCTTTCAGATATCGTCACAGACATCAGAAAGAAGAGGACGGTCAGAACATAGAGAAGAACGCGTGAAATCCAAAGAAGACAAACACGTTCAGAAAAATAAATCAAAACCTCAATTCTCAAAAAAGAAGGTAGCAGGTCTGAAGATCAGACATGCCGAGGATACTGAGAACACAACTCAAGAACGGAGAATGGGCTCAGACAATGCTGGACAGTGCGGCAGAAGTCACAATAGCTCGCCAGAACCTGAAGGAAGTTCTGGAGATAGTGGACTTGAATGAGTACATCACAGTAGAGACTGTAGACACCAGGGTTAGTACTCCACACAAGTTATATGAAATAACACTCCGAATGGAGGGAGACATACCAAGAAAGGTGAAAACGCTCTTTTGGGAGAAACTTTCAAGGGGTTATGATATACTTCTAGTAGAAAAAGACTGGCCACCACAATTTGTCAGGGAGTGCCCACATGGTGAGGACATTATTATGCCTGCCTTCTCCAACCATATTCCAATTCACCTAAAATATACTTATGCCAGGAAATGGGCAGTTGCTCAGGCCCCAGCATTATATAAAAATCATGTAGGATGGGATGAGGACTCACCTCACCATAAAATACAGTTAAAAAATGAACCTACTGCACAAAGGCAGTACCCAATAAAGCAAGAAGCTAAAAAACAGGTCAGGGAGATCTTAGATCAACTTGAATACCAAGGGGTGATTGAAACATGCACCTCTTCAATGAACAATCCTTTGTTCCTGTATCCAAACCAGACCATACATATCGTCTAGTTTTGGATTACAGACACTTAAACACTTGTTCTAAAACATTTGCAGTGCAAAATGCACATAGCACAGCATTAATGAATAACATTGTGCGTAAAAAATATAAAACCACATTGGACATTTCAAATGGTTTCTTTTGTCAAAACATAGCACCTGAAAGCAGGTACTTAACAGCTTTCTCAATAATGGGGACCCAGCGTCAATTTTGTAGGCTCCCACAAGGGTTCAAAAACAGCCCGGGGTTATTCTCAGCGAGAGTAACAGAGTTACTACAAATTTATGATAATGAGGCATTGTCATATGTCGATGACATCTATCTGACAGACAATGACCTAGATAGGCACTTGAACAGGGTGAGTACCATTATATTGGGCTTCGCCTCTGAGGGCTATAAATTCAACTTTAAAAAATACAGAATTGCCCATCTCAATGTCCTTTTCCTAGGATATGAGCTTTCAAGTGAAGGCAAGAGCTTGGCAGCTAACTTTTTAGAAAAGTGTGCGCTGCTCTAACCTCCAAAAACGCTGAAAAATTTACAATCCATCCTGGGTTTCCTAAATTTTGGAAGAACTTACATTCTAAATTACGCAGTAAGGGTTAAACCTCTCTACGAATTAATCAAACCTGATTTTTCAATCAAAAATTGGACACAAGAACACACAGAAATCTTGCGTTCACTCCAAGCTAACATGTTAGCTACAAATCACTTACAAACGCGCGTAAGTCAACGCAACTTAGTGATCCGAATAATTTCGGGTCAAAGCGGATTCACCTACTTAACATTTAATGAGGATGAAAAAGTACCAATAGCATACAAATCTCATTTGTATACACAAGCAGAAATGCGCTTCACTTCAACTGAAAAAATACTGACAGCAGTTCAAACCGCTGTAGCAAAAGAAAGAGCCCTAGCTCAAGGGAAACGCATTATTGTCGTAACCCCAGTACCAGCCTTAGAAGCTTTCACAAAAGCGAGCATTCCAAATGCAAAAGCTTTACATCCTAGATGTATACAATGGGTTAACTCTCTTGCTGCAACGGATGTTAAATATGTTTTTGATCCTGATTTAAAAACACAAGCGTTCCTGCAATATGAACATGAATGTCCTCTGCCCGCTGAAATTCTGCCTCTCGATCAGTACGAATTCATAATTTACACTGACGGATCCGCACAACCCGCTACAGGGAGTAAGCAAGCTTACAGTGCAGCATGCGCAATAGTTAAAGGTCGCATGCGAGATGGTAACTTCAGACCAATGGTCACTAAAACTCAATCTCTAGGAGATTGTACAGCTCAGCCAGCTGAACTACAAGCATTCAAACTGGCACTTGAAAGTACAGATCGCAAATTCCCCACACTGATAGTGTGCGATTCTTTTTACTGTGTTCAGTCGTATAATGAATATATACAAAATTGGCTTGAAAATGGGTTCAAAGATGCAAAAGGTGGCACAATAAAGCATAAAACGCTTTGGGAACAAGTAGTTCAGTTAAAAAACAAACTACCAAAAGCTCACGTGATACACACGCTGAGTCATCAACGTGATGGCCTTCACGTTGCAGGGAATTCATTGGCTGACGAAGCTGCAAAGGGGGCTGTTCAAACGGCTTCCGTAGCTGCGATCACTCATTCAAAAACGAGAATAGACAGTGAGATATTGTTGGCTGTCAATGCTTCAAGCAAAGGCAGTGGTGCAGCGTTACCAAAAAAGTTTCCACTCAAGTACTCTTATGTAATTGATGCGAACAACGTTCCTTTTGCTCGAATCCCTGGAGTGGGGGATAGGGTAATTCCAAACAAGGAACGTAGATTAGGACTAATCCTAGCAGCACATGAAGGGATAGCTTCTGCTCATGCAGGTGTTTCTGCAACAGTATCTTTACTTAAACAAAGATATTGGTGGCCTGGCATTAGGAAACAGACCAAGAACTATGTTTTAGAATGTGAAATATGCCAACAGATGAAAGTCTCCACAGTGAAACGTCCTGCGCAGACTCCCTGTTAATTTCAGACAAACCATTAGCTTGTGTTTACCTGGACCACTGCGGTC
Organism: Calotriton arnoldi; assembly: GCA_963921515.1. Taxonomy (NCBI): domain Eukaryota; kingdom Metazoa; phylum Chordata; class Amphibia; order Caudata; family Salamandridae; genus Calotriton; species Calotriton arnoldi. The sequence goes on along the minus strand of CAWUFW010003103.1, from coordinate 1,385,344 downwards.
CCTTGCAAAGGGACGGTAACTATAAATATATAATGGTCGCAGTGGATTCGTGCTCAAGGTTCCTATGGATATGGCCTCAGCGCTCGGCTGACGCTCGAACTGTTATAAAAGATTTGCGAGTCTTTATCGGCACATACGCAATAGGCACACTACATTCTGACCAGGGCCCTGCGTTTAGCTCTCGGCTTACAAAGAAGCCATGGCCAGTTTGGGCGTTGCATTGCGGTACTCCTCTCCGTTTCATCCTGAGGGAAATTCTGTTGTGGAAAGGAAAACCCGGGACATAAAGCAGTCTATAACAGCTAGAGTATTAGGTTCGGGTGACGGGTGGGTCAAACATCTTTATGGGGTCCAACGCTCATTAAATAATTTGCCAAGAAGTTCTCTAGGGGGTCACTCCATATGAGGTCCTATTTGGGACAAGAATGTGGGTTCCTGATCTCGAATGTAAAGGCACAGTGGTGGAAAATAAACCCTTTGATATCAAAGATCGTTTGGCTGTTTTACAGGATCTAAATGAACTAAGATCGAAACAAAGCAATGTATTCCTGAAGCCAACCACCACTGGGGAAAAACCGGCAGTCCCAGCAAGGCCTGTCTGGATCCCAAAAGTTGGGGATCTAGTCAGAGAGAAGATTGCGGACAAGAAGGAATTTGGACCTTCTTACAGACAACCAGTACCTGTCCTAGCCATTCAAGGAACAAGAACAGTACTTCTGCCGCCCCTTGCTGGAAAAAAGGAGAAAAGATTTGTGTCAATCGACCTCATCAAACCACAGTATGTGGCCAATACTAAATAGTAGGCCTCGTGGACTCCGACCTAGTAGCAGACGCACTCCTCTCGCTACTATCCAAGAGGTTCAGACTGAAAGACTGATAACCATCGAGAATTCAGCAATAACAGATGAAGGACTAAGCAACAATGCTATGGAACTCATCCCTCTTGAAACTCAAGTATCAGTTCGTCCAAATACACCTGTCTACACCAACGTAACAAGTGATCAACTGGTTCCAGTGATTTCGACAAATCCTGATGCAATTCCAACAATTGACAGAACTGCTTCTGGCTATTTCATTAACTTTGATACGTTTTCTGAGGATCCGAGTGAGCCTGAAACGACGCCAGCATCGAAAACTTTCAAACAGCAAGTACAAGACTTTTTTCATTTTCTGAAAAAGACTTATCTGGTTTCACGATGGATTGAACTATGGATTATTTCTGGAATATTTTTCTTTCTGCTTTGGCTAGCTTTGGTTATGACTATCAGCGTGCTTATAAATGGCAGATACATCCATTTGGATATTGAAAGTAAAAATGTGAACTTACTTTTGAAACCACACAAATCATCCCATCGTGAAGCAAGAGACTTGTCAGCAGTAAACATCACAGCCGTTCCTATACAGGATGGTATAGTGTGGGACAAAACCGATTTCGATATCTTCGGCTCTACGGAACTTTTGAACATTCCACATTTATTTAAAATTTCACTAAGTGATTTTATTACCTCCAGTACCTATTCTGATGATTGGGACTTTGAGACTGTAAATGATATGATGTTTGATCTAGAAAGGTCTGCTGCATTTTCTAACAATGAATATTTAGAGGGTTCATCAGACTATGAACAGCTGTATTGCTATAATCACTATGGTCATCATTTTTTGCATAAAACTGCAACACCTAGAAATGTGTTTATGTTTAACCAATGGGAGCATTGTCCTACACCACCAAAAGGTAGTTCAAAAACGTTTGCTAAAACGTTTCCCTATTTTTCAGGGTACACTACATCTGATCCGGAAACATTTTACTATAAAAATGTAAACAAAACAGGACAGAAAATTATTTTAACAAGTACAAAACAGATTTACTCTGCAGCATTTATTGCCCAACTGTCTAGACATGGATTCGATTTGTGGAAAGACACAATAGACAAAATCTGTCTGGGGTTCTAAAGATTGGCAAGTGCAGGGGATAGAAGCTTTGTTTAGAGCATGTATCATCCCTCATCAAATAATGTTTTTGAATGACACTGTGCAACAAACGTCTTGCCTTGGTTTATCCAAGATCAAAGACATGAAAACACCTTCTGTACCAACACCTGCCAGTAATAACAATACACAAGCAGCGGTTACAGTTGACTCAATATTACAAATCAACAGAACAAATCCTGATTGGAGTAAATGGTTGATCTGGCCCACAGACACAAACATCTGTCAAGAAAGATTCCTGAATAAAACACAGGGCTTTACTATTCATAGGCCAGACCCACAATACGTCCAAAGACAACATCCGGGGGTAGTAACAACATACAGTGTGGGAAAATTGTGCCTTGATTGGCTACAAAAATCTACACTTGAGGATGTGAAACAACACTTATCTTTACTTAAAGAAGACGCAGACCTTAGGGAATTCTTGCTAGGACCAAGAAAACCACGTCAAAAACGTTTCATATATGCCGGCATCTATGCTGCTTATAATGAAGCATGGAAGGTTTCACAGGTAGAGGCCGCAGAACGAATACGTGAACTTGATCGTATTAATTTAGAGAAAACTCTCTCTGTGGTCGACAATGGGTTAACAACTTTGTCATCCAGAATTTATTCATTGGACAACATTGTATCCTCTGCTATTGACACACTGGAACAAGATTTAGCCATGTTACAACAAGGCCAATCTCAGTTACGTTCTATTATGTTATTAAGCTGGACGCTGCAATCTTTGCGTGCGGGCTATGTGCCTTGGCGTTTTATCAACACGTCGTCTCTGTTTGCAGAATACAATCTAACTGATAAACAGATCAAACTGGCACAAAGGGGAGCAAAGTATACAGTGCTGAGCATTGAAAAACTGGAAAAATTACCATTCACTGTGGCAGAAAAACCAGCTACAGAATGGCTTATTCATGGCAAAATTACTCTGCCTGTCACTACTTTTCTGTTTCAGTATTGCCTCAAACAAATGCAAGCGGGCAAATATGAAAGGTTGGGTAAAGAATACATTAAGACATCCTGGGATTTACCTTACGAATACAGATGTTGGAGTGGGGAACGTGAAGTGTTTCTTAGCGGTACACACTGTGAAAATGCACTAAGCGGTTCACTCATATGTCAAGACATTTCTTTACACGGGGCTTGTAATGGTTCTGTGGCAAATTTGTCCTGCCACCAGCAAGGTACACCAGCTGCTGTGATTAATCCAACGTTTGGCCAACTTTCTAATGGGAGTTACCTCATGTTGAATGATCAGAGTTGCTGTGGCATGTTGCCAGGCATCCCATATCTAGTAACGGTAGACTCCAGGGTCACTTGCTGTATGCAAGTATTGTTCCCCCCAATAGACACAGTCAGGGAGTCGCCTTTATGGCCTTCGTTGAATGTTTCTTTTATACGATTTGATACTTTAAGCAGAATGAAAGCCATGCTTATACAACAAACTGTGCCTCTGACCTCTGCCAAACAAATCTATGATTTGCAAATTGCAAGGACTTCGGGTGAGATACAGGCTTTAATTCGTACAAACTGCCCTATACATTTCACAGAAATGATGGGATGTATCTTTAACATGTCTGATACGAGCGGAATTGTACATATATTTAAGACCATCTGCTCGGGACTGTTAGCACCTTTTCAAGCAGTCCTCGGAATCATCCCAAACTTCACATTCGGTGTTTGGAGGTGTGCCATTAATTCTAGCACTTGTTGCAGGAATCCTATTCCTATTCCTACTACTACGCTATGGCAAGCCTATCCGCCGACATCACTCCGAGCGATGTGGAGAAAGCTCTCCAAGAACGGAAGTGCCGTGAGTGCATAGTGCAACTTTTGGGCATACCTCGTCTACGGGAACTTAATACAACATGGTTCCTGTCATTCAGACCAATCTGGCAAGATTGCATCTTACCTGTTCTACGCTGCCTGCTTTGCGGTGAAGAATGCGTGCTAGACACCTGTCTAACACTCCCATCAGTCATGCCAACGGATATCGATACTCTGCTGGACCCGTTAACGGCCCATGATCTGTGTTGTCCCCAGAGGCTACCAATCCTGATGACGGCATTCATTGAGATCTCACAGACGCTTCCTGCTGATGCTGAGGTACGAGATGGATCAACAGGCACACAGGTAACAACGGACGCGAACATTGCTGCGGCATCTTATGCTGAGGGCGATGCTTCTCATCTCTGTGCAGTTAATCTCCTACACAAGGTGTTCCAAATGTCACCAACATCGGTTGACGATATTTTGTCTACGGAAATAGATGATTTCATGTTTACACCAAACCCATACACTGACTTTGATTCGGCTCACAGTGTACCAGGGATGCAATGAAATTGGCCTTCATATTTTCTAAAACTTGGAACTCTTCCCAGAATTGAACTTTTCTTTTTTTTTTATACATGGCAAATCAATCTGCTTACAATAGAACTATTCTTATAAAACGGACTTCTTTGAAGAAAACTTTGTCTAAAAATTTCGTTTACTTCCATGATATGAAAATGGCTTTGATTTTTGAACAACTTGTCAACCATTTCATCAAATGTATATATTTCTGTTTATTCATTCATGTTGCATTTATTTCCAATATATGCTTAGAATGAAAAAAAAATGCTTTAAAAAGTATAGTACCTATTGCATTCAACAGTTTCTTTTTAAACTTCTTTTAATATGCTTTTAAAAATGTTTTTAGCAACATGTGGTACTCAGTTTAATGTTTAGCATTTAGTATTATCGTTCATTCGAAAGTGGAGTGGGTGTTGTATTCCGCTTTAGGTGTCCGTATATAGGTTTTCCTGAAACATGTCCTTATATAGGCACAATTCGCATTGCCCTTATATAGGCATAGAATCCCAGTCCTTATTTAGGCATTAGCCGTGCACTCCAAATACAGGCATGGTCACCGACATCCGTCCACCCTAACGTCACAACGAGTTCTTAGAAACCAGACCCTTAAGCTCTTGGGAGTTCCCCTAGCACACGATTATTGATTTCTCCAAGAACTCATCTATTATGCATGAACCGCTATACCTTAAGGGTTCATTCCTGACGTCCTCCTCTGTCCGACTTCACGTCAATGTTAACATTTCAAAGTACCTACCAGGTATAAATATACCTTCCCTTGCCCAAGCAAGTTAGAGGAGACCTCGACTTCAGAGGAGCCCGTATCCCGGCCTGATGCACTGAGAAGACGCTGTCATCCCTGCTCGCAGAGAATCCAGCTTCCAGTGATCTGACTCCCTTCGCGGGTGTTAGAGTTCGAGTCCGGAAAGAGATTTCCACCTCTCTCATTCTCAAGGTATGGAGCTGACTAGAACCTAGAAGGACTCTTGGCATACTAGACTTAACATTCTCTTAGTATACCATACTAGAGAATACTTCGCCTACTTCTTACCTTGCCCTACACCTAGACTAGGTTAGGTACATTGGGGTAGAACTAGCTTAGAGACGCATCGTATGAGTACTCGCATTTTTAGCTCATGTTATTTATGTATGTGAATATATGCTAAAAGATAATGCTAGCGCAGTATTATTTATTTCTACTGCTTACGCTGTACATTATATATCTTGCATATTGTCTTGTGATCATAACAGCGCATATCTCTTACACGAGAAACAAGACTGTTCAATAAAACCTTTTTATTGAAACGCCCTTCTATTCTTTCTGTGTAACTCTGAGGAAACTAAGCATGCACGATTAGCTGAGTGAAACTGTTATCTATTGTTTCCACGATTCTGAGACGTGTTCCGATTCTAAAGGGAAACAAAGTTGTTATGTTTATGCGGTTGCCAGAAACTACTCCCTTCTTGTTTTCAAGGAGTTTCTAGTGGCCTCTGAGCTAGCTAGCACAAAGTAAATAAGTTTAATATACTCGATAGGGACATACCGACCTCAGTCCTATGTCAAGCCTATAGGGTATATTATTCCAATGCGCAGAGCCTATTAGGGAAATAGGAACTACACTACAACTGTGTAACAAAGAAAACGGGGAAATGGACACCTGCTAGCATCTGAGGCATCTGCTCAAACCCAGAGCAGCAGTTTCTGACAAACAAAATGAAGTAAAGGGCAGCCGACAGTGAGAAGGGCTGGGGCAATCCCCTTCTAGACTATCCCTCCGTATACGGGCATAATCATATTTGAGCGATTCTGTCTTCAGTTTGTATTATCAAATCAGCGTCTCCACTGTTCAGCTGAATAACCTTGATTTCACCGTGATAGTCTGCATCAATGACCCCTCCCAGCACTTGAATGCCTTTGAGAGCCAACCCAGATCAAGGGTCGATCAAGCCAAAGCGCTCTGGGGGAATCTGGATTCCCACTCCTGTCTCAATGAGTGCTATATCTCTTGGTTTGAGTCTGTACAGTTTCAAAGCATGCAACTCAAGACCTGCAGCCTCTGGTGTCTCCTGGTACGGACAAAGGCTCCGGGAGCTGTCTCCAGTAGAAAATTATATTAGTGGCCACAAGAGGCTGAATCTGCAAAGCTGGGGTTAGCATCCGCATCAGAGGCATTTGCCAAGGGTCTATTGTTCAGTATTTGTGACGCTTCATTCAAATGATCTCTCCAATGTTTCAGTGACCCATCAGACAACTTTCTCAATTGATCTTTCAACAATCCATTCAAGCGTTCATTCAAGCCCGCAGCCTGTGGGTAATACGGAATGTGAAAGTTCCACTCAGTGTTGTGTTGTGCACAATAATCTTGCACCAATTTGCCTTCAAAAGGAAACCCATTGTCACTTTGAATTTGCAGTGGAATTCCATCATACAATATCAACAAGTCTAACATTTTCAATGTGTTCAACTGAGTAGCACCTTTACATAGAAATGCTATCAAATATCAAGAGTATGTGTCCACAGCCAAGCGCACATATTGACATCCTCGACTAGTTGGAATGGGCCCAATGTAATCAATCTGCCAGATCTGTGCTGGTAATTTTCCTCTGCCTAACTGGCCTCTCACTATCTGTGGGACTGGTCTGTGTTGAGTATGCTGACAAATAGGACACTGTATTATTGTAGTTTTAATCAGGTCTAGGGGAATATGTATGTGATGGGCGCCTGAGGGGAGAAGAACGGTGTAACAAAGAAAACGGGGAAATGGACACCTGCTAGCATCTGAGGCATCTGCTCAAACCCAGAGCAGCAGTTTCTGACAAACAAAATGAAGTAAAGGGCAGCCGACAGCACTCTCAATGTGCTGCCTTAAATCAAACGGAGTACAAGCGCTCTGCATACGCCCGTCCCAAGAAGTACAAGATACATGCTGCTCTCCCTTAACAAAGTGCTCAATCCGCAATGTTGTCAAGGCTTGGGGTGGCTGGACTTAGAGTTTCATGTCCAGTCCTGGGCTGCTACTGGAATCCTTCCAGGTCCACAAGAACCGGGAGGGGGCAACCATCAGACCCTGGAGAACACTGTGGAGTACTCAGGGGGGGGTGCAGGGGTGCAGTAAGCAGGCAGGCCTGCACACAGAGTCACTTTGCAGAGTGACAGCCCCTCCAGCAACCCAGCAGACAGCCGGTTAGCACAACAAATCAAGTAGTCCAAATGGTGGTTCCTCCTGGCAGTACAACAGTCCTCTGATGCAGTATGTAGAGCCAGCAGCATCTGGTTACAAGTCCCAAGCAGTGTCTAAAAACATGGGGTGAGAGCCCCTGTACTTGTACTCCAAAATGTCTTTGTTCAAGAGGGGACTTCAAAAGAAACCTTAGAAGTGCAAAACACCCCCTTTCAACTCATCCCGGGCTCCAGACATCAGTAGGGGGTAAATCAGCCCTTTGTGTGAGGGCAGGACACAGCCTATACAAATGCAAGTGTGCCCGCCTCCCTCTCCCCCAGCCAAGGAAGATCATCAGTATGCAGCTGTAACTCTGTCACACCCAACCCTTTTGATGTGATGGCTGTCTGGAAAGTATGCACAAAGTGTAGCTGTCAACCAGGCCCAGATGTGGATTGGAGTCAGGCTGCAAAGCACAAAGAGTTATAAGCACAGAGAAATGCCCACTTTCTAAAAGAGGCCTTTCCAAAATAGTAATGTAAAATCCACATACACCAGTAAGCAGGATTTATCATTGCCATTCTAAACATACCAAACATGGCAATGCTACTCCTTTCAGATCAGGAATTACCACTTAAACATTAATTCCCAATGCTAGTCTATGAGACGAGTAGGTTTTACAGTAGTGAGAAACAAAATAGGCTGTTTGTTACTACCAAGACATGCGACACAATAAAGGCACATGTCTTACCTTTTACTTACACAGCACCCTGCCCATAGGGCTATCTAGGGCCTACCTTAGTGGTGACCTATGTGTAGTAAAAGGGGAGTTTAAGGCTTGGCAAGTAGTTTTAAATGCAAAGTCAATGTGGCAGTAAACTGCACATGCAGGTCCCGCAGTGGCAGGCCTGAGACAGGTTTGAAAGGCTACATCTGTAGGTGGCACAAGCAGTGCTGCAGGCCCACTAGAAGCATTTAATTTACAGGCCCTGGGTATATGGGCTACCACTATACAATGAACTTACAAGTAAATTAAATATGCCAGAGAGATGTAAACCAATCATACCATATTTAAAGCAGAGAGCACATGCCCTATAGCACTGATTAGCAGTGGTAAAGGGTCCAAAGTCCTAAAGCCAACAAAAAGATGGTAAGAAAGATAGGGGGAATAAGGCAAAATGTTTGAGGATAACCCTGCAAAAAGAGTCAGTTCCAAAACAGTATGACCACTGTCAGGTGTCATCTGGTGTTCTCAGAGCAGGTGAGACCTAACACATTCCGCCGGATTATGGTAGCAGACAACCAGGAGAGACTCTAGCCTTGGCTTTTGTTCCCTTTGAGTGGGGGGGGCTCTCAAATCTTTCGAAAGTTGCTGTGAGCCCCACTATGCCTGTGGTCTGTCTGTTGGGGAATGACTTGGAGCACACTGCCTGGAACGAAAAGGAGCTCAGGCCACACCTGGAATTGTTAGGGTTGCCTGAGTAGATCTGTGCACCCACTAGGTCTATGGCTGCCCAGGCGGGGAGTCAAGAAGATCTGGAGCCTGAAAGAATGGACCAAACAGCTGCCAGGAAAGGGAAGAGGAAGGGGCGTGAGATGCCAGCCCTTCAATATCCCCCAGCACAGGTGGATGGGCCACAAGGAGGAGACCACCCCGGAGCCTACTGGGGAGGACATTACCTCCCTGGATACCCTGACTGAACTTGCTGGATGGCAAGTGGAAGGAGGGACTACTAGGGAGAAGTTCTGTAAGACACAGAAGGCAAGCCCAGCCCATGAAGGCCTCAGGCAGCAAGCCGAAGCCTAGGCGGCTGGTAACACCTCTGGAGATCACCATATATATTGGGAGAATGGCCTCCTGTATGGTGAGCCTAAGGCTCCTGAGCATAGGGCAGCTAGTGTATTGGTAGTTCCCCAATGGACCTTCCTATTGTGCCTAGCTCATGAAACAAACGGACTTGTTGAAATATTCAATAAGCTCCTTAAAGGCATGATTATGGGCCTGCCACAGCCCATCACGGGGAAGTGGGATGTCCTCCTGCCATGCCTTTTTTTGCTTACAGAGAGGTGCCACAGAAAGGAGCCGGCTTTAGCTCATTTGAACGTTTGTATGGCCACCCCGTAAGAGGTCTTCTCAGTTTGGTCAAGGAGGGGTAGGAGCAAGCTCCCAAAAAAAACCCCACAGGATGTGGTTAGCTACAGGCTTGCACTCAGGAACCAGATGGCCAAGTTCTGGAAGAAAGGCTGTAAGAACTTGGAGGCTACCCAGGAGGTTATGTAGCAGTGATATGACCAGTAGGCTACCCCTACGGAGTTTCAACCTGGACAGAAAGTGTGGGTGATGGAGCCAGTGGAGCTCAGGGCTCTCCAGGATCGCTGGATTGGGCCATATGAGGTGGTGGAGAGAAAGGGGGAGTCCACCTACCTGGTGGGTCTCGAGACCCCCAGGTACCCCTTATTGGTACACCATCTCAACCGCCTCAAAAACCACTATGAGAGGCCTGAGGTCACCATGCTACTGGTGACAAATGATGGGGAGAAAGATAGTGAACCTCTCCCTGATCTCCTCTCATCTACAGAGGAGGATGGGTCAGTGAAAGGTGTCAGCCCCTCCCCTACCCTGACCCCAGAGCAGCAGAGGGACTGTCACCATTTACTGGAACAGTTTGCCTCCCTATTTTCCCTCACTCCTGGGCTTACATACTTGTGTACCCATGATATAGATACTGGAGACAGCCTGCTTGTCAAAAACAAAATGCGCAGGCTATCTGACAAGGCGAGGGCCAGCATAAAAGCTGAAGTCACTAAGATGCTGGAAATGTGGGCCATTGAGCACTCCAGTGGTCCATGGTCCAGCCCAGTGGTGCACGGACCAAAGGCGGCCCCACAGGGCCTTGCCCCAGAACTCAGGTTCTATGGTGACTACGAGGACTTAACTCAGTCACCAAGACTGATGCACAAGCCAACCCCTGATCTGATGAGCTCATTGATAGGTTAGGGCTGCCAAGTTCCTAAGCATTTTAGATCTGACTTCAGGGTGGTGGTAGATTGCCCTGAACAAGGGGGCTAAAGAGAGGTCTGCCTTCTCCACACCAGAGGGCCCTCTTCAGTTTAAAGTGTTTACATTTGGGCTCAAGAATGCCCTTGTCACCTTCTAGAGGCTGGTGAACCAGGTCTTGCAAAAGGCAGGCCTGACTATCAAGGCCAATAAGTGCCAGATAGAACAGAGATCTGTGGTGTACTTGGGACACCTAGTGGGCAGGGTAAGGTGCAGCCACTCCAGGCCAAAATAGAGACTATCATGGCTTGGAAGCCCCCAAAAACTCAAACAGAGGTGAGGGCCTTCCTGGGCCTCACTGGGTACTACAGGAGGTTTGTCAAGGGATATGGCATCATTGTTGCCCCTTTGACTGAGCTGACTTCCAAGAAGCAGCAAGGAATGTGATCTGGAGACCTGTAAGAAAGCCTTTGTCTCCCTAAAGCAGGCAATGTACACAGCCCCTTTGCTCAAGGCCCCTGACCTTTCCCAGAAGTTTATTGCCCAAACAGATGCCTCAGAGCATGGTGTAGGGGCAGTCCTATCACACCTAAATGAGAAGGGCCTATTTTCACCTGTAGCATTCATCTCTAGGAGGTTATTTCCCAGGGAACAGAGGTGGAGTGCTATTGAGAAAGAAGCCTTTGCTGTGGTCTGGTCACTGAAAAGGTTGAGACCGTACTTGTTTGGGACTCATTTCCTGGTTTAGACAGACCACTTGTCCTCTAGGGACTAATGCAAATGAGGGGTGAGAATCCAAAATTGTTGCGGTGGTCTATTTACCTACAGGGACTGAACTTTACAATGGAACACTGCCCTCGGTCATACAATGCCAATGCTGATGGCCACTCCAACTTTTTCTGCCTTAGTGAAGAGAACTTCCAAGAGGTTGGCTAGTTCTCCCCACTTTCAGCTGTGAGGGACATGTGTTAGACCTGTCAGCCTTAGGGTGGTCTTCCTCCAAAGGTTTTACCCCACCTCCTCCATATTTGCTGACCTTATTTTTCATGAGTCACAACAGCCTTAGAGTGGCCTTCCCAGAAAACTTTTCCTTCACCCTCCCATTTTGATGAAGTTGTTTTTGCTGGCCTTAGGACTCTGCAAAGTGCTTTTGCTCACTTCCCTAAAACATGGTAACATTGGCTTACACCAAATTGGCAAATTTAATTTACTTGTAAGTCCTTAGTTAAAAATGATACTGGTGGTACCCAGGCTCAGGGTCTGAAAATTAAATGCTGCTAGTGAGCCTGCAGCACTTGTTGTGCCACCCACCCAAGTAGCCTTTTAAACATGTCTCAGGCCTGTTATTGCAGCCTGTGTGCACAGTCTTTAAACTGCCCTTTCAGCCTGGCAAAAAAACCTTTCACCAGGCCTAAACCTTCATTTTTAATCCATGTAAGTCACCCCTACATAGTAAGCCCTACACAGCACAGAGGGCAGGGTGCCATGTATTTAAAAGTGGGACATGTACCTTTAAGTTTTACGCCCTGACTTGGTGTAGCTGCCAGCTTGCCTTTGTGTATTCCTCCCAGGGAGTGAGATAAAAGGGGAATAGCTGTTGTCAGGATGAGCCATCTCCGTCAGGATGAGGGGGGAAAGTTGTCACCTACCACACTTACACATCACTAAGACTCTACCTCAGCACATTCACAAAGGGTTCCTACATAAACGCAGCATTCAATAGGGAGGATGTGTAAAATAAAATACATTTTTTAAAATAATATATCATATATCTGGCTCAAAAAGAATGCAAGGATCTCTATACACTGTTTTCCAAAACATGCAGCTCTCGTCCAGGGCACAATGCATTCTTTACATTAAAAAACATAGAGAAGCGCTACGTATATAAAATCTGAAATAAATGCATCAGCTTCAGTTATTTTTCAAGCATGGAACAAACTTTTGCTAAGCGCTCTGATGCCCTCAGACATAGGTAGCACTTTATAAAACTGCAAAAAAAGAAACTCGCAAATACCCTGTTTAGTCAGTAGGTCTCTCAGCACTTCGGTGGTCATTGAAATGATAGGCACAGGGAAGATATATATTTATAAGAAATTGGATTATTGGTTGAGGGGAGGGGAGGAGAGGAGGAAGCCCCACTCAGGGAACAACCACAATGCTTGTTAGGGTGAACACCACAAAAAGTCACTAAATTAACTTCTGCTTAACCCTCTGGTAGCTTGGCACAAAGCAGTCAAGCTTAACCTAGAGGTAATGTGTAATGTATTTATACAGCACACAAACAGTGATAAAGTGGAAACACAACATAAGAAAAATCCCAGAACGACAAAAATCCAATTACTAGAACCAGAGTTCAGACTAACCGCGATGGAGCTTGGGTTGGATACAGGGACCAGGTTAGTCCCGCTGAAAAGTTACCTTCTAAGTCTTGCACAAAAATTTCCGTTTTCGGTGGAGACGGCCGTGAGAAGGAGGATAAGCTTGCGCACGGTGGGTGCTGTAATGCGAATAACAGGTTGGGCATTGCAGAGTGTCGTCCCCGTAGCGTGAAGAGCAAGTTGGGTATAGCAGACAGACGTTGTTGTATCTTCACGTTGGTGTCATCGCAGGCTGTCATTACTGTAGCACGAAGATCATGTCTCGCGTTGTTGGTCATCACTGGCAGTTGCTGTTAACACAAAGAGCAGGTCTCACCAGAGCTATACATTTACGGTCATTGCAGAACACAGAGCCTTGGCACGAACTGGCCCGTTCACGGTAATGAGTAGCGCAAACTTCAGGATTTTCACCTTTTCTTTAGGAGGAGTACACTCTGATGCTAGTCAAGGGTCCAGGACCTGGAAAGGTACCTCTTGGGGATCAGGGAATTACTCCAGCAGAGGCCAGCAGGGCTCAGACAGGTCCAGTTGCAGCAGGTCAGCCGGGCAGTTGCAGGGAGGCCTTTAAAGCTTGTTGTGCCCCTGTAGCTCAAGCAGGTCAGTAAAATGACCCTTGAGGTCACTCTGGTTAGCCTGGAATGCAAGCAAGCAGGTCCAGTCTTCCTTCTAAGACAGCAATGAAGTCCTTCAAGCAGCATGGCAGTCCTTCTTCTGTAACATCCGCAGGTCCAGGAGTGTTCTGATGAGTGGCTCTGGTAGTCCAATATTTATTCCTGGTGCCAGCCTTTGTGTGAGGGGTGGGGCTCCCTCTCCTACCCCCACATCTGTTTCTGGAAAATTCTTTCTCTTCCCCTGTCAAGGCTCAAAACTGTCTGGGGTGACAAAAGGTAGGGCAGGCCTGGTGTCAGGTTGCTTTGTGTGTGCAGGAGGCAAAGCCCTTTGACGTGTTAGTGGGGGTATGTTATATCTACTGCGGACCCCAACACTGGCACATGTTATGGGTGCCCCGGGTGGGCACCAGGGCACCCACTTTAGAAAAGCAGGAGAACCACCAAGCATTTTGTTTAATGTTGTGAAGGGCTGCTGGGAGTGCAGTAGCCCCCAGCCACATTTAAAAAAACACAGTAAGTCTCCTGGGCAATTGAAGCCATGACTCCAGGAGAGCTTGCCATATTTTTCAAAAGCACTCTGACCTGAAGCTGTATGCTGTTCATTTGGAGTGCTGGGACCCTTTGTGGTTGGTTCTATGGCTGTACATTGTTGTCTGAAAATTGTTACCTCAAAGACATTTTTTATGTTTTTTTTAAATAATGCTTTATTGAAAACATGTTGTGACAATCACACTTGTTAAACATGCAACGTGTAAATTTATAAAATAAACATTTGATTATAACTAGTTGTGACTTGTTGACGAAGCCAATTGATCTGCTTCATACATGTTGATGTGCTGCCCCCTTGATAAAGCCAACAGGCTACCTGCTTTTTATATTTTGTTTTTTTTATCTTTTTGACAGAGCCAGAAAGTCAGCCTTACTTTAAATTACACCATTTAAATTGTTACATGACATAGCTGTGCGCGCCTGTGCGGGGTTGGACACAGGCCTCTCCTGTGCCTAACACCGCATCACACACTGCCTCTGGCCTTGTGGCGGGGGATGGGTGCCCTACTTCCCTTTGTCAAATGTTCTTTGCTTCCTCCCTGAACATACATTAGTAAGTTTCTTATTTCATTTCCTCCTAAATATTCTTAAATGTTCTTTCTAACTTACATTTGTCAGTTTTATGTTTACTTTTAAAGGAAATTTCAAATATCAATAGAGAAGATATGCTGGGCACATCCATTCTCTGCTTCTCTGGATACGAGCAAGTAAGTATATCCCAATAGGCAGAGGGAGGTGTCTGTATGAAAGTTTCATGCTACATTCAACAACAGGAGTTGGCATCATGCTGACAGAAGAGCTCAGTGCACAGCAACCAAATATGAGTGATTCACTTGCCCCAATTATTAAACGAAGAGCACAGCGCTTATACAAGGCATGATGAATATCCCGTAGATTTCAAGACGGCCAAATAGAGTTTAAACTTGACACAGAGGTCATGGGAATTGTAGTTTTTGGGTTTTTTTTGACTACGGTTTTTGTTCTATGTTTGGTCAATAACCTCATACTCTTCCTCTTGCTGTGAGTCTTTATTGTGATTAGACGCCATTTGCCAAGTCCAAAAATTGTTCTTCAGGGTGGTTCTGGAATATTTGGTGTCTTTTTAAGACGGCCGTGAGTTTCAGCCAATGAGATGATGACATCATCCTTTTTCTGTTTTCCCTTACCGGATTTCGGAGATCAATGCCCTTCATCAAGGTTACATTACAACAATGCCATACTGATACCTTCTGCGTTGTGTAATTCAGTTCTCAAAATCAGCAATCAGACCTCTGTTTGGATTGAAAAACACATTTTAACTTATCTTTGCATATGTTTCCTCTCTGACCTAGCTAGTGATCAAATCCTGTTGTACAATTTAACATTTCTGCATGGTCCACTGAGCCTTTCATAACAATGAGCCTCTCATCTTGAGAAATCAGTTTCAAAAAGATTCTAGAACTTTCTCACTCCGTTCTTCCTCACAATCTTCATTCTGCATTTCCCTCTGTCATCTAGAAAAGGTATGTAGCATATCATATTAGATCCCAGATTGCAAGCTTAAGAAATCCCTCCTAGAAAGTTTCAGGAAGGAAAGCAGAAATTTCAGGTTTAGAAAGAAGCACAATACCTCATGCAAACTCACAGACGTAGGGGTTTTAAAATCTAACCCACTTTTGTCTCTTTCATTCTATACAGATAAATAGAATTTTGGGGTGTATGTATGCTACAATAGATTCAAACCATAAACACAGTGATTATCACATCTTAGGAGCTATAAAAAACAATGGAGTTGGGCAGGTGGGAAGGAAAAGATGCAGAGAATGTTTGTTGGATACCCTTCAGATTGCCCAAGGTAAAGGCAACTCCTCGCAATGGTCCTTTTGCCATCCTACACTGAAAAATGCATGTCAAAGGTGTCAATAGTCACCTTCAGAGGGTCACAGTTAGGAGGAAAGCCCCACAAAGGGAAAACAACCTCTTTTGGCAATCTTACAATTCTTGATTGAAGATGAAAGTAGAGCTGGAGAAATTAGCATGGCACTAAACTCATTCTAATAGCAGGAAGTAGAAGAGAGCTAAGTTAAAGGAAGATGAGATCCCAGAAGGAAAATGAGCACACTTGCTTGAAGCAAAAATCTGGGACAATGTTAGTAGTAAAGAGTGAAGATTGCCGTGAAAATTTGGGGGGCGAAATACATTGTGAAACATCTGCCTCTCTTAAAACCCCCTTCTCATATTCTTCAAACAGGAACTGACAACACAGAAGGAGACTAAGCAACATCTTGGATTGAGAGACTCAGATATCCTTTAATGGACAGAAACATCATCTTGGAAAAGGCTATTTACAAGGTTTGGTTTTGCCTCTTTCCAAGAGATCATGACGTCGTTTGACTATGAAGAAGAAGCCTAGGTTTGACATCCCACATGCCGTGCAGAAATCTGGAATCCCACTGCTGCTCTTCGAGTTGCACACTCCACGAAGTTCAGAGAAAACCACTTCAGGCCACGCAGGCAGTGAGGACACTCAGCATCGGTCTGAGTGCAGTGTCTGGCAATGAGCTGATGGAGAGCATGTGAAAAATGTAGTCCCCTTCTGAACCCCCTCTATCTGAGGTGAGCTCTTAATACTGTCCCTTAGTTTCAATCCTGGTACAAACATAAAAACAAGTCCTGTTTGCCAGGGATGCTGCATAAACCTTCTTGTAAATGGAGGGAACCAGCCCCAAATTGTGTCTGTTAGATGTTAGATTTGGTTGGCATCGATCCTCATTTTTGCAGACTAGGCCTTATTTTTATTCTTTAGACTTTAACCCAGAGCATGAGGTGGACAGACAGAGAAGGGGGAAGAGAAAGATAGAAGAATAGTGACAAAGGCAGAAAGCAGGGAGAAGAACCATCAGCAAGAGGAAGAGATAGGAATTGTTAAGTGGTGGGTGAAAGAGGCATGAAGTGGAATTAGAAATAGGCAGCCAGCATTCCGCAGCACCGGCAGTGGACTTGTTATGTTTTATAGGGTACCCTAATATAGGTTTGAGTAGTCCCCTAACCCTTCACCTACATTTACTGTACCATTACACTGCACAATGGGTTTTGGTATTGACCTGTTACCTAGTTAAGCGCTGCATAAATGTCGTGTGGCGTTTCCCCGAAAACTAGCCTCATTACTTATGCATGAAGATTCTCAGAATCACAGCAGGATTACCATCTTCTGCATAATAACTATGTATAGGGGTCATCCCTTCCGTCATCCTCGACCGACATGACAAAGCAAGGTACAATCCCCTGAGGGTACCTTTTGGGTATATGTACACCACATCTTTGCCAGGGCAGGCAGAGGAAAAAGACTTCCATGCTGACACACTGACCCGAGATGCTGAGGTTCCTGCACGCAGACACTCCAGCTCGCAGTTGTCCGACATCCCTCGCGGGGTGTCCATCTCGAGACCAAGATGGGGTTCCACAGTCTCTCATTTCAGGTAATGGGATTGGCTTCAGCCTAGGGGAATTCTTGGCTCTACATCTACATACATGCTAGGTACACTTAGGTACATCTAATTAGGGTTGCATCATAGGAGTACGCATTATTACTGTCATGTATTTATATACCTGCCTGTAATCATTGTTTTAACACTATGGTAGGAATATACCATCCTTTTACTCTGTTGGTGCTTATAATAATTTATATCTGTTTCTGTCTGATGTTGTTTCAGCACACCTATTTTACACTAGAATGACGCTGGTTCAATAAATGCTTATTGAAAACGTCCCCACCGTTTATTCTGTGTATCTCTCTGAGACAAAGTGAGCACGAGTGACTGAGCGAAAAGTACTGTACTATTTCCACGATCCCTGATGGGACAGAGTTGTCATGTTTGATAGTTGCCAATAACTATTCTCTCCTTATTAAGAGGAGTTTACAGTGGCACTGTGAACTAGCTAGGTATACAGGTGAACATACCCGGTGGGATGTCTGGAATCAGTCTGGACACCAATCCCACAGTCTATGTTGTCTAAACGTGCAGATCCTATATAGATTTATAGGAACTACACGACATGGCACCGCCAACATTGGTTTGGTACTTATTTAACGGTCAAATCTGAGTAGTTCAGTCGTGCTTTTCTCAGAGACCCCTACTCACATTTACCCAGAGACGTCTGGAGTGAGAAGGGAAAAATCTGCCGCAGCTGAGTAGGCATATCCTATCTTTTGGCTGTAGGTTTATTCAAGCTTGACGGACAAATAGTTTCTATTGTGCATAAAACTTTATCTCAGTTTCCTTGAAACATTTTCAACAATGGCTGACAATGACCTTGCTGCACCAGCACGTGTGAATGCAGTGGAGGAAGGAGAACAAGAAGGCTAAATAAACATTACAGAAAATATCAGAACTACCCTTAACTTAAAACCAGCAGACTATGGAGTCACAGCTAGGGGTGGGACAGTAACATTCGTGATTGAGGCACACGTATCATATAGATCTGAGGTATTCTATTCATGGGTTAAATTACCACAAGCAGATGCATGCACAAATGCATTTCATTCTTACACTGAAGATGAAACACCAGAGGAATACTGTCCATA
Source organism: Calotriton arnoldi (assembly GCA_963921515.1). Taxonomy (NCBI): domain Eukaryota; kingdom Metazoa; phylum Chordata; class Amphibia; order Caudata; family Salamandridae; genus Calotriton; species Calotriton arnoldi. Next base: position 1,366,748 of record CAWUFW010003103.1, on the reverse strand, counting down.
TGAGGACATTGAAGTTCTGCTCACCTACCAGGAGCACATAAACTGGTTTAAAGGCGCACTCCCACACACAAAAGATAAAGTAAGACTCGGTCCGCTCGGCAGAGACGGAGCGACTTGGCTGGTATTAGACTTATGTCCGCTACACAAAGAAATAATAAAACTTTACAGTCACCTGACACAGTTTGTGATGAGAACACTCACACTTCAGCCAACAAGGGCTACAAAAGCAGGACAAATTCAGGGGTATGAAACTAAAATAACTCCACAAATGCTACACGCAGTTATGGGTAAAATACCCAGTAGACGTGGGCAAATGCCATTCTGGATAGCTCAGAAAATCACACAGTTAGAGGCAGTATTTCCACACAAAAGCCCTCAAGAAAAACACAAAATGCTAACAATCTGCTTGCCAATGGGGATAGCTCCCCAGATAGAGGATTGTACCTCTTGGGGTACAGTTTTCGCTGCCATATATACCAGAACTCATGGTATCCCTTCAATAGCAGTAATACCAGATGTATTAAGACAAATACAGAATGAGTATGGAGCAGAACCTGCTCTGAACTTAGGGATGAACTTGTTAGGAAATTTTGCCCAGGTATCAACTATTATATTAGCAAACATAAAAGGGGAGGCAGCAGCAGTGGCAATACTCCAACGCCTGAGGGATTTCACTCCTATACAACAGGAGCGTGAATTACTTAAAATGATCGAAGATACATATGCCGAATTAGGTAGAGATAGTTTGGGAGCTAGAGCAACAAAACCTCAACTCATGGGTGGACCTGAAAAGGATAACACCAAGCAAGCACCTGATTCTTCCAAGAAGAAAAGAATAGAGAGAATAGATCACAATCAAGGAGTGGGTCTCCTCAACAGGAGCCCTCCCAAAGGAGGTACAACCTTAGGCGGTACAACCTTAGGAATCGTGATAACATTAAAAAACCTGACAGGTATCAGGATACTGATACACGTTCCTCTCGTTCCTTTCAGGGTTCATCAAAAAACTCAGAGAGGGAATGACGGTCAGAACATAGACAAGAAGAATGGACAAAGTCCAGAGACACTCATCGTACTTCGGACTATAATATCAAAAAAGAAGATAAACCAAAATCAAAACCTCAATTTAAAAAGAAGAAGGTATCAGGTCTTAAAGTTAGACATGCCCAGAATTCTGAGGGCTCAACTTCTGAACGGGGAATGGGCTTTGACGATGCTAGACAGCGCAGCAGAAGTAACAATAGCTCGCCAGAACCTGATGGAATTTCTGGTGACAGCGGTGTTGAATGAACACATCACGGTGGAGACACCTGATACCAGGGTAAGTGTCCCACACCCGTTATATGAAATAATACTCCAAATGGAGGGGGACAAACCCAGAAAGATAAAAGGTCTCTTTTGGGAGAACCTGACTTATGGGTATGACATCCTTTTGGCTGAAAAAGATTGGCCGCCTGAGATTCTTATGGAGTACCCAAAGGGAGAAACAGTAATTTTACCAGCTTTTTCCGACCTCGTTCCTATATACTTAAAACATACATATGCGCAGGACTGGGTGGTAGCACTTGCTCCAGCATTATATCGCAACCATGTAGGGTGGGATGGTGAGTCACCTCACCATGTAATCCCAGTAAAACCTACTCGGACTCCACAGAGACAGTACCCTATTAAACAAGAAGCAAAGAAACAGGTCAGGGAGATCTTAGATCAACTTGAATACCAAGGTGTAATAGAAACTTGCACCTCTTCAATGAAAAATCCTTTGTTTCCTGTAATGAAACCCGATAATTCATACCGTCTAGTTTTAGACTACAGATATCTGAACACATGCACAAAGACATTTGCAGTACAGAATGGACACAGTGCCGCATTGATGAATAACATTGAGCAGAAAAAATACAAAACAACACTAGATATCTCAAATGGATTTTTCTGCCAAAATATAGCACCTGAAAGCATATATTTGACAGCATTCTCAGAGCTCGGCTCTCAGCATCAATTCTGTAGACTGCCCCAAGGGTATAAGAATAGCCCCAGGTTGTTCTCAGCTAGGGTAACTGAGTTACTTCAAAATTTGGATGAGGAGGCATTGTCCTATGTAGATGATATTTATCTAACGGAAGATGATTTAAAGGATCATTTGTCCAGGGTGAGCAACATAATTTTGGGGTACGCCTCTGAGGGCTACAAATTCAACTATAAAAAAATCAAAAATAGCCCACCTCAATGTCCTATTTTTGGGATACGAGTTATCAAGTGAAGGGAAAAGCCTAGCAGCTACCTTTTTAGAAAAGTGCACGCTGCTCCAACCTCCAAAAACTCTGAAACATTTACAATCCATATTGGGATTCCTAACTTTTGGCAGAACATACATTTTGGATTACGCAGAAAAAGTAAAACCTTTCTACGATTTAATCAGACCTGATTTTTCAATTAGACATTGGACACAGGAACACACAGATATACTACGTTCCTGACAAGCTGATAGCTTCTAAACACCTACACACATGTGTAAATACCACAAATTTGGTGAACTGTGTAATCGCGGGTCAATCAGAGTACACTTACCCAACCTTCAATGAAGGCGAAACAGTGCCCTTAGCATACAAATCACACTTGTACACTAATGCTGAAATTCGTATTGCTTCTACAGGAAAAATTCTGACAGCAGTACAGACTGTCGTAGTGAGAGAAAGAGCACTGGCTCAGGGGAAACGAATAATTATCCTAACTCCAGTACCGGCCTTAGAGGCTGTTACAAAGGCAAGCGTTTCAAATGCTAAAGCTTTACATCTGAGATGGATACAATGGGCCAATTCTCTCACTGCAACAGATGTAGACTACAAATTTGATTCTACATTAAAAACGCAAGCATTCCTGCAATATGAACAAGAATATCCTCTCCAGAATGAAATTATGCCTCTAGATCAGTATGAATACATTATTTACACTGACGGTTCTGCTCAGCCTGCCATAGGAAGTAAACAACAATACAGCGTAGCTTGTGCGATTGTAAAAAGACGTATGCGGGATGGCAAGTTCCATCCTAGCAGTATGAAAATGTAGTCTCTAGGAGATTGCACGGCACAGCTGGCAGAATTAAAAGCCCTATTACTGGCACTAATACAAACAGATCGGGAATTCCCCACACTTATAGTGTGCGATTCGTTTTACTGTGTCCAGTCTTACAATGAATATCGTCACTATTGGGTTCAGAATGGGTTAAAAGACTCAAAAGGTTGCACAATAAATCACAAAATGTTTTGGGAACAGGTGGCAGAGTTGAAAAAAGACTTGCAGAGAGCTCACGTGAAACACACGCTGAGTCATCAACGTGATGGCGTTCACATTGAAGGGAATTCATTAGCTGATGAAGCCGCAAAGGGGGCAGTATGAACTGCTGCCGTAGCTGCAATCACTCGTTCTAGCATGAGAATAGACGGAAGCATAATGGTAGCTGTCATTGCTTCACGCAAAAACAGCACAGCCTTGCCGAAAGGTCTTCAACTCAAATACTCCTACAAGTTAGATGCAAAAAATATTCTGTATGCTCAAATTCCAGGAGTGCGGGATAGAGTAATACCAAACATGGATTGCAGGTTAGGTTTAATTCTAGCTGCACACGAGGGTTTGTGTTCTGCACACGCAGGGGTTACTGTGACTGTTTAATTACTGAAACAACGCTATTGGTGGCCAGGTCTAACAAAACAGATGAAAGCGTTTGTACTTAAGTGCGACATCTGTCAGCAGATGAAGGGTTCGACCGTCGCATGCCCATCACAAACACCATTACTAATATCAGACAGACCTCTCGCTTTTTGGATTCCTGTTCTAGATTCCTGTGGGTTTGGCCTCAGGGCTCGGCTGACGCTTTCACTGTTATAAAAGATTTGCAAGTCTTCTTAGGGACATACGCAGTTGGCACATTACATTCTGACCGTGGCCCCGCGTTTAGCTCTAGGGCTTACAAGGAAGCCATGGGAAATTTGGGTGTTGCATTGCGGTACTCCTCTCCGTACCATCCCGAGTGAAATTCAGTCGTGGAGAGGAAAAACCGGGATTTAAAGCAATCTTTAACAGCAAGGGTATTAGGTTCGGGTGGTAGTTGGGTCAATCACCTATATGGGGTCCAGAGGGCACTAAATAATATGCCAGGAAGTTCCCTAGGAGGTGTCACCCCTTACGAAGTCCTATTTGGGACAAGAATGTGGGTACCTGATCTCGATTATGATAGCAGAGTGGTAGATGAAAAACCTTTTGACATCAATAAACGTCTGGCTGTTTTACATGATCTTAATGAATTCCGGCCACTACAAAGCAACATGCAAGTAAAATTCACCGTCACTGGGGAAGTAAAATCAGTAACGGCAAGACCTACCTGGATCTCAAAAGTTAGGGATCTGGTCAGAGAAAAGATTGTGGACAAGAAAGAATTTGGACCATCATACAGAAAGCCTGTACCTGCCTGGCTGTCAAAGGAACAAGAACAGTACTTCTTCCACCTCTTGCTGGCAAAAAAGAGAAGAGATTCGTCTTAATTGATCTGATCAAACCACACTATGTGGCCGATCCTTAATAGCAGGCCACGTGGGCTCCTGGGTAGCCGCCGCTCTCCTCTCGCTACCATACAGGAAGTTCAGACAGAAAGACTAATAACATTTGAAGAGTCTACAATTCGAAGTAATGGAGTTACTAACAATGAAATGGAACTCGTTCCTATTGAAATTGAACAACAACAAAATTCAAGTGAAACACAAATATCAATTTGGCCTACCACCGACATCTACATCAATATATCTCTACAGGAGACATCTGCCAGTTCATCAAAGCCTGCTGAGCTACCAAAGAAAGATCGAACTGCATCTGGCTACTTCATGGATTTCGACACATTTTCTCTGGATCCAAGTGAACCTGAGTCATTGCCAGCTCCAGTTTCCCGCAAAAAACAACTTCATGATTTCTAAATTTTTCTGAAAAAGACATATCTAGTTTCACCATGGCTACAGCTCTGGATAATCACTGGAATACTGTTCCTACTCTTCTGGATAGGTTTAGTGACTGTTTTTTCCTTGATCGTGAATGGACACCATCTTCCAGAACGCTCTGCAGTATCAAAAGTGAACTTGGTGCTGAAACCTCATACGTCATCTCATTGTGAACAAAGAGACCTGTCCTATGTGAACATTACAGCAGTTCCAGTTCCCGATGGAATAGTTTGGGATAGAATTTCACATGATGTATTTGGTCCCACTGAACTTTTGAAAATACCACATGTATTCAAAATTTCTTTAAATGATATAATTACCTCCAGTACATACTCTGACAATTGGGATTTTGAAACTGTTAATAATATGTTGTCTGATTTAAAACTGCAGCATTTTTAACATATGAAATGTTTGATGACTCTTCTGATTTTAACGCAATGTACTATTATCAACACTATGGTCATCACTTTTTGCATAAAACGAGTGCACCACGTAATGTTTTCACATACCACCAATGGGAACATTGCCCGACACCACCGAAAGGTAGCTCACAAACGTTTGCACAAAAGTTTGCTTATTTTTCTGGATTTAATACATCAGATCCACACTCGTATTATTGTAAACTTGCACCTACTTCTGCAAAGAAAAGTATGCTTACTAACACAAAGCAGATATACTCTGCATCCTTTATTGCCCAACTGTCTGAACAGGGTTTCGGCTTATGGAAAGACACTATAGACATTAAATCAGTCTGGGGGACTAAAGAATGGCAGGTTCAAGGAACCGAGGCACTATTTAGAGCATGCCTCATACCACAACAAATGATTTTCCTGAACGACACTGTGCAACAGACTTCCTGTCTTGGGTTAGCCAAGATTAAGGACTTAAACACACCTCGTATTCCCTCGCTTTTACACTTGGAGGGATGGCAAAACTATACAGAAAATGGTGAAGGTACACTAGATGACATCATGCATGACGTTTCATACAATTTAACAGACCCCAATTGGAAGGGATGGTTAGTTTGGCCTTTCGACACAAATAGGTGTCAGTCAAGATTCAGGGTTACCACCGAAGGGTTTAGTATCCATGGCCTGACTTACGCTATGTACAATGAGAACATCCGGGTGTTGTGACATCATACAGTGTCTGGAAGTTATGCCTAGATTGGCTAAGAATCTCGACACGGTCTCAGGTGAAACAGCACTTGTCCCTACTCTCAGAAGACATGGATCTTAGGGATGTTTTGTTAGGTCCCCATAAGCCACGTCGTACAAAATGCTTCTTATATGCCACTTACAATGAAATTTGGAACATTTCTCAACAGGAAGCTGCAGAGAGGCTTTGTGAAATTGACAGAATTAAATTAGAAAAGGCTTTGGCTGTGGTTGACAATGGCATGACCACACTAACATCCAGGATTTATTCACAGGGCAACATTGTTTCTTCTGCAATAGATGTAATGGAACAGGGTCTGTCCATCTTACAACATGGACAGTCACAGTTGCGTTCTATTGTGTCATTAAGCTGGACGCTACAATCATTGCGTTCTAGTTATGTGCCTTGGCGATATAACAACAGCACGTCTCTGTTCTCTGCATATAATTTGACTGAAAAGCAGATAACAATTGCACAAAGGGATGCGAAATATACAATGCTGTGCATTGAAAAATTAGGCCAATTACCTTTCACCGTGGCAGAGTCACTGTCCACAGAATGGTTAATTCATGGCCATATAACATTGCCAGTAACAACTTTCCAGTTTCAATATTGCCTAGAACACCACCAGGTAGGCAGGTATGAAGCAATGGGTAGGGAATTCATCCATGAATCTTGGGAATTACTGTATAGATTTAGATGCAGGAACGGGGACACAGAAGTGTTTCTCAGAGGTACAGACAGCGAGAATTCTTTGAGTGGATCTCTCATTTGCCACGACATTATGCTTCACGGGGCCTGTAATGGTTCAGTAGCTAACTTATCCTGTCATTTGAAAGGTTCCACAGCTGCCGTGATCAATCCAGTGTTCAGGCTGCTCTTGAATGGGAGTTACTTAATGCTGAATGATCAAGGTTGTTGTGGGATGCTTCCAGGCATCGCATATCTTGTCACTATAAGTTCCAGGTTTATGTGTTGTATGCAAGTATTGTTTCCACCGACCCACACAGTCAGGGAGTGTTTCCTTTATACGGTTTGATACTCTGAGCCGAATGAAAGCCATGTTTTTACAGAAAGATGTGCCCTTAACCTCAGCCCGAGAGACTTTTGATCTCCAGGTTGCAAGGTCCTCAGCTGAGATACAGGCACTAGTACGAACTAACAGGCACATGCATCAACGTTTTTTGCGAGCGCAAACGGTGCGATTCGCAAAAATCGGCCGTTTGCGCCCACATAAAGGGCTATTGCGATGCATCAAGGTGTAAGGCACCCGCAATTTAAGAAATCGCAATTTATTGCGATTTCTTAAATTGCGATTGCATTTAAGGAATCGCAATTTGCGGTTCCTTAAATGCAATGCAATAACCACTTTTAAATAGCGATTTTGCTATTTGGGGCCACAAATTACCGAGCAATTGAACTGGTCGGTAGTTTGCAAAAACTTTAAAAAATGCACTAAAGTGCATTTTTCAAAGTTTCATGTTGCACACACACATGCCCTTGGGGCATGTGTGCGCAACATGGGTGCACATCACAATTCCAGGGGTGCAACAGGGTGTCCTTTTGACACCCTTGCACCCTTGAAATTGCATGCGCAATTTGCCATTCATTCCTATGGGCCTGTAGGCCCATAGGAATGAATGGGAGCCATTCCTTAATTGCGACTCGCAATTTGCGAGTCGCAATTAAGGAATGTTTAGGAATCGCTATTTTTATAGTGCTTCCTACATGCATAGGCTTTTGCGAGTCCTTAATTGTGATTCCTTAATAATCGCAATTAAGGACTCGCAAAATCATACCTTGATGCATGTGCCCCTAATTGCCCTTTCCATTTCAGAGAAATGGTACAGCGTATCTTTAACATGTCTGATACGAAGGGCATAGTACACCTAATTAAGACCATAGGTTCTGGACTGTTAAGCACCTTTCAGACAGTCTTCAGAGTGATTCTAGCTTTCATACACTCCGTATTCGGAAGCATTTTTGGAGGGCTTCCGCTAATCCTGCTACTGATAGTGGGTATCCTGATTTTAATTTTTCTGCTATGCAATGGACGTCCCAGTCACCAAGGAAATGGAAAAAACACTCTTGGAGTGACGGTACTGTGATCGCATGGTACTCCATCTTGGCACACCTCGACTTTGGGACCTAAGCGAGTCTTGGTTCCTATCATTTCGACCAGTCTGGATTGACTGTGTTCTGCCTGTTCTCCGCTACTTGTTCTGCAGACAAGAATGAGTGTTGGACCTCTGTCTCACACTTCCATCAGTTGCGCCACCGGATGAGGATGCATAGCTGGACCCGTTAACGGTCCACGTACTGTAGTGTCCCCAGGGTATTCCAATGTTGATGTCGGCATTTTTAGAGCCACCACGAGATGCTTCAGCTCCTGTTGGATCGGATACTGGCTCTACTACAGGCACACAGGCTTCGGATATTACAAATGCTTCCCCAGCATCGGCTGTGGGAACTGAGGAAGATCATCTTTGCTCAATTGACCTAATCTGTGAGGTGTTACAGGGACCGTCGTCTGCGAAGGCAAGCAGCAATGATGTTGTGTCTCCCACACAGGACACATAAACATTTGGCTCTTCGTGTGCTGGGAAGAATTCGGCCTCTTTCCAAAGCAACCAAAATTGGAATTTTAAACAACATTTTCCTTTTTCGATTTTTACTGAGCTCCATGGTTTTCGGACGTACTCAGTGGCTCAGAGAATAAATATGAACATATTTTAAAGGACAATTAGAGTTTATTTTTTGGAGATTTTATGAATTTTTAGAAGCTTTTTTAATGCCTTTTTAACAATGTTTAATGCTTGATTAGAAGGGCATTCCCTTTTTAGTATGTCATTCGGTCGGATGAGGAGTGGGTGTTATGTTTCATAGGGTACCCCAATATAGGCTTGAGTAGTCCCCTAACCCTTCACCTACATTTACCGTACCATTACACTACACAATGGGTTTTGGTATTGACCTTTTACCTAGTGAAGAGCTGCATAAATGTCATGTGGTTTTCCCCGAAATCTAGCCTCATTACTTATGAATGAAGATTCTCAGAATCACAGCAGGATTATCATCTTCTGCATAATAACTATGTATAAGGGTCATCCCTTCCGTCACCCTCGACCGACATGACACAGCAAGGTAGAATCCCCTGAGGGTACCTTTTGGGTATATATACTCCATATCTTTGCCAGGGGAGGCAGAGGAGAAAGACTTCCATGCTGACACACTGACGCAAGGCGCTGAGGTTCCTGCACGCAGACACTCCAGCTTGCAGTGGTCTGACATCCCTCACGGGGTGTCCATCTCAAGACCAAGATGGGGTCCCACAGTCTCGCACTTCAGGTAATGGGGTTGGCTTCAGCCTAGGGGATTCTTGGCTCTACACCTACATACATGCTAGGTAAACTAAGGGACATCTAGTTAGGGTTGCATCGTAGGAGTACGCATTATTACTGTCATGTATTTATATACCTGCCTGTATTCATTGTTTTAGCACTATGGTAGGAATCTACCATCCTTTTTCTCTGTTGGTGCTTATAATCATTTATCTCTGTTTCTGTCTTATGGTTGTTTCAGCACACCAATTTTTACACTATAATGGCGCTGGTTCAATAAATGCTTATTGAAAACGTCCCCACCGTATTCTGTGTATCTCTCTGAGACAAAGTGAGCACGAGTGACTGAGCGAAAAGTACTGTACTGTTTCCACGATCCCTGATGGGACAGAGTTGTCATGTTCGATAGTTGCCAAGAACTATTCTCTCCTTGGTAAGAGGAGTTTACAGTGGCACTGTGAGCTAGCTAGTTATACAGGCGAACATACCCGATGGGGGTGTCTCGAATCAGTCTGGACTCCAATCCCACAGTCTATGTTGTCTAAACGCGTAGATCCTATATAGATTTATAGGAACTACACAACAGACTCCTAAGTAAATATTTGGGCTCCTGTACTTATATTTTACAGTTAAGCACTGCATAGCACAGTAAAACAGGAGCACATAAGTATACTGAGTCACTAACGACTTTACATAAAGCAATTGCTGATACTGAGCCATCAATGATGTGTCTTACGGCCTGATTTAGAATTCAGCGGGCGGGTTACTCTTTCACAAATGTGCCGGATATCCCGTCTTCCGTATTACAAGTGCCATTTGATACAATGCACTTGTGATACAGCGGACGGGATATCCATCACGTTTGTCATGGAGTAACCTTCTGCCGAACTCTAAATCAGGCCCTAAGTCACGAAGACCATTGCTAAAAATAATGATGATGTAGCTATTACTGGTGATATGGAGCCATGGAAGTAGCCTTCTAGCACTCAGTACTACAGATTTGCCATGTCATAGCTCTATAAATGAGATGTATTGCTATTACCCAATTAAACAGTACTAAATTGAATTTGCTCAGAAGGATAAAAGGATACGTATTCATGTTAATATTTGAACATACAGATTTCACACACACCGGTTGGCATTTCAAGGGCTTGGATATCCCACTGTCCTGTTAATGATAGGATAAAACAGATTCGGAGTCACCCACAATACTGACAGTCCTAACCCATGTATGACAGGGAACACTTAGGATACTCCGCCATTTATGATACTAAGCCACTTATGCTATTGGACTACTGATGATCTTGAACTATAGATGATATTTAATAAAAGAAGCAAGAAATGATGTTCAAATTCCGAAAGAGTGACCAGAGAAGGGGAGCGCGAACATCTTTTCAACAAAATGTATTTATACAGTCTTGTTAAGCGAGAACCTTCAATAGCAGTTACAGTGGCTTTAAAACTGAATATGTTTGGAAATTGTGTTCCCATTTTTACAGACCTTTGAGGAAACCCTCAAATTAGTTATTTATGTAGTTAAAATAAAATGTCGAGATTGCCTATACTTTTATGAGTTTTATGAATTCCTATATAAGACCCAATGTATTTTAAAATCAGAGCGCTCTACAACGATTTTTCACAAATAATTTGAAGGCATACCAATCTTGCTTAACGGAATTATCTGTACAGAATTTAGGACAACGAAGCAAAAACAAAATGCATTGCAGCACCACGATGAAGATGGTGGACAACTGTCACATATACCTATAAGTTGCAACCCTACTTAGTTTGCAGTGGTGCTGGCCAAGACAGCCTGCTTTGAATATGTAACCACCCAGAACCCTTTGGGGGCTCATTCCATAGACCACAGGGTTTGGGGTGGTAATTCCGCACCCAATAAATACTGAGAACATGTGCGGTATTTACAAGGTACAGTGTTAATTCTCCATTTTGGGCACTGCACCATGGAAAGTAAGATAAGGCGGTAAGGCTGCTAGATTGCCCCATCCCAAGAAAAACACGTTTTCCCTCATCCAAACTGCAAAACTCATAATGTGCGGTATTTTCCCCCACATAACTTCCACCATTTTTACCTGGCAAAATTTGTTTAGACTAAAGCTATAATACTGCCGCACCCAAGTCAATAAATGAAGATACCTGTCTAGAAGAAAAGTGGGTTTTCGAGATTTTTCTCAGGAAATGCAATTGCCAGGAAAAGGAAATGAAATAGGGAAAAATCAGTCATTTGTTAAAATGGTGACAAATGCCAAAGAGAAATAAAAGAAGACAAATCAGAAGAGGATATGCAAAGGATGTAAACACCAGGGCTATAAAAAAAGAATGGAAAATACCAAGGGATTCATGTAAAATCAGGCTTGGTTACTTCGTTACTGCCTCTAAAACTAAGGCTGCCAATTAGTATATTTGTGCTCATTGCAAGTGGGCCGCTAATAGGCCTGGCAACTATGGGAGTTACTTCAGATTAATAATAAATACCATGGGGATATTGGCATTATGGCTAAACTTTCACAAATACATTTTTTCTGCTCAATGTCCCCGGACTTTAGTTGCATTAAATGAGTTTAATCGCATTTTGTTGTTTCCTCCAACTAGCAGGTCAGATGAGGTAAAAAGTTGTTTATCTTTCCAGAGTGTAAAAGAATGGAACTGGCTCCTGCTTAGGAAAGTTACCAATTTCCTCAGTTTTCACAAATGCCTCAAAACGTTTTTGTTCTAGAACCTGTACGCAGTGCTTAATTTGTCAAATATGAGGTGCAGGTGCTCTACTTTTTTTAGGAGGCCACACCCACTTTCACCAGTGGCCCCACCCACTGACTATTTGCTCTACCCGTGCTTAATTTGTAAAATAAAAAGTGCCAGGGACCTTTTCGGGAGATCACGACAGCCTGCACCACCCATTGCCCCTGCCAGTGACAGTACCAACACAACTACATACCACCTCAGTCCTAAAATTGATACAATTCAGACTTTTTTTAATGTATTTTGACTTATTAAACACAGTTGTTGTGCTCTTGTGGGCAATATTTTACAGGCATGGTTGGGATTTTAATGCCTCTCCTCTCATATGAGTTCTAGTTTGCATAGAGCCTCTAAGCACTATGCAGTTTTTCATAATGACATACCGGTTTCACCTCTAAATATAATCTATTTTCCCCAGTTTTCACGGTGCTCTAGTGAACACACACATTGTCTGGGGTTATCAAAATTCTCTAACAAAAACGCACTACAAGTTTTAAAAGTACGTCAGTGATGTACATATACAGTACCCATAAAAATACTGACTGCACGTTTTAGCAATGCATAATTAATACACGTGTTGCCTATTTTTCAGAATGCCACTGGAAGGTGCACTATTGCAGTTTGCATAATGGTTCTGATAGTATAAATTGAGCAGCTGCTGTAAAATTGGGGGCCCCGGCCCCTACTAGCATGGGTCCCGCAACAGAAGACCTTGGCATTGTACTTGCACATGGATGGTGCCGGAGGCATGATTGCTCAGGGCATGCCGGCTTGGACTCGCATGAAGGGAACTGTGAAGTCCACTGTCCAAGGCCTGCCCTCAGCAATCATGCCTCCGCAGTCGGCACTGTCCGTGTGCAAGTACAATGCCATGGTAGGGGTCCCCAGTAGGCCGCGCAGCCATGTTTTACGGTACCGCTGCAAGCCTAGGGGGAGGGGCCCCAGCCTCGCAGCCATGACCCAACGCTGCCTGGGAGACCACTGGCCCAGGTGAGGGAAACACGCAGAAACCTACTCTACTGACTGCCAGTGCCAGGAGAAGGCTGGTCAGCTGGATGAAGGGCAGCAGGCCCGGTGCAGCCTGCAGGGCCTTTAAAGTTAACCCCGGAGGGCTGGACTTCATCACCGAGCGGGAGCAGGAGCTAGCCTACGCCTACCACGCCCATGACCGTTGGTCGCAGACAGTGTCACTCCAAACACCACGCTCCAAAATATTTAAAAAAAGCAGCGTTGCTACTTACGGTTTGCTGGTGGTGGGAGCCGGGCACTGGCTTGCCTGCCTTTATTCAAAAGGCGGCCTAGGCCTGCTGCTGCCTGCACTGCAACCAACAGCCTGTGAACCCTGCTAAGTAATGGCGAGGACAGGCGTGCGAGTGGGGGTGCTGAGGCGTGGCATACTGAAAAAAATACACGCACACGCTGCCTGCCGCAGAAGACAAAACTCAGCCCCCTGCCCAATCAGTGTCCCGGGGCCGCGGCCCGCCCATTGGCAGCAACACTGAAGGGCCGCTGGCTATCCACTGCGGCTTCGCGCCGCTTAAAGCAAATTTGAAATGCGTCATCATCGGCATCATTGGAATACGATGGTCTGTGGAGTCAAATATGAATGATATGTGATGCGCGCCGCGTCTGAGCCTGAGATAATTTAGTTTTATATACTGACACACATTGCCTACCATATGACTAATTATATGACGTGCAGTCTCAGAGTTGCGTGGTGGTGTTATGTAGACCCGGCCCTGTCAAATAGGTGCCGGTGCTAAGCACCGGAAAGCACCGGCTCAAATTAAGCACTGCCTGTACGTTTTTAAGAGTTTCCGTTACCCTGTATGAGGCTTAATTATCTATAACAGCACGAGACTCTTTTGTTAGGGTGTGTAGTTCTCTATAAAACATGCCACCTAATATAGAATATAGTGTACTGCCAGACATAATACATACCTAGCCAGAGACCTCAAACTTTCGAGATAAGCAGCCCTGCCACGTGCCACACATCAGGGGTTAGTATTTTAATAGTAGTATCTGTAGCGTTCTGCCAGCCCAGGTACTCGCCAATAACCACGCCACACACGGAGAGTAATTTTACACATCTTCATTCCGCTGCATGTAAGTCAGAACTCAACATTCTAAGTCTGCCTTCAACTCATCTCTCCAACACTTACGTTACAGGCCTAAGGTGTACAATGAGAACCAAAGGAGTTCCAGCATTCTTTTATTTACAAATATTACATCTTTGTTAATTAAAAAGTTAAACCTTTTTCAAAATAGACAAATAATTAAATAAATACACAAATAAATACATGAATAAATACACAGATAACAATGGGTATACAGGCAATATCAATTATTCAACTAAGCGTCTTGGCGCCTGAATCAAATGTCCTAATCGGGCCACTGGAAATCAGAAACTGGCAGTCGAAGTGTCAGTGATCTGTACAGGTGAGGTGGTATTATCAGCAGAGAGTCAGTCAGTCAGTCAGTCAGAAAACTTTATTCGGTCCTTACGACCATGAAAGTGCAAGTGTGTGCAGTACAAAGATTTGATATTGTGTGCGTTACAGTAATTCATTGTATGGACAAAGTTAACTGACAGATCAAGAAGTACCAGCTTGGTATAAATATTTTAATTACATTTTGAGAAGCGGAGAATAAGACATGTAATTCGTTTTCTTTCTTTATTTATGTACTTACCTCCGGTCGGCCGTATGCCGGAGTTTACTACCCCCCACCCTGACCCTCCCCCGCCCCACCGCCCCGCAACACTCCCACTACGAGCCGCTACTGGTACATAGCAATAATTCATTGTGGGCACAGCGTCCATTTTCTAATCAAATAGCTCCGTCACAATGTAATAGCTAAAACCAACAGCTACAAACAGCAATTAAAAAACAATGAAGAAAATAAAACCATACTACGACTGGGATGGGATCCCTAAAGTATTGCACTGTTAACCCATTGCTTATTCACAAAGGTATGGACACAGTTCAGCACAGTACTGAAGCAAGGGACCTAAAAAGTTACCAAAAAAAAACTGGCTAAAAAGAGCACTAAGAAGTCCAAGGGTATGCCCTAACTTTTCTTTAGTGGAAACCTTCTAATAAACCACATTTTCTCCAAAAATTTAGCCACTGCACAAACAACTGGTGGCCTTGTGTCAGATTTTAAAATACGTAATGCTTCTTGATGGCATCGGGTTCCCATCAGCCTACAGACAGGGGCTAGCCATTTGAGTCTTGGGGATTTGTATAACGGACAGGCAAAAAAGATGTGCTTGATCGTCTCAATAGTCCCGGGGCAACATGGGCAGTACTGTGATGCGACGGGAGACCCCCTCTGCCATGCCGCTGTGAATGAATTCAGAGGGAGGGAGCCGAATCTAAATTGAGTATATAACTTCCTATCAAGTGGGATCGTAATGACCTCCATGTATGGCTCAAATGTTCCTAGCAGTTTGAACTCCATGAATTCTAATGTAAGGCAGCCTCCAGATGAATGGGTAACAGTGGTCTGTGCCACCCAGTTCCAATAGTGGGTCTTAACAAATTCTTTACTGGGCAGTAAGCTAGAGTCGGACACGTCCCACAAGTTCCCCAGACCTATGGCAGAAAGCAGTGTCTGGATTTTGGTGAACCACCCAATTTTTTTGAAACAATCAAGTTTAAGGACTTCTTCAAAAGCAACTGCATAGTGAATGAGCTCAGGGGTTTGTTTTAAACGCAACCAGAAAAGAAGGGGGCGAAGCCTTGCTTTGTCCACTATAGATGTTCTACCCATATCTAACCTTAGTGGTTGAAGCAGGGTGCTCTGGGGGAGGGAACAAAGCAATCTTAAAAATGTGTTTTCTGTAAGAAGAAGGCCCTCTAGGTTGTCAAATCCCCAGATTTCAGCCCCATACAAGGCAGAGCCTACCACCTTCTGATCGTATATCTGGAGCGGGGCTGCGATCGGTCTTGTTTGGGAGGCCCTATGCTCCTTAATCAGAGCTCCAGAGGTTTTCCTCTGCTATAGGATTCGCTTCATGATATGGTGCTTCCAGGCCATTTTCTCCGAGAGGGTCACGCCCAAATATTCAAATATGGCCACTCTCTCCAGAGGAGTCCCCCCCAACAACAAATTACCTTTGTACGATTTGTGGGGGTTCATCAACACGAGCTTGGCTTTCGAGGTATTAACCTCCAGGCCTCTCATTCCACAGAAGACCATGAAGCGATCAAGTAGCAGTTGAAGACCACTGGGGGTCTTGGAGACCAATAGCGTATCGTCCGCGAACAATAAAGTTGTTACTTTTACACTCCCCAATGTGGGGGCATCTGCAGGGACTTCCGCTAGATGTTTCACCACTCCGTTGATGAAGAGCGAAAACAGGGTGGGGGCCAAAACACATCCCTGTCGTACCCCTCTATCGACTCTTTTTGAGTCTGTCAGTTGCCCTTGGTCCCCCCAGCGCACCCTTGCATAGTTGTCCTCGTGCAAGTGGACTAGCAACGCAAGGATCTCTGATGGGATCCCCAATTCATACAAGACGTGCCATAGTTTAGACCTAGGAATGAGGTCGAAGGTCGACTTTAGATCAATAAAAGCAGTATAAAGACAGCCCTGTTCTATTGTCACTGTTTTCCAGGCCAATAAAGTGAATCGAAAAACCTGATTGATGGTGCTGACTTTCCTCCTGAACCCAGCTTGGAAGGGGGATAGTATGTTATTCTCCTCCATTGATTCAGTGATCTTAGTGAGAAGAGCACGGGAGAAGACCTTCTGTACACCATCAATCAGGCTGATCGGCCTGTAGTTTGAAGGCAGTGCGCGATCACCCTTCTTAAAGACTGGAATGACCTCGGCTCCCTTCCACGGCAGAGGTATTGGGGCCCCAGCAGCGATTCCGTTTGATAGTGTCCAGATATATTTGGACCAGTTGGGAATATCATTGAGAAAGACATCGCCGGGTACGCCGTCAGTACCTGAGGCTTTATTCCTAACTATGGAATTTATACTTCGGGTAATATCAGCTGAGGAAAATAGATCATCATTGGACTGTGTACCGATGAAATCAATGATGGAATTTTCAATGTCCGTCTCTCTTGGTCCAGAATATACTGCGGAGAAATGATCAAACCAGGCGGCTGTAGCAATGTTGTTAGTTGGTGGCCTAGGTCTTTCAGCATCTCCCCTGGTGACTAGTAGCCAAAACTGTTGATAGTCTTTCCTTTGGCAGGCATCACGGATCTGTAGCCAACGGTTCTCAGTCCACTCCCTTTTTGCTTCTTTCTGGGCTGTCTTGTAGGATCTTCTTGCCACTCTTATATCTGCTATGTTATTTGCTCTAATCGCAGCAGCCAATTCTGACCGCGCTTTCTTACACTCTTGGTTAAACCAGGAGGATTGAGGGCTGGCAGATGACAACTTGCAATGGGACCTTCTTGGCAGTCTAAAGTAGGAAGCTAGCTGTTCAAAGAGAGATGTATGGATATCCGTGATCGTTGCAAGCTCCTCCCGCTGCTCAAATATGTCATGAAGCTTGTCAGTGCTGTCTAAAAGTATTTGCTTCATATCTTTGAGCTTGATGGTGTCAATTGCTACTCAAGCCCATTTGAGACGCCTGTTATCATTTGTAGGGCATATCTCCTTGGTTGCAAGTTGTGTACCAGAGATGCTACTATTATTAGTCCAAGGTGATGTCATGGCGAGCTCAAGAGGGTTATGGTCACTGTCTGTGGTCGTCCCAACTATCATATCCAACACTCCTGGCCACAATCTCACATCTATCAATATGTAATTAATACGTCTCGTGTTCATAGTTCTATTGAAGGTATTGGCCCCAATCTTGTCAGATTTGGTACATCCATTAGCTGCCCTTAGCCCATACTCAATGGTTATGGCTTGGAGCTGCAGAGCTGCTCGCGTACATTTTTTGATTGGTTATAAATCATGAGGGGGGACAAGCCATAGCTCATCTACCTGGTCACTACTAGTTAAATCATCTGAGTCCAATGGTTCAAAAGTGACATTAAACTCTCCTGCTATTATTAATGGAGACTGGGACTCTCTTTCCTCAAGGCAGTCTTCCAGCGCTTGGAGGGTTGGGGAGCTGGAACCCATCTTGGTACCACGAGCGTAGACATTGTAGATATCCACTGCCATACCATTCCTACCCCTGAGATTAATTGCAAGAATATTGGGGCTTTTAGTCTTGAACTCTCTGATGGTACATTGAAGATTGATCTTGATCCAGATCATCAGCCCACCTGCCGGTCGTCCTGGTCTGGTAGTGACTGCTGGGTAGCTTAGTGTGACATATCGAGG
This sequence comes from Calotriton arnoldi, assembly GCA_963921515.1. Classification (NCBI taxonomy): domain Eukaryota; kingdom Metazoa; phylum Chordata; class Amphibia; order Caudata; family Salamandridae; genus Calotriton; species Calotriton arnoldi. The sequence goes on along the minus strand of CAWUFW010003103.1, from coordinate 1,348,204 downwards.
GATAAAAACAGGTGCAGTAGCCCAAGTTTCCTGTAGAATACAGATGTCAAATTGTTCTACGTTTTGAGCCCAATGAGGAAGTGCCACCTTAGATCTTATCCCTGCCACATTCCAAGACAATATGCGAAGTTTGGAAGTCAATTCTCCTGAGTCAAGGCAGACAGATTGATCTCCCTCAGTTGCACAACTCATCTGTGGGCCTATGAAAGTGGCTTGCGATCCTGGGCTTACCCTTGATGAAGTGCCATTAGTGGACTGCAGTTGATCAGGAATCTCAGGGCTAGGACGCTGTAATGTAATTGACAAGGAATGTAGGAGATGCCCAGCCTTGGGAGCCTTGAAAGCTGGCTGTTCGGCCTTGTCTAAGTAGTAAGGTGTCGTATGAGTTGAATATACTTGATGGGCCAGTCAGTCGTTGGTGGCCAAGGTTGAATCCGACCCCAACAGGGTGCCTTGTCTTTTATGAACTTGGAGCTGAGATGCACCAGAGGGATTATATTTCATCTGAATACTAGTAGATGAGGGTGAGCATGTTCTTGCCTCCAAAGCTATGAGATTGTGCACTAGGTTCTCGTCTCTTAGAAGTAGTTCAATGGAATCCGTTTGGGAGGTGCGATGGGATAATCTTTTGGCCCAGAGAATGTCTTCCCTGATAACAGACCTGCATCCCCTTACTTTCCAGATCCAATGGATCGATTTTTTGA